>CM043117.1:41380112-41718275 GCA_023701765.1 Hylyphantes graminicola | reverse complement strand
AAACTAAAGTAAAATAAACACATTTGGTATAGAAATTACCTGGATCTATTAGAATTTCACGCAATTTCTCCATGCTCTTCTTTGGTAGTTTTGGAAGCTTCTTTTCGGTGGCCATACGTCTAAATATATCATAACTTGCTATGAGCACTCCTCCATCACGCTGCCAATACTTAAGAATATCCAATCTTGAATAATTATCTTTTCCATCTGTAAGCTGGTGGACCTAAAATCACAAGGTAAATAATTGAAATATCTAAAATTACTAGGGATTACTATCATCAGCATTTAAACCAACCTCATGACGACATTTCTCAATTAAAACGAACGTTAAGGTTTATATGATTCGAATCTATTGTTTGCATAATTCCTAGCAGTATCGGATTTAAATTTGAGGTTTTATTCCAAAAGTGAACAGTTTTATTAGAAACAAAAGCTTAATAATCTTAAAATATATTGTTTTTATGAGCTTTAATTAATTTAAAAAAAAAACTGGACAAGCTGAATTGAATAGTTTGTTATTCAATCCCGCATAAAAACATGAGTCTATGTTATAATGTACTTTGTTTTATTCTCTCTCACACCCAAGACCTTTTTGAATTTGTATGTTGTTTGCCTAAAGCACTTATTTGAAAAGCATCCATAATAAATATTTATTTAAACAAAAAAAAACTCAATTGAGCTTCAACACAGTATAAAACCCCACAAAAAATGCTTAATAAGTAACAAAAAGTTTTACATGAAAGACAAAAAATAGTCTAAAAAGTAGTTATTAAAAAATTAGAACTATACATACCAGAACATCGCCATCGACCTTGTCCAGCCAATATTCGAACTCTCTTGCCCAGTTTAGAATAGTGTTGTAGGGACAAATGACCAAAGCAGTTTGTATCTTTTTGCTGACGTGTTCGTTTGTCAAACATGTATGTAGGAATGTTATCACCTGCAGAGTTTTACCCAGACCCATGCAGTGGGCTAGAATGCAACCGGAGCCCTGTCCTGTTTCCAGTTCTTTCAAAGACTCTATTGTGCACTCCCACATAAACCTTACTCCTAAAAAACAACATTGTAAAAGTTTTAAGTAACAAAAACTAGATGACCTAAACAGATACAAATTATAAGTCTGTTGGGTTTAAATTTAATTTGTCTGTAAGTTCACAAATATGATTTGAAATTTTGCTACTGGGCTGGATTTAATAAAGGTTGTGTTTTATATACCAATTTTGGTGTCATGACTTTAATTCAAAATATCAAAGTAGAGGAATAGCTTCACTGTTCTGCATATTTTTAAACTCAACATATATTTAAGTTTTGTGGTTGTTCACAGGGAGATATATTTCAGACAAACAGAATAAAGTCAAACATTAATAGTATAGATGCAGTAGTTATTTCTTCTTTTTTTCCATATTAACCACATAATGCACAGCAAGCATAACCATTTATAAAATACAAATGAAAACTATTCTTTATATATCAATGCAATGTTTAAAATTCTTAACTACCTTTATTTTTGCTATTTTAATTCGAAATAGTTTTTTAAGAGCATCAATGGACAATATCTCTTACAAGTTAAAGAAACTTAATCAATGACACTGAAATACAGATTGACAAAATTCTTAATTAAAACATTTCTTTAACTATAAAACTTTATACTGTCACAAACAGTGCATTACAATTAATATCAGGAAAGCAGAAAGATAATAAGGAGCAAATTAGTACCATTCACTTGATGAGGCTTCAATTTTTCGCAAAGGTCAGGATGAACTTCCACAATTTCTTCCTTCGACACCTGATCGACTTCCAACACCATTTTTCTTGTTATAGCATGTGTGCCATCTTTAGAAGTATCCGTAATTATGTTGTACTGGAAAACAATATTTAAAAAAATTAGGCTGTAGAAGAGACATAATTACACCCAAACAACTGCTACTTCCACAAATATATTTAATTTATTAGAAGAAGTTAATATAATTAAAGGCATTAACTAATAGAACTGTGCCTGAATGGATTTTAATAGCCATTAAACTTTGCTTTCACTACTTCACATTTTTAATTAATTACTAAAAAAGTTGTCAAAAAAAAAACGTTAAAAATTATCAGAACTTAAATTATTAATAGAGTTGTTGCAACCATGTGACCTATTCTTAACTGGATCACAGTTATTGCATCTGGCAACCCCTGCAACCGGATCCTTAGGACATACAAATCTGTTCTTCTATTGTGTTTGTACTGGATATTTCTTTTAGTTACTCTAAATAAACTTTGGAATAACATTCAATCATTAGAAAGACATTTTCGATCTCCTCTATTCCTAGTACAATTTATGATGCAAACGATGGCATTTTTAATATTAAAAAGAGAAAACTAGCAACCTATGTACACTTTTTCACAGTATTTTGCCGAAGCATGTGCGTTTGTATGTCCTAAGAAAAATTGGCCACAACCGTGCAATCGATTTCATCCAATCAGCGATTGTCAAGGGTGCAGAGGAAGAGAGGTGAGGAAGAGGTGTGCAACAGCTCTATACACACACCTACAGTGCAAAAATGTTTTACAGGATTTATTCATATAAGCTAGATCAAATTTTAAATAAGTAATTAAGAATATTTTACCTGTTTCTGTCTTGCTGTTACTCTTTTTCTTCGCTCCTTTTCTGCGTTTTGGGCTTCCTTGGTCTCGACAGCAAGATTTTTTCCTGTTATAATTTTTTTAATATTTTTTCTATGTTTTCCAGGTGTACCTTGAGATTGAGACTGAAAAAAAAATAAAATATAGAAAAGAATAAATTCATAGATAAAATGATAAGTAAAAATATATCAATTTTGATTATACATAGGATAAAAAAACAAATACAGTCGAAACCCGTTTGAACCCTCTCCGAAACCAACGATTGGTTCACTATAGCCATTTTTCTGGAATAAATTTTTATGATATAAAGCTTTTACAAAAATAATTATTTTGAATATCAAATTATTGAATAAATAATTGAATTAAAAAATTAAAAATTACATACTTTAAATCAGCTAAAAACGTTTATTTTTTCGTTAGCTATATATTTGAGGGAATTGTGTATCTGAATATGCTATGATTAATTACCCCTTTTTGGTCTTTGTCATCTTTGTCTTCGTTTTCACTAGAAGAAGCAGCAGCTTTCTTAATCCGTTTCCTTTTCTTTTTCTTCTTTTCCTTTTCATCCTCGGAATCACTGGAGCTTGTGCGAACAGAATCAGAGTTGTTTCTCTCTTCTTTCTTTTCTTTTTTATCCTCCTCAGAACTAACATGTTTCCTTTTTGTTGATTTTTTTCTATACATAAAACAGGGTAATTAAAAAATATCATGAAAGTAAATGTAACAGAATTTTTATTTTCCATATTTCAGCATTCAATTTTTAAAAATATATTGTTGGTACACCACCTTTACAAAAAAGCATTGAAATTACAACAAAGAGTTATCAGTTAAATTAAAAATAGGCTATCTTTTAAAGTTACATATAAAAAAAGGAATCCTATCAGTTTTTAAACTGAAGTTTTTAAACTGAAGTAAAATTGCTATTACAATTCAATTCAGTGCTGGTAAAGATATGATTTTCTTTTGCTTTGCCTTTCTTTTCTTAAGGAAAGACAAACATGTTTGCAAAAAAAATAAAAAAAATAACCATTATTTACACTCAGTTTAAATATGTTGATGAATAATATTAAAAGACTATATACTTATCAGTTTGTTTCTTTTCTTTTTTCTCATTATCTTTGGAGGAATCATCATCAGAAAATATTTTTTTATTTAGCAGCTTGTCAAACTTTTTTTTCTTCTTTGGCTGAAAGTCATCTGAAGAATCGCTCTTCGCTTTATTATCTTTTTTCTGGTTTGTCTTTTTCTTTGGGGCTTCTTCATCAGAATCTGCAAATACCAAATGATGCATTTTTAAAAATAACAGGTTTTATTACTTTATATATATATATATATATATATATATATATATATATATATATATATATATATAATATATATATATATATATATATATATATATATATATATATATATATATTCAATATTTCATGTAATGCATTGAATATTATGCATTTTTGCACACAAAAAAGAAAATAATAATTATTTGTTATGCAAAACCAGTCATTAAAATGGGAATCATTTAGGGAGGGCAGTAAATTATATTATTGTGCTTGAGCTTCTTTTGTAATTCAAAATCAAAATCATTAAAAGATACTTAAAAACGTGGGCTGTAAAAAATTGTTCTTCAACGACCCTTTAGTTCTTTAACAAAGTAACAATTTTTAGGGAATTCTGTGGCTCTTACATACATATTAATTGAATAACCAATATTGTCCAGAGTTCAATTTATTGTCATATGGAAGGAAACATTACGTAATTAAAAAAAAATGTCTGGAGACTAGTTGATTTTTTTTTCAAATAAACTAGTCTTTATTCAAAAACATGGTTTTCTTTACCTGAATCCAAAGGATCGCTACTTTCATCAGAATCTGAATTAAGCAATGCTTTCTTGGCAAGTGTATTTTTGTTGTCCATTTTAAGTGTCTTCGGAAATCTCTAAAAGAAAAATATAAACAAATATTTTTTTTAAAAAAACATTAAAATAGTAAGATTATCGTTTAGACTGTCTGAATTTATGTTCCCTAAATATGATGCAATTTAATAAGAACTAAAAAGATAAAAGAATTCTAAATTAAACGGTCAGTTCACAATTAATTAACCAAATTTTTATGTGTATCTATCTAGTTATCATTTTTTCTTTTAAAAAAATTGTATTCACAATATTTAAATCTCAAACATATTTATGTAACTTACATCTTTTGTATCCTTCTTCTCATCCTCATCAGAGGATAAACAAATAGAGCTTGATGATGCATCACTAATAACTACTGCCTTCTTTTTGCTACCTAAAAAAAAAATATTTAAAACATAACAAAATGTAACTTAACTAAGCTGATTTGAATCAAGTCAACTTTGTGAGACACTGCAAACTTGACTAACAGAAGCATTAACAAAATATTAATGTGTAAAACGAGGGATTGAAGAAACATGTTACTTTTTTAGGGGTAAAATGCAGAGTAACGCTTTCAGATTTTTCATAAAGTAACTGTAACTTAGTTACTTTAGGGGTAATGAAAAATTGTGTTAGGATGGGAAAGTTGCTTTCTTTTCTACAAGTAATTTTCCATCCCTGACAAAAACATTTGTTGGAAGACGCCTTGTGCTTTAAGTAACATCATAAATAGTTTTTTCTAGTATGAATGGTTTGATGCCATTGCTACAATGGTTATTGACTTGCCAGTTAGTGAGACACAGATTGATATTTAAAAATAAATTGCATCTTCAGTGGGTTGTATAGAGAGTTGTTGTGGTTGGACGACATCCCACCATAGCTATACAATAGCATGGCAATGGGCAGGATAATTTGAATAACAATGTTGCACTAAAATAAATGACAAAAATTGAAACCAGAAAGGCTCAATATGCCAAAAACATTAATATAAAAAACACTTCCATGTTATATAATCTCTTCTTGTTACTCAATATCAACTCATACATGACAGTAATATACACACAACTTAATCGACCAAATGCACCACTATGGTTAACACATAAAATCCCACCACGCTTGACTTGCAAATCGAATGGTAATAATGAAAAAAGCCAGAATCAAAGGCACAGAATTTTATTGATTTACGCATATGAACAAGTAGGACTGTCACTTTGAACTGCTGCCATACAAAATTCAAATGTTAAAAAAAACACCTAGCACAGTATGTTCTATATTAAAGCATTTAAACATCAAATTTAAACTATTTTTCATTGAAAACTCAATAATAATTTCGTATCATTTACAAAATTTATTTGTATTTTTAAGAATACAAATAAATTTTGTAAATGATAAGAAATTATTATTAAATTTATTTTCAAGAATAAATACATAATATTGCTCACACTTGAACAAAATTGTAAAACATTTCATGTAAACATGAACCTTGAAACTATCCATCAACACAAAACAAATTGATTTCTAGAGATATCAACTAAAAAAAACCAAAGGCAATGGAAAAACTCGCCAAAAGGAATAAACAGGAAACTATTCACTAATAAATGCTAAAATGTAAATTAAAAATATGCCTGTAGCATTTGTAGTTTATGCTGTGAAGGGAAAGAAGGACAGTCTTTATAAAATCTTCCACTTTTGACGTTATAAAAATTAAAAATACTGTTGTGAAAGCTAAAAGTAAACTACAATAGCACAAGATCAGTGATAATTACCTGACTCTTTCTTTTTGGAGCTTGGAGCAGGTGTGGCTTTCGATTTTACTCTCTGATTTTTAGTTATCGACTTACACAGGTCAGTAAGTTCTTTGTCAACATCTTCGATTATAAATTCTTCCGGCAATGGAATTGTCATTTCCCCATTGGGCACAAGATAACCACAATTGCGGACTACAACACTGCAACCGTTCTTCAACTTCATCAACTCATCATCATGAAGATCATATGGATCAACTTTTTTGGTCCTACGAGCAACATTTCTAGCTTTCTTGGGTATCTCTGTACCTTTTATTTGCTTCTTACGATTACCTTCTGTGTCTGAATCTAAACCTGAAACAGAGCTACTGCTATCACCAGCCTTTGCCTCTAGATCTGAGAAATTTAGTTTCCTTCTGCCTGGCTGGGCGGCTTTCGCTTTGTTCAACACGGAACACTTAGGTTTCGAAGCTTTTGACTGAGTCTCAGTTTCTGCTTGCTCAGAATCATCAACTATACTTATAACCGGTTTCTTCGCTCCCTCAGTATCAGATGTCCCGTTTTCAAACAGATCTTGAGATTGAAGATAGGTATCATCTACTTCCATTGGTTCATCTTTGTCAGACGACTTTCCTCCTACTTTGTCTTTCTCAGAATCTGGTTTGGCATTCTGGACTACTTTTTCCGTTGCTTTATTGCTGTTGTTGGTAACGCTATTATCATCATCCTTCTCTTCAACTGCAGATTTGTTCTCGTTTTCACTATCACTGTCCGATGACATTGAAAATGCAAGCAATTCTAATTTAGCTTTATTATTTTCATCATTATCAGATGCAATATCTATTGATATTCTTGTTTTTTCACCATCAGCTCCATTTTCTTTTATACTGTCTTTTGGATCACTATCCTTTTTGTTTTCTGACTTCATTTTTTGATCTAAGTACTTGACATATCGCATGGATAAAGTTTTTATAATTTGTCCAAGTTCAGTTTTATGCTGTGCTATAACTTGCTCCATTTTTTTAATGACATGTTTTAAACTTTTTGATTGGCTAGAGCCAATGCCTTTTAGCTTTTCAAGTCTTTTATGAAACGTTTTACAAGAATCATCAAGCTCATCAAATGCTGGTAAAACCCAATCTGTTGTCTCTGTCCAACTCAAGGGTCCACTAATTTTACTAATCAAATTCTCAGCAGCTGACTTTCTCTCTTTTCTGTTTTTTAGGTTTTTGCTGTATTCCAAAATCAAATCACAAAATTCTACTTTAGCTTTAAGCTTTTGAGGGTTGCATAAATAGCATTTCCAACCTTCTCTGGACATTCTTGAAACTTCTGCTCTGCCAAAATTGCGTCGAACGCAATTGGAGCAAAAAGAATTGGGGCAAAAGTCACAGAGGAACAGTTTTCCTCCATTGCCACACCAAGCGCAGTAGTTGTAGTTGCCCTCGTCATCTTGGGAAAACTCGCTTGTCCCATAAAAATCATAACATTCCTACAACAAAAACGCAATTAACAAAACATTTGAACAATGAAATCATATTTTAAAATAAAAAAGGAATAGCTTTTCCTCTCCAAACCAAATTTCATTGACTTTTTCAAAGTAACATATTAAAAGCTTTTAATTAATAATACCAAGCTGCGAAACAAAATAATAATGGGTACTCTATGTTGAGAAAATATGTAATGCCATTATTTAATAATTAAAATTTTATAAATTATTAAAAGCTTATATTTATAATAGCAAGCTGTATTAAAAAAGCTTTTAATTTATAGTAGCAAGCTGCAAAACAAAATAATAATGGGTAGGTACTCTATATTGAGAAAATATGCAATGCCTTTTCTTAATAATTTAAAATTTTAAAATATAACCTTTTTTTTTAAGAAACAGTAACAAAGACAAGGCACAACAAGGATTGGTAATTAACATAATTAACAAAATCATGATTTTATAGCAGATCATTAAGCCATGTTACAGTAACCTCAACACAAAAATATATTTTAATTTAATCTTATAAATTTTTTCCCATTCAACTTTTGGAAGTGATCGGGTATAATTTATTTAATATAAGTAATTTTAATATAAATAATTAAATAGCTGATAAATAAAGTAATTAAATAGTTAAGTATCAAGAAAAAAAAACTTACTTTACACACAATTACATTGAGTCGAAAATGTTTCATGAATTTGTCCGGATCAAAATGATTAATTTGTTGTAAACATGAAGTGCACCTAATAAGCATTCCTTTTACATCCATACCTATTAATAGTTAAGAAACATAAGACATGCATAACAGTATGGCAATGATGTAATAACCTTACTGAAACATGTCATATACGGATAAAACATAACCAACTGAAATACAAGACTGATAACAAGTCAAATTTTAGAAATAACGTAACTAAAGAAAATTACTGTTTCACAGTAAATTAAATTTCTTTTAAAAAATCAATTCTTAAAAGTATTGTGGGCCATTTTTAATAAGCAATAATATCATTTAAATTAATATACGAGGTTATGCGTTTAACAGACATGGTGCTTTATGGTTAGAAATGTTTTATTAAATATGGAGAAGGTAGGTATTTTTAACACTGGTTTGAAAGTGATCATTACTTCATTTAAAATACCTTTAAAAAAGAACTACTATGAATGCTATACTTCAAACAAACAACAAACAATAATTAAATAGGTTCCAAATCAGTAAGACTGAGACTATTCTACTTATTAAAGGTATGGTATATTATATATTATAACAAGCAACATAAATGTTACACTCCCAATAAGATAAATCAATAGGACTTAATGGACTAGATGAGGAAATAGAATATAATTTTACAACAATTGTCTGAAATTAACAGTCGATTCTACAGTTCAAATTCTACAAGTTTGCAACAACTAAATAGTTGCAGTTACCGCAATTATTTTTTTAATCTGCAATAAAAATTTGGACAAATTTGGTTGATTTTCGTAAAGCCTACCTGAGATTATTAAAAGTAGAAAGACAATATAAATTTGAACAGTTCTGCCCCAAAATAGGTTAAAAATAATTATCTTAGTTATAAATTGTATATTTACTATGTCTGCTTACAAGTATAGCACAAGAAATAAAATACATAGTTTGTCGATAATTAACAAAAAAAATTGCATTTTTTCAATAAAAAATATTTATCTAAAAAATGCTTCTACATGATATGCATTTGTTTCCAGTTCTTAAAGTGTAGTAGCACAAGGCTCATAACTTTCTTTACCTAATTTCTAACACTCTTCACAACACAATTAATTTTAAATCTATAAAATACAGGCAATGCGAAACAGCATAAAAATAACTTACGAGTTATGTGAGACTTCTTAACTAGCTCAAAGGTTCCTCCCAATCGAGGAACTTCAACCAATGGGTCATCAGGTGAATCTGCAAAGCAAACCACACAAAAAATTATGACCTAATACATATACAGTTAATAGCATTAAACTAGCAATCAAAGGTAGTTCAGTTATATTATATAGAGATAATTGTGTTCAGTGAAGAGTCAGCACTAAGGTAGTAACTTCATTTAACTTCTACAAGAGAGGGGTGTGGCTTGCGGTATTTCATTTGGACTTTAACCAATACTGTTCTGTAGCTGAAAAGAGGTGCTTTGCTCACTACAACGCCACAGATCCCACTTGATAGTTTCTTTATTAAAAACAAGCCTTCTGGGTAACTAAACACTGGGGTCTTCTAATAGGTTAGTAGACAAACTGACTGAAACATCTGTTAACCCCATGGTGTCTGGTTTTGTAAGCTGAAAAAATAGGTCTGTGGGCCCTCACGCCATTGAGTTTATGGAGTAATTTGGATGCCCGCAACTCCAGTGACACTAAAACTCAATGCATTTCGGCAGAAAAGGCTGTATGACCACAAAATATATTTATCACCCTCTAGAATTCCGTCAAATCCTTAGTAACAGAATCAGAATCACAGTCGGAACATTACTAACCATTTTTTATTAAACAGGGAGGCCCTACCTTAAGTGGACAGGTATAGTATACAGTTATTTATACAACAACAGTTATTTTTCGAAAGCAAGTCATGTTATTTAGTCAGCTGATTGTGCATTATTTCACAGAACTATAATTAGGATTGTTCTCATGAAGGCCTCGTAACTGGGTAGTACGGTTTAAGGTTTAGCTGGTCCATCAGGCATTGTAATGTTGCTTTAGGGATAATCAGCTCCCGAGACGCTAGTGGAATGGACTTATTTTTATGTTGATGAATGTTATGCTACATACTGCTAAAAATTCTCTTACTTTCAGTTGGTCTTAAGGATCCACTGGCGAGATTCGAAGTTTCATATTCTAGAAATATCATTTGCTTATTCCTCAAGAATCAAATAAATATTCCGAAACTATCTCGAAACTAAACCAAACAAACTCCATGAACCGCTACTCTTTGGGTAAGATATACGCTGTAGTACCACTTAATTTTAGCCAACCAACAAAACTAAGCATAACTATGTAAAATACATATAATAAATAACCTAAAGTTCTTACCAATGGTACAGCATTAACTGTTAGCTGACTTTTGGGCCACCCTGTATTTGTTATTTTGTATAGTTTCAATACAGAGTATTTTCTCACATAGCAACATTACATAAGGAACATTTACATTTATTTCCCATCACATAGAGAAATTTAATTACACCAGTACTGTAATTACTTTAATAATCTATATTTATTTTCAGTATAAGTAAGTTATTTTAAAATATAATACATTAACACATATCATTAACATTACTATAGTGTAACAAAAACATTTGTATTATTAAATCAATAATATAGTAAGAGGTTACTTTTTAATTATCTACAAAGCTGATATGGATTATCTTCCATATTAGTTGCAAATATATATTTTAGCACTGAAGTAACTTACACCGAAGTTTAAACCACTTTGACTCAAAAATCTTATTTATTTTCATTTATTCTAGATGCAACTACTAAGAGGCAAAGTGGTGTAACTCCCACAAAATATTAATTCAGTTTGCTTCTAAGTACACGATTTTATAACCGAAACAATACGTTACTTTGAAAATATAACAAAAAATTACACGAGATGAATATAAAGTGTAGAAATATTTGATTAATCAAAAAATTAGAAAACTTTAAGATATTATTAACATAGATAATATGGTATTAAAGATCCTACACAATAAAAGATGCAATAGTTCGCAATAGTTTTTCATACAATAAGATGGTCTTAAAAGTAATCGAAACTATTTTGAGTATTACCTGATGCCTCCTCGACTTTATTTGAATCATTTGAGGAACTCATTTTTCGAAAATTTTACACAAAACACTTGGCTTTTCTAAAAACGTTCTACAAATTTAACAGTTTTGTGGATGATGACAGATGGAATATTTGATACACGATTTGCCACTTCCCCGCCATCAATCATTAAAATTTATATAAGAAAAAAATGTTAAAATAGTTAATTTTATAAAATTCAAAACAATCATTTAAAATTCAGATTAACAGCATTTATTAAGGCGGCAAAGAGAAAGAATAGGTAGGAAAACAAACAGCGGCAATGCTGACTGATGCCATTTTCAGAAGAATTTTTTTGTTTTATAATGAGTAGTACTTTGACGTCAACAAGTGAAAACGAAAACAATTTCAATAGGCGCGTTTACATGAGTCATCGAATCCATGGATTGAAGAACAAACTCAGCAATTTTTCCCGCCTGTGGATTTTCTCTCAGACAGAACCGCAATTGCAGGGTTGTTTTAGGGTTTCGCAAACCCTCCAATGAAGGAGAGTTTGATGTTTCATACCATGGATTCGGACACAGACTATCCTTTGGATTAGAAATCCTGCTCGACCTCTTTTTCCCCTAAAAGGCGCGTGTATATGAGCCATCGAATCCATGGATTGAAGAGCAAACTCAGCAATTTTTCCCTCTTGGGGATTTTCTCCCAGACAGAACCGAAATTGCAGGGTTCATTGGGGGTTTCGCAAACCCCCAATGAAGGAGGGTTTAATGTTTCGTACCATGGATTCGGCCAACAACTATCATTTGAGATGTCATGTAAACGCAATAAGTAGACCGACGTGGACAGGTTGACCGATACTAGGGCCGGATTAAGCAGTGTAGGGACGTGTTCGTGTAGTCAATAGATGTTGACAGGCCCAGTAAACGATATTTTTAAGCCTCTCCCCCCCCCCCCCCCCTTCCCCCTTCTATTTGTTCCTTCATATAACTATATAAGTAATTCTCGCAAAAATATATTGGTAATTGGTTAAAGATTTTCAAGAAATTTAAATTGTCGGCTCGGTTTACTTGTATAAATCAAAATCTTTTCACAAAAAAATAATTATGCACAGACTTAGGTATTAACTTTTAACGGCGATAAAATATGAAGTATTGCAATTTGATAAGGGGAATAAATATAATAATGTAATTTGATAAGGAAATAAACAGTTATATTAAGTAACTTTTTTTAAAAGAATAATTTATTCAAGTTTTTAGTTGTCTTTTTCAGTTCATCGCTATCCTGATTTTAATTTAATGCTGCTAGGGCAATGCTTCTTTTTAGTATCTTCTGTAATCAAAATCCTAACAAATAATAATAAATAACATGTTATTAGAATATAACATATTATTAGAATGTATAGTTAATCTGTAACTAAAATGTCCACTTTGTGTAGCAAACGAGTTTTAGATTAGATTAATTGCGAAAAATTAGGATTAAAAAAATTGGAGTTGGTATTATTATTTTGTAAAATACATAGATTTTTATTAAAATAAAAAATATATTGCAGCGAAAGCTATTTTAAAAAAATGCATAAATACCCTTAAATTTAAGTACTATTCGAAATTATTAAATAAAAAAATAACGAATCAAAACGTCGTGTCTGATGTAGCATAAGGGACAATGTTCAAACATAATTGCATTTTGTAAATCTGTTATTACTTTCATCTAATAGAATTAATGAAATAAAGTATTTACTTTTTCCTACATAAATAAGCTTGCTTTTGCATGAACATAAAACGTCTGGATTTTTTTTGTTTGTTTAAACTTATAAATAAGCTGTTAGACAAGGCTCGAAAAACTGGAAATGTATTGATACATTACGAAAAAAATGCACTTTTAAAAGCTATTTCACGATTTCAAATAAATCCCTGTTCATATTTAAAATTTATGCATTTGTTATACTTCTCGACAAAATGAAGAAATTTTTTAAAAAATTGTCTTGAATAAAAAAATATTAATAAAATTATGACAAGTAACAAATAATTCTTGCATTCCTGTAATAGTGACTTCAAAGCTTATTATTAGTATTTTGAACTCCAAATAAAGAACAAAACTATTGTTGTCAAACGATTGTAGCGGATATCATATGATAATACATCTGTAAACGTAATCTAAACTGGTCACATGACCAGTTTTATTCAAGTTTAGTATATAGTGACCGAAAACTAGGGGTAAAGACTTCTGACTGAGAATAAATGTATTTAAGAAATTTTCTTTACGAAAATGATCCTTACTTCATAAATTAAATTATATATTAAACTAAATTTTTATTGCCTATATTTATTATTAATTTTGTATTATATATATAATTTTGGGCTGTAAAATAGCAAAACCAAATTGTAATAGAATGTTGGGAAGGACAGGAAGGACTATAATGTTTAAACTAGGTAATCAATGTAATGGCCGGAGCTTACTGTTTCATACCAATCACTGAGAAGCTAAAGAAAATCCTGGCATGAAAGCAAGAAATATTTCGTCGCGTGAAACAAATCCATTTCAAAATATTTTAAAAGATCAGGGTATAGTATGGGTGGCAATAGACAGGTGTGATATGTTGAGTATTTAAAACATTCTTGATGGTAACAGGGGGCCAGGATGGCGGAATGGTTTGGACCGTTACGCTAGCAGTCTACGCGCTGTAACCGATTCCCGCCTTCGCCTTGGGTGAACTTTCTTTCTCTGTGACAGTAAAAATTCTTTCCGTGTCTGTCTTACTTGACGAAGGCTCATAAGCGGGTTTCTGATCAATCATAGAAGCCGGAATATATGTACCTGTCCTTGAAGGTAATAGATTTACCGCTATTTTTATGTAAATACTGTGTAAAAGTTACATTACACGAAGTATACAGTAAAAAATAAATATTGTGCTGAAAAAATCAGAAAAGTTCAATAATATATAACATTTTTTAGCCCAAAAGGACACAAATTATACACTGATGGGGAGAATCTCCCTTATATATAAATTTAAATAAGTTTGACACTCACATTTTCGAAACTAAAGTTTCGATAAATTCAAAACATATTAAAAAATATGATGAATTGATGTTCCAAAGATAAAACAAACAAATTACACTCCGTGCCAACATAACTTGGGTAAAAACAAAGAGTAAAAAGGAAGAGGAAAAACCGTGATTGGTCCATTAGTTGGAACCTCTTGTAAGGTAATATTTACATACAAAATGATCTGAATACAATTATAAACAAATTAAACTTTTCATTCTGATAAAATTGCCAGATTTTCTCAAATAATATTCAAATCTGTTAGACCTTAATCGAAATGAATGTTTTGAACAGGTTTTCTGGATGGAGTCACAAATAATCTATAGAACTCTTTACATGCGCGGAAGGATCTTCTCCATGGCATATTTTTATTTAAGGTTGGCAAGAAGTTTTTTTTTTAGTTATTTTCCATAAACTTTTCAATTATTTGAAAATATTAACTTTGTTAATTTGTTATGTAAGAACAATTTGTCATTTAAGAACACTATCTAACATTATTACGCAACAAAATAATTTGAATCCAACATTAAAAAAAAACTTTAGTTATACTAATCGAATATGCAAATCAATCAATGCTTTAGATATTTATAAAAATATGTTACTTGGTAAATATGGATAATCTGAGAGTTAATAAGTGGTTAAGATAAGCTGAAAATCATAGTAAGTTTAACTAACATTTCGTTGACATGAAGTAAATGGATTTAGTTGAAACCAAGTGTTTCGTTATTTTTAAAATACTTTTTTGAGTGCTTCCAGTTGTTGCTGGTTGCTGATTTCTGGATTCAATCCTTCCACTTCTGAATAGATTTTCAGTATAACTAGAACTGTTATTGCTAAAGTAAGTGCCTTACGCAGATTGAAAAAAAAAATATTAAACTAATTGAATAAATATATTTTGAAATTTTCTTTCATTAATTTATTTAATAAATCCTTTGTTTAGTAGCCCTCAAGCATATCCACCACAATGTTTAATACATATTATCTAGAGTAGACGTTTACCAACGATCGAACCCGCACTGTTAATAGACCGGTGCAAGGTTTCACCATAATAATGGTTCCTAGAAGCTGTGAGGGGAAATGCTTCTCCATAAACTCTGTATCAGGTTGAGCAATTTCTCAGATTTTTGAAAAAAAAAAAAATATGAGAAATTGTTCAAAAAAATTCTGAAAATACGGTAAATTACTAAACCGTTGCAGCTACTATTATGATGAAAATAAAGCACCAAATTTTTAATTGTCTAACATCCGGCATACTATTTGAAGTAGTGATACATAGCAGCCTGTATCTCTCTTCAAGACTCTAGCGTCTTATTCCCACTGTGCCATAGAGAAAGAAATGAAGCAGCAATGTTATTCCGAACCTGTTATTCCTACCTGAATTCGACCTAATTGTAAACAAAGAGATGGTTTAGTGCCTCAAGCATGAATACACAATTGGGAGTAAGAGCCCCTATTTTTGGCTGATTGATTCTGTCTTTTCGCTAATATGCTACATTTCAAAGGAAAATCCATTTAAAAAAAGTTATTAATAGTAGTTAATTACATAGATTTGCATTGTCAGTTATTATTGACTCAATGTCGATTCCATCCATTTATGATAAATTTGCATTATTTAATTGGTCTCCTACTTTTTTTTGGACCGAAACATTTTAATTCGGAAATTTCTTGAAAAAGATAACGGCCAAAATCCACAAAAATCAAATAAACGATCATCGCCGCATATGCAGCTACCAAACGCAGGTTACAGAAAACACAGAGCAAATAGTGAAAGTTTATTTGCCTACTAATAGAGTATCACAAAGGCAAAACCAGTTTTACAGGATCGACTAACGATACGTGTAGTGGAAACAAATTGGATTTGGAAAAAGAGATATTTTGATAAATTTCTTTTGTGAATTGGACCATCCAAACACCCTATAGATAATAACTGACGCAATTTCAAATTTATGTCATGAACAATCTGGTAAGTCATACTACCTTTTCCTAACTTTTTCTTCCTCAAAATAGCCAGAATTTTTCCCTTTAAGAACCTCCACAATATCTAACTATTATTCAACAATACAAATACCGAATAAAATAAAGATCTTAAGTATGGAAGATAGCTGAATGTGCGATTTTCCAAAAAAAGAAGAAGCATGTGGACCTCTTGAGACTGCGTGGGCTTCGAGTTCTCACATTCTTAAGCAAAACCATCGATTGCGATGATTCATGAATAAATCAAGAGTTTCATCTCTCCGTGGTTAGTGAACCATTGTTTGGGACACATGACACCGTAAATGGGCTTATTTTATGTTGCTTTGAAGTTCTCGGCGTGGAAAAATTCATTTTTTTAAGGGGTCTAAGGAGTCTTAAAAATGTGCAAAGAAGGAACTACAAAGTATAGTTTGATCTGTCATGTAATTTTTTAACTACTCAATATACAAGTATAATTTTTTTATATGTAATTCTACAATATTTATTTATTATAAAACAAATTTTAAAATTTATGAAACTTTAGCCAAAACTTAAAAAAATTATATTAAACATAAAGCTATTTTAACACATTGTGATTAGGCTTGCGCGGCAAATTGTGAGGTCAAAATTGAAAAAATGACCAAGAAAATGACTTTATATTGTACAAATATGTACAAACTAGGACTTATACCTAAATTCTCAGCTCAATTTTATTTAGAAATTATTTTAAGAACTTTTTTTCTAAAAAAATTAATAAAATTTTTTAAATTTTGATTTTGAATTCATTTTTAAATAATTTCTAATTAAAATTGAGCTGAGAATTTAGGTATAAGTCCTAGTTTGTACATATTTGTACAATATAAAGTCATTTTCTGGGTCATTTTTTCAATTTTGACCTCAAAATTTGCCGCGCAAGCCTAATCACAATGTGCTAAACTAGCTTTATGTTTAATATCATTTATTTTAGTTTTGGCTAAAGTCTCATAAATTTTTAAATTTGTTTTATAACAAATAAATCTTGTAGAATTACATATAAAAAAATTATACTTGTATATTGAGTAGTTAAAAAATTACATGACAGATCAAACTATACTTTGTAGTTCCTTCTTTGCACATTTTTAAGACTCCTTAGACCCCTTAAGGGGGGTATTATCTGAACATAAACAGCGAAAACCAAAACTATTTTTAAAATAAGATAATGGAGGATACCACCAGCTAAACAAGGAAACTTTATATCCAACTATTTTGATATATGAAATATAATATTTAACATAATCAGGCGTTTACACTTTCGCTGGGGATGATATCTTAAGATGTCAAGAACAAAGGATTCGGTAATGCTATTAATCTCCTATTCCTATGACATGTTAAGCGACTTCTAAAAACGACGCAGCGAAATTGTTAAAGTTGCTGTTATTGAATCTCTTATTTTAAGCGGACGCATCTTTTTGAATATTCGTTTTTGAAAATTTTCTTGGGCGATTAAAAATGCCCATACCATTCCAGTAGATTCGAAATGTAACATTGAATTAATTTTACATTATTTAATTCCGAGATAAAAAAAAAGCATTTAAGACGAAACAAGAACAAGTAGGTTTACATGGTTTTATCCTACGTTAAAATTATCGTAGGTTTTTTTTTCCAGTTTGATAAACATAACAAGCCTTATTGTTAAAGGAGTCTAAGTTTAATACAACTAATAATTACTTAAAACTCTCTAATACTTGTTAAAATGGATTATATCAAAGCTAAGTAGTATCTGCTATCTGTTTACACAAAAAATTAACTGATTTTTTTGGCGATTAATATTTGAAAAGCATTGAAGATATTGAAAAATTAAATTAAAAAATTAATTTTGAATTACAATGCATCCAACGAATTAAACATGTTGCAATTTAAATAAATGAAACTAAATAAAACTGATGCGTTTAAATTTGTAAAGGTCATTTTTCTTATGTTTTTAGCTTTAAGTTTTCTTAAGGTTTACTATAATGCCTCGCTAAACACATATATTTAATTTAAAAAAAACAGGGGGAAAAAGTATAAAATTATAATAAGTTATAATTTTTTAAAATATAGTGAAATAGTTTATTTTTCGGCATTAGACCTCATTGTTATTAAATGTGGCTTTGACTTTACTTTCAAAATGTCAAGTAAGAATAAACATTTTTCACATCGCTAAAAAGTGGAAATTAATTGGATTTTTTTTTTTTAATATTTTCACTTGAAAGCTGAAATATATAATATATTTCAAAATTCAACTCATTGTTAATTATAATTTATTTTCAGTTTTAACACCCCATGGGGCCTTTCAGAATGACGCGTGTAATATCCAGATAGTGTTTTTGGTACATTTGTAATTATTTTTTCCTAAAAGGACTGCTTTTATTAAAGCAATATACTGCCATATTTTATATAAGTAATGAGGTAAGCTTAAACGATTGAAAACATTTTATATTGTATAAATATACACATAAAGTTTTAATTTCTTGTGGTATGTGTGGTGTGACAATTTTGCAAGCATTTTCCAACAGTTTTATTATGTTTTTCTTTAAATTATTTCTATGAATTATTCATATTTTCATGAAAATAAAATTATTAGTATCAATCTCAACGTGTTAGCATTCAAAAAAGTTTTTTTTAGAATTCTGGGTTGGCCAAAATTAAATAATTAGTACTAAGACGTGCGTACTGACGTGACGTTTGTCACCGCGCCTAATATTTATAATATTATTCCTTTCAAAAAATATATATTTTTAAATTTTAAGGATTTACATATTAATTAAAAAAAATTTTTAAAAGAAACATAAAATGTATTTGGACACAAAGCAATCATCTTTCATATTTTTACAAATTAATAGAAATATTTCATTTACAGTTACTGAAACAAGAATACAATAATTTGATAAGTACAGCTAATTAGTTTTTTAAAACCTATGTATTTTACTTTATAATGAGTAGTGTTTTCTGGAAGAAGTAAAATAGTTTTGGACATATTCCGCTAATTATTTGGTTACTAACGGAAATCTAATGTTGGCGTCATTCGCTACTCTTTTAAATATGAATAAAATCAGTTAACTGGGTGATGCTAATTTTCATATCACAAAAAAAAAATTAAGAAACAATGATTAATGACATAAATTTGTATGAAATGTAAAAAAACGCATGAATTTTGCATAATAATATATAAATATAATGTTTTTTTTCTTTTTTTTACTTAAATGAAATACTATTTAATAACATAATATTTATTTATTTTTATCTATACTAAGATAATATTTCTTTTTTTTTTTTAATTTACGTATGTTATTGTGTTCTATCACACAGGACAGATGACGTGTGCATCAATCATTCTTTTAAAATTATTGCTTTGGTGGTTTCCAAGATGAAAATTATTGCATTGTGGTTTCCAAGATGAATAAGTGGTTTCCAAGATGAATAAGTTTATGGAAATATAAATCAACAGAGCGAAATTCAGTTTTTGAGTTTTAAGATTTTTTTTAAAAAAAGTTTATGTGAAGTGTATTACGGTGGCATTCCATCCATATACCCAGTCATTTTATCCTGGGTAAATTTTTTTACAAAGTCTCCAAAATATATTTGCTTGCACATTTGATAACCGTAAATATTCGTTTTATGATAAATGCCAATATTTTATTATTTATTATACTTATGAATTACAGGAAGAAAATATGACTTCTTTCAATTATATATGAACAAAATATTTTCTAAATGTGTACCAAGTGTAGTTCAATTTTTCACTTCTTCCATTTTGTAACAGAACAAAATTAGTCATTTTTTAAAAATATATAGTTTAAATACTTGAGTTTATTTTTCCCTAAAACATTCTGTCTAAACTTATTTCTTTTTCTGTACCGGGACCACTTTCGTTGAAATGCTCCCCAGCATTTTCTTTTCTAATCGTGTACAAAAAATAGAAAAAGAAAATCTCGGAGAAAAGATTAGACGAATTGCAGCAACTGGTGCTTTTCGCGCGCTTCCATGACGTCACAGTGACGTAGTTCACTAGCAACATAAAAGCGGCGCGTTTTGCAAATTTTAGTCAACTATTGCTCCTTTGATCAGAAGATATAGCATCCACTGCTCCAATTACAAAGCACTTACCTGATTCAACACATTTTGCTTCGAAGAAGAAGCCCTTTGAAATTCAGTTACGACCCTTAATTGGTAAGTGCGACTGTGATGTTTGTAAAAATAGAAATATTCGAAATGCACATTAAGATTGAAATTAAATTAAATAGTTTTAAACATGAATTTATTTTATCGCTAAGTATCAAGGAAATTTTTAATCAAGCATTGAAGCTCACACTATTAGGAGAATTAGATAAATTTTTGTCGACTCCCTTTTACAAGAAAACTCGATAGCATTTATTTAAAAAATTATAGAATGATTGCTACTATTTTACTTTATGAAAATTACTTGGAATAAAATAATTTTACCCTTTAAAGATGTTTTAAAATACATTTAGTAATACATTTCGAGCAGCATTTCAGTTAGCAAGAAACACAGAAATACAGCAAAAGTTAACTATAAAAATGAAATTAATTATGCATTTCAAATTGTTGTAATTTTAACCCTTTATTAATAAATGTTGCAAAAAATCATAAAATAATTTATTTGTTTTCTGAAATTAAGTTAAATTTGGTTGTTTGAGCAATACAAATATTAATTAATAAATTTCGCATTTCATCACTTTAAACTAACAATTTATTAACTGTTTTCTGAAAAGTATATTTCTTTATTATTTTATAATAATTAAAAATTATTAATTAAACATCTTTTACCAAAAACTTTGCTGAAAATTGTCAGAATTTGACTTTTTGAGACATAAAAATTTTGCACACGTTTTAAAATAATACACTATCTGTGATTTTTATGGGACTTTTGATTTGTCCAACGGGTATTCGCGCGCTTTTGAGTAATACAGCTTTAGTCAATTTTGTTATACAATCTCTAGAGAAAAGATTTTTATTATTACGGGAGTGTGTGTGTTGTTTTATCCACTATCTTTCCTTACTTAATTTACATTCCATGCATACAGAATATGTTTGTTAAATTAAAGATACATAACGGCGTTTTGTAATTCAAAGATTGGTAAAAAGATACCTTTGAAATGTATAAAAATGTATTACTGGTGTGGAGTGAAATGTGTATAAAATATTTTTCCACCTTCATAGAACCTGTTTCATTAAATATTTTAAAAAAATATTATTTATTTGATATTTAAAGAACTTAGTCGGGTTTTTTTCGAACAAGCGAATTCACTGTTAAAATGATCGGTGAGCGATTTCACCGGTATCCTGGAACTAGCAGCCAACACTATTTGAGCATTCATTCACCACTTTTGTAGTGTACCAAAGTTTTGGTTTTAACAAAAAATTTGTAAATTCATGCAATAGTGGTAGCAGCTAAACTTCTGGTGCTCCTTGAGCCTTTAATAGGGTTCTACAATTTGTAGTTTCGTTCATTTTATGGTTAAAACATCCCAGCAACTTTTTAACCGTTTTTATATGATAAAATTGTTGTTGTTTTCCTGCTTGTAGCAATTGAATCGGTGAGTGCAGAAACAACGTCAGTCACAAATTTCAAATTTTTCAGGAGGGAGAAAAAACGTACTAACTCCTCCTCTATTTCTGCACTCAACACTCGAAACAAACGTCCTGTATTTACGGAACTACTCAACAGACTAACGTAGTTTTTGCACCCAACACACATCTTACCTTTCTAAGCTTATTTTCATTGAAAACGAGTTTTCGGATTTTTTTTTTACTGAAGTGGTTTCTGCACTCACCGATTCATTATCTTAACATTTAAATTTTGTATTCATTTGATTTCATTTTTTAAAGTTTTCAAAAATTGTTTTCAGTACCGTCAAAGCGGGTAACTTTGGCCACGGAGGGTAACTTTGGCCACGCGTCGGAAAAAGATTTGTTTCTTAATTTCTCTTCATAAAATGATCTAATCTTCAATTGTTTTACATTTTTGGAAAGGTGGAAACATCGCCTTTCATTTCATATAAAAAAAAGTTCTAATTCTAAATCTGGCAATACTTCAAATGCTGTTTTCATTCTTACGAGCATAAAATTACAAAAATCTATCTCTTCCAACTTTTGTCTGGAACACTTAAAAGAACACTGAAAATATTTAAATAAAACACTCTATTCGATTCTTTTATTTATGGGGAAGAATATTACACCGTTTGTTTGATTCTAAGTTGAAAACTTTTTATGCTATACTAAAATATTTGTAATTGGGAAGCTTTTGCCGATGAATGCGGGTAACTTTGGCCATAGATGTAAATATTTCTTTATGGAACTTTGCACTTTAAAAAAATTATGTAAAAGTGTATTCTGTTTAACTACTTTTGAAAAATTCTTACTTTTTTGATTACTCATTTTTTAGGTATTTAAAAAAAAATCTCACACTTTTAAACATTAAAAAGATAAAGATATAATGCAAAAAACGTATACCACTCAAAATCGCAAATGTCGAAAGGTAAACATTTTCAGATTCCTAATTATGAATAGATTATTTCTTTTCCCTTTCATAATAAAATCGTTTGCTTTTTATAAAAATATTTGTTATTAAATCTTGCTTCAAAAAAGTTCTTTTTCCTTATTAAAATAGAAGTTTATTTTTCTTTTAAGCGACAAGGAATACTAGTATTCATCGTGTAATGCCATTCCACGATGCACTGCAATGTAAATGTTAAGTTATATGCAATTTTTAATAACTATAATGTCTTATAACTTTGTTATTTTTTGGTTTAAACGTTTTAATATTGCTATTTAATTCGGTAACACAGGCTTTAATGATGTTAAAAAGTATGTTTCTTATGTATTTCATGGGTGGCCAAAGTTATCCGCCCGGCTCTTAACAGTGTCCTAATTTTTTAAAGCAATGCCAATTTTTTATTAATTTATAAAATTCAACAAAAATGTTCGAAAATTATTCCTAAAAGTACAATACTTAGAATGCATAATGATTTTTTTGTGTTTAAATCGTTTTTGTAGTTAAATTTTTCTTCTTTTGTAAAAAAAACTATGATTTTGGCCAAAGTTACCCGCACTGACGGTATCTGTGTTTATGATAATTACTACAGTGACATTTTTTGATGGTTTGAATAGCCAGCTTCTCAAATAGTTAACTAAACTAAATCATACGTGTGATCTTAATTTGTTTTAATTTGTATTAAATCTAATTTTTGCCTTCTAGTGTATTGCAACTAGTTATGTATCTGTTATTCACTATAATTTCGGGGGACCCCATATGATTGTGTAGGGAAAAGAGGGGGCTAATGACGCAGATATTTATTAACCTCTGTACTTCAGCAAAAATACAAGAATTTTAATATATTTTTTAGAAATACTATTATATATTAGTTGTTGAACACTTTAAATTAATATGTAAATGTTCCTTTAGCTTGCAAGTGTGGGGTTCAATGCTAATGGGACATGGCAAATGCTGTTTTAATTAAAAGTTTTAAAAAAAATGGAAAAGCATTCAAGAAATATCCGGGAAAAAAATTGAAAGTAATAAACACAATATTCATATATGCATGATATTTTATTCTTTTAAAACAATTATTTCATATTGTAAGGAGAAATTTTATAAAAGATAAAATGTTACTTTTATGACAGATTCAACAAGTATGTATTGCCTTTTCTTGTACACAGTAAAGTTTTAATTTGGTATTCAAAAATAATCGACAGTCCTTATAATTATGATATAATCTAAAAAGTATTTTACATTTATCCCAAACTTTTTCACTTTTTCAGGCTACGAGAATATAAGAAAGAACGTCTTTTTTCTTCAAAAATTCGGAAATCAATACAACGTAATAAAGAATAGTTTGCTTCCCAGAAAACTTTGATAACGCAAAAAATCAGTTGTCTTCAGGTTATTAGTCTCTAAGCTCTATTATGATAGACTTACTGAAATTTACACGTGGAAATTTATCATCAATAATGCAACTTGAACTTGCAATACGAAAAAAATTAAAAATGTAAGAGTAAAGGTTTTTGACAACTTGGCAGAATAATATATTAGAACTTGATCTATCTTCCTCAAGAAAAGCGTATAAATTTAGGTTTATTCGTGTCCCATTTGACCCCACAATTACTATTAAATAAAACCCTACAGTAATATTTATATATGATCCAATACAGAACGACATGTATTTCACCACAGTATTTGACATATAATACCTTTGTCTATAATAGCTATTTTCTACCAAGAACTATAATTTAATTTATTTTAAGTTTTATTAAATACGTTTTAAGTTTAATAAAATATAAAATTGTAACTTGCTTTTGACTTGCTTGAGATTCTCAATAACAACATTTTTTCTCTAAACTTCAACACAATTTTTTAATGGCTGAACTTTGGTTTCCCTCTGAGGAATACATAGTTTGGTTGAAGTGTAATCTTTTTTTATAATGCATGTGTTTAAAATTTACAATTTTAAATGAAAATTTAATTTTTTAAACTATTTTGAATTTTAATTCTGTTGCTCATCACAATAAATGACTGCTCCAAACTCTAATTTTTCAAATTTAGTTAAATTATAAATATATATATTTAAAATATTAAGTGTGTTTCTAGAAAACCTAACAGTCCCGTTAGGGGTTTATATGTCTGTATCTCTTGGAGGGTTAAAATATGAAGTCTAATGTTACAGTGTATGCTGTAGAGTATGAACATTTCTAAAAAATATATTATTTATCACTTTTGGCCCCTTGTCCTATTAGTCCAACGTCCCATTAGCCTCCGATTTCTCTAAAATTATTAGGCATTTTTTAAAACGATTAAAATATTTCTATCAGTTTTATAGCTACACCCTTGTAAGCACTTTCATGTAAAATGAAATGTTACTTAAATTCTGAAAACTTAAATCAGATTAATTGTGTATATTATAAATCTTATACTATAATACGAGGAATTGGTGCCAAGTCGAAAATCGCCCCAGAATTAATAAACTCCGGTAAACTTGGGGGTCTGGGGTTTTTGGCCATGACGAATCGATTGGCACCGGTTTTGAAGCGCTATGGTCGAGCAGTTCGGAGTTACAGATAGGATATTTTCAAACTTCATTAGTTCGCCATAATGGCTACTTTCCTGATGCCATCTGCTAAAAAATTAAATAAAACTTTCAACAAAAATAAATAAAATTGAAAATGTTTTTTAATTGTGTTGCCATTATCCTTCAGAAACATGGATGTATATTAATGGATGTACTACTGAATGTTAAGAAAACGCGGCCGTTGCAACCGCTCAGAGGACAACTATTTGGCTTCCTTTCTAATTTGGCGCTTTTACTTGGCTAAAATTCTTCCAGCGATTTCATCGATCTATAAATGTTAATGGAGAGATAAATGTTAATGGAGAGACCAAAATACTTATGTCCATTTTTCACTTTTCAGTTATGATTTCAGTTTCAGCTATGAAAACAGAAATTAAAATTACTAGAGAAATTAAAAATAATAAAATTAATTAAAATAATAACTTTCGAGCAGTCTATAAGAGATTTAAACACAAGAAAATTGGAACGTTTTGCATCATTTTTTGTTCCATGAAAGGAAATAAAAGTTTTTACGAAAAAAAAAACCTTTTGAAATTCGATCATTTGCAAGAAATTTTGTCTGATAGAATGAAAATTTTAAAAAAGTAAACATTTATTCGAAAATATATTATACTAAATTTAAAGTTTATGAAAAAGGCGAAATTTATTATCGTTAAAGAAGTTAGTAATATGTTCATTACCATAAAAATCTCAACTTTTCAAAACTATTTAACTAATTAGTACATACAACGATGATACTATATTCATATATTCTGTTCATTGGCGATTTTTGGCGATCTTGAAAATTTAACGTATGGTTGCTATACCTATCGAGTTGAATGAAGTATGAAATGGAATGTTTACCACATTTCGACATTTTCGTTGCTTTTCAACGAAATGCCAATCTCCGAATCGAGACTGCCCATTACATCATAGCTGTTCATTTTTAAGAAACTAAACAAAGTTAGCGAAATGAACAAATTTTCTTATGGCATGTATTGTTTTGATAAATCGCAATTGAAAATTTAAATATTCGAGTTAGCTTCGATACCTGTTTTCTCCGAGCAGAGTTCGGTCACCCGCTGGTAATATTTAAAAGTTTTAGCTATACATAATTAAAGGATACGTCAAGTTTATTTTGATAATTTTATCTTAGGAGAAAGGGCAAATATTATTTCTTATTTCCTAAATAAAAGGATTATTTTACACTTAATTAATAATAAGATCACATGCTTAATTTATTAATAATAGAGAAATTTGTGAAATAGACTTTTAAAATATTGGTTTCAAGCTACATTACTGAAATAAAATTTTCAAGTGAACTTGAAAAGAACTTTTCTGATATTTTTGGTGTTTCATCTGCACCACATCTCAAATGATGAAAAGTAACTTTAGTTTAAAGATCTATCAAAAAAATAAATTGTATTATTCAAAAATGTAGAAGTTATTATAAATAGATAAATTATGTAATGATATGTTAAATATAAATCCTCTAAATACTCATGCAAATATAAAGAATTCAAATATTTTATTTCATGCCATAAATATTCAACAAAAATGTAATCCACACTTAATTTAATAATATTTATACTTATCTTAGATTTTCATTCGATAGCACGAAATCTATTATATATTTTCTAATTTTAGCTTCAATATCAACGCCACTGAATTTCTGTCTTGAGTTATGGTTAATTTAAATAACTTGTCTGATTTTTTCACATAATTGTGTAACTGCCATCACCATAACTTTCCATAAATTACAATGAAAATCAAACTAAAGATAATTCTATACAGATAAATTTTCTTTCACGTAAAATTGTGAGAAAAATAACCCTTTCAAAACTTTTTTACATTGAATATTTATCCTTTTGTATATTTGAAACGCGTCAGTTCAGTTTTATTGCTAATTTGTTTGTCAAAAATGCGATTTGATATTCATAGAATTTTATAGAAACGACATAACTACGGAGAATAAAATGCGGAATTCTGCACTAGGAAGTAAAAACAATCTAGAGAAGAAAATAAATTTAAGAATAAACAATACTGTTGAACTTCTCATCTCTTGCAAAAGCCATATAACTAGTTTTTTTTGCATTGAGTGTTGAATTGGCCAAGACCCGATTTAGACTTCAGGCTTTTTATTTGGATCCCTCGAAATGTAATCAACAAAAAAATCTAACTAACACTCATATTTCTCAAAGATTATCTGACTAATCTTTTCTTATCCTTTGTCTAACACCAACCTGATACAAATCCTATTCGATTAAAAAATGTGCTAGATATGTAATCAATTTAATTAATATAAGTATAACTACAAATAGATTGCCTTGGCAACATTTTGAAACTCCTTGAAAATTAGCAAAGTAAATCCACCCTTCACGGGCCCACTCGAAGGTGTGGCTTGCCAGATATTTGGGAACAAAATAAGGAAAAGGGGATTTTCTTCTTCTATTTTCATATTCGGTTCCCACTCACTAATAAACTATTATCATTAAAACTTATTTTCCACCCGCTATAACAACCAAAATTACTTTCTTACCCTTTGAAGGAAAAGCAAATTGGCTTAAGTGTAAACTTTATACAGGGTGGTTATAAAATAACGCTCGCTCTTCGGAGTGGTCTGTAGCTTTAATGAATAATCCAAATGCAAAAAAAAATTGAGACACTTACTAATCAAGAAGGGGGTAAAAGAATGGAATCATAAAAATACAAACTCGTTACTTGACCAGGGTTCTAAATTACGAGGAGACAGAATTGGCGAAGCGTCGTAAATTAGAACCCCGGTCAAGAGACGAGTTTACTTTTGATGATTATTCTTTTTTGATGATTATTTTTTAATATTCTATCTTTCTTTATGATTCCGTTCTTTTCCCCCCTCTTGATTAGTAAGTGTCTCAATTTTTGATGCATTTGGATTATTCATTCAAGCTACAGACCACTTCGAATAGCGAGCGTTATTTTATTAACCCTGTACACACATGAGATTAAACATGACGCTTAAATTAAAATTTGAAACTGAAACTTATTTCTTATTTTTTTCTTAAATTGTGATTCTGAAGTAGATGGTTATAAATGACTTCACCATGTTTTAGATTTTTAAATTTAATAAATTGATAAATTTAATTTTACAAAGTTGCGGGTTTACAGAGTGTTGCTGAAAAACCTGATAGTCAGGTGACGGGTTTATAAGTCTGTATCCCTCAGAGGGTTGAAAGTTCAATCATCATATATGCCGTAATTTTCCGCAAATATACCGAATATTTCCCTGTTTTTTCTTCTTATGTTTACATCGCTTCTGAAGGCCGTGGGGATTTGAAGAAATAAACCGACACAAGTCTTTGTTGTAAATAAAACGAATACTTTATTGTAAAAGGAACATGTATATATATTAAAAGTAAAATGTATAGCGACACCTGGCGCAGATAAAATGAAACAATAAATTTGCATGTTACCAGTCTTTGGTGATGCCAACAAACTCCCCCTTGGGAAGATGCAAATTTAACACAACGAAATTAGGCATCCTTAATCAGACCAACTTGATCTAGAGTCCACAATAGTTTGGTTTCAGGTACTGCTTTAGTACAAAAGTCTGCTAACATTTTATCAGTAGTACAATGAATTAACTTTATTTTATTATTCTCAATGAGATCTCGAACGAAATGAAATTTTAAATTTACATGTCTAGTTTTAACAGAAGATTTAGCAGCCTTGCACCAATCTATTGCGGCTTTGTTATCACAATGTACTTCAATGGGATAGTTAACATATTTTGAACAATTTAACTCTTCTAATAAATTACAGATCCAAATCAGATTCTTAGTAGCATCAGCAATTGCAAAAAGTTCAACTTCACAAGTAGACATTCCTACCGATTTTTGTTTATTTGCTTTCCAAAGAATTAAAGACTTGCCAAACATAATAACTGACCCGGAGAAAGATTTTCCTCCTTCAGCATTTCCCCAACTTGAATCAGTATTAACACAAATATGATCAACACTTTTGTCATAAAATAAAATACGATCTTTAGAACCTTGTAAGTATCTTAGAACTCTCTTCAATTGCATGTAATGACGCTTTTCAGGTTTTTGGTTATATTGTGACAATAAACTAATCACAAAACTTAAATCGGGACGAGTACGATTTGCAAGATACGATAATTCACCGATCAATTCTAAATACTTAGTTTTATCAACTAATTCTTCCGTATCATCTGAAATTTTCTCTTGCGATTTAGAAATAGGAACTTTAACAGATTTGCAATCAGTCATACCATGTTTTTCCAGTATATTTTCTATATACTGCTTTTGGGAAATTCCAATCCCATTTTCATTTATAGAAATTTCTAAACCGAGAAATTTACCAGTTTTAGTAGTTTCGTTTAGTTCAAAATGATTTCGCAACTTGCAAATAATACTGTTACTTACATTTTGATCACTGCTAAAAAATCCAAGATCATCTACATAAATACATATAGCAAAGAAACAGTTCGGATCATCTAAAACAAATACACAATTATCAGAGGCAAGTTGTTTGAGTCCAATATTTAATAGCACAGATTTCAATTTGTGATTCCAATTTCTTCCGGATTGAGGCAATCCATAAATACTACGCTTAAGTTTACAAACCTTATTCTCACCGTATTCAAATCCCGGAGGATTTGACATGTATACAGTTTCTTTCAAATCACTGTGTAAATAGGCTGTTGAAATATCAAAAAATTGAACAATTAAATCTAGTTTTGCAGCTAATGACAGCAACAATCTGAAAGATTCTATATTAACAACTGGAGAATAGCATTCATCATAATCTAAAGATTTGATTTGATTAAATGCAGATGCAACAAGACGCGCTTTATATCTTAAACCGCTTGAATCTTGCTTAACATTATAAACCCATTTACTTTTAACAATTTTTGCATTATCAGGTTTATCAACTATTTCCCACACGTTATGTTTTTCTAGCGATTTTAATTCCCGTTTCATTGCATTTAACCAATCGTTCGAATTTCTATTGGACATGGCTTCCTCGTAGTTATTCGGTATGTCACTAGTTACTAGAGATGTTAAGTTTGGTTTTAATCTTTCTGATCGTCTCACGCCTTCATCTAACAGTTTTTGCTCATGCTCTAAACACTGTTGGCGATGTATTTCCTGGGCTTTTACTTTTGTCATTCCGAGTGGTCTACCTCGCTGTTTTTGTGACTCACTTTCGGTAATGGGTTCGGATAGGTCGGAGTTTGGTTCAAAAACTATAAGATTTTTATTACCTTGCAAATTTTCTACATTTGATCTAATAAATCCGTTATTAAAGTGTTTTTCTATATCCCAATTATTATCAAAAGAATGATTTATTAGATTTGAACCTTTTAGATTTTCATTAAATTTTACGGACCGTTCTTCAATTACTCGGTTTTCCTCTACATTATAGATACGATAAGCTCGTCTTTCTCGAGAATAACCAATCATAATACCAGTTTTCCCAGGAATTTGCAATTTATTACGAGACACTTTAGGTGTATGATAATAAGCTATGCAGCCAAATACTTTAAGATATGAAATGTTAGGTTTAATTTGGAAAAATAACTCGTACGGAGTTTTACTCTTCGATTTTCTGGGAGTTAAGTTAGATACATGGGTACTACAAGCGATAGCTTCCGCCCAAAACTTTAAAGGTAGTCCGCTATCATAAATTATAGTTTTAGCGCGATCGCAAAGTACTCGAATCGCTCTTTCACTTTTTCCGTTGCTGGAAGGATTATAAGGAACAGTCTTTTCATGAAATATACCGCATTCTTCGAAATAAGATTTCAACTCTTTATTTATAAACTCACCCCCATTGTCAGATCTAAAACGTTTAATTCGTTGACCCAACAAGTTCTCATACTTAGATTTAAATGCCTTTATCGCGTTGGTGGCTTCACTTTTATGTTTTAAAAAATACGTGAAATACATTCCAGAATAGTCATCTACAATAACAAGAAAATATTTAGAACCATTCAATGAATTCACAGGCATTTCACCACATGAATCTACATGAATCAATTCTAGCACAGATTTTCTCTGGTTTTGAGTAATTGATTTATGAGGTTTATTGGTAATTTTGCTAACACTGCATACATCACAATCAAATTTTGTTACTTTATTAAAACTAGTGGAATTTCTAATTAAGTTATCATTTACCATTTTATTCATATACTCATAATGCAAATGGCACAATCGTCTATGCCAGAGATCACTCTAATCACTGTTAGCATAATTACATTCATTTTTCATGGGTTTAGCATTTGGTTTAAATTTAACTATTAAACGCTTATTTATTTTATTTGCTTTAAGAATCAATCTATTCGTATTATCAGTAACAAGCATATAGTTATTCTTAGACGTGATTTGAAACCCTTTTTCTAATAAAGTTGTCAGCGACAGTAAATTAAATCTTAATTCAGGCACATAAATAACATTTAATATATCTAAATTATCATCTTTATATTTAACCTTAACAGTTCCTGTGTGTTTAGTTTTTAGTGTAGTATCAATACCAGCTAATTGAACTTCATTATCACTATTCTCAAAATTAGAAAACCATTTTAAGTTATTTACCATGTGTGCTGTTGCACCACTGTCAATTATCCAAGTGTCAGAATCATCCGAAGCTGGTAAGTTATCGGAGCACACGGTCAAAGCGGAGTTGTCCCTCCAACCGCGTGTTTTCTGGCTGTTGTCACTAAAGCTTGAATTTCGGCGCTTGCTGGTTGCCCGGGAATACGTCTGCTGATTCAATCTCTTGTAGCACGTCTTCCAGACAAGCCCCCGTCCAGAGCAGTAACCGCAGGTCTTCTCGGATCTTCTAACGGCAAATGCTTGCTCACTCCTTGGGCTGGATCCACTTCCTCGTTGAAACGTTTGTTCTTCTTCGCGTAAGGTCTCCAAGATGTCGTCTAGTGATTTGTCTCTTTGAGTCTTCAGAATCTCACGAACTCCGGCGAACTTTGCATTGAGACCACGAACGACATAAAATACTAGTTCTCGACTGGATATCTCAAGTCCGAGGCTTGCACACTTCGTAACCAGTCCTTTGGCTCGTGCGACGTAATCGTTGGCTAGTTCACTGTCCAACATTCGTAAATTCTTAACTTCTTGGCTGGCGTCTATCTTTCTATCATCGATTCCACCCGTACAGTCGGTCTTTATTTTCGCCCATAAAACTTTAGCATTCTTTTCCATACCGTACTGGAGAACATACTGGTCGGATAACGAGAGCTTTATAATCGACACAACTTTAGAGTTTTTCATAGTCCAGTCTTTATGGGTCGCGTCGTCTGACTTTGGTTCATCATTTTCTATTACGTCAGAAAGTCCATTTAATGATAAAACTGCTTCGAGTTTAATTGACCAAATATGGTAGTTTTGTCCATTCAGGAGTGGAACAGAAGTTGCGTTATCAAGACTAAGCATTTTTCTAATCGATTGATTAAATTTCTAGATATAGCACACGAGGGCGAAACTTTTCTATACAACCAAGTCCAACCATGCGGAACCACGGGCCGCTACCACATGAAGGCCGTGGGGATTTGAAGAAATAAACCGACACAAGTCTTTGTTGTAAATAAAACGAATACTTTATTGTAAAAGGAACATGTATATATATTAAAAGTAAAATGTATAGCGACACCTGGCGCAGATAAAATGAAACAATAAATTTGCATGTTACCAGTCTTTGGTGATGCCAACAGCTTCTTGGGATTCTCAGGTTTTTCTCAGAACCATAATAGAAATCATTTAAAGAACGTCTTTTTGAGCAGTAAAATTCTTGCATGTTTCGAAGCGTGAGCTGTAGTTATGGAATAATTTAAAGGGTATACCCTGAGGTCTTTGGAATAAATCCGTGTCACCCGTAGTCCAAAAGAAAAATTGGCAACATCCCATGACGAAAATGTTTATATCATACTAACTTCATTAACCAAGATATATATGCATTGGTGCATCCTTAATTACTGTGATGTTGAAAATATTACACCACATCTTCGTTTCTTACCACTTGTAAACATCAATTAAATTGAATTCGAAAAATTTAACTACAATCGAGTTGAGGAAATCTGATCCACCATTAAAAAAATCAAAGGATTTAAAAACAATGCATGACTTATGACTTTCTTGGTGGGGGGCAAAGTCGCCGAACACTGTGACCTTAGGTAAAACAATGCATGAAATAAAATGATATTCAAATAACAATCCTGTAAATTCAATCCAAGTGCTTTTACGTGTCATTTTCGTTCATGATGAATGCGCTGAAATTTCTTTTAAATTGAAAATAAAGAAAAATATAATTTCCAATCTTACAAGGATAAATCTACTCATGTTTTAGGCTCCTACACCCGTTTGGGTTCGAATTTAGAAAAATCGCTTCTTAAATGACGGCTCCTTACAAAAGGAACAAGCTCCTAACATGTGATCTCCGTACCTGTAATAGTTTAGGCTATTGGCTGATACGCCAGTCAGTTAGTCAGGATTTAGCCTTTTGTATGTATAGATAGCGAAACTACCATGGACTATGAGGCTTAACGTTTGATTTTTCGATAATTCCAAGAAAGTTATTTCCTTTATTGATTCTACGTTTTTGAGTAAGGTTACTGATATATTCAAGAAACACTTTTAGCAAATATTGAGTTCATTAGCTGCTCAAAATTTTCCAGCTCTCTTACTTAATTTGTTACTGTTTTTATGAAAGAATGCATGCGCATATAAATAAAATTTTAATATCTTAGATTCTTGTCAAAACATCATAGCGTCTTGTCCAAAACCTTTAATTCAACAGAGTAAAGGGTTCTGAGGTCCCTTTGTCCCTTAATGACTGTGTTATTGCTATTCAACGTTTTCTAAGCAGTCGTCTACAAGAGTTTATTCAGGTTACTGTGGTCTAGTTTTTACTCAAGGGGGTCGTATGTACTACTTTTCTGGTTTCTAGTCATGGTGGTCTGCCCAGTTTTATGGCATGCCACTATGTCATTTGGTTACGTACTTTCAGGTTTGAATACTGCTGAAAATGATTCTGGTATAAATTTTTGTATAATTGTTAAGAGGCCGGAGTAAGTTCATATTAAAGGAAGACCCCAGCCTTCTAAAAATATATTTAAATGATTCCAAGGGCCTTAAATTTCAATTTAGTTTAAATTATCTTGTTTCATGCTATGAACCGTAATCATTGCATGTTATTTTCTCCTTGAAATACAATTTTTAAGAAGCAATATTTCATTTAAAAAATAAGTTTAATGTTTTTGTCTGTATAACTTTGTTTTCGATACACCTTACTCAAATTATAATAAATATTCATTTGAATTCACAATAATTCCATTTGTATTGTACTAGCATTATATACTCGGTATTACACGTGTGTACCTTTAATAATGCGCCCTCATAAATCCCCTGTTATGCATGAATATTCATTCATAATTAAATTAGAAAAATATCAAGATTAAATGGATTTCAAAAATAGTTTATTATATTGTCCTTTTTAAATATTTACTGTTTTCCATCTGTTTACAAATTAACCACATCTTATATATGCGCTGGAAAAAAATTAGAAAATGCAAATATTCTTAAGGTATATCACCTTTTTCCATCTAAAATATTTAAGCAATTAAAATAATGAAATATTTGTAATACATATAAGTAAATATAATTAAGGATTATTAGGATAATTAGTCATTGTGAAAGATAATTATTATGGCTTTATTACTATTTATAAATTAATTCATATTATTAGTAGAAGAAATTAAGTTTTATCTTTGGCAATGAATATAGAAATAAAATGAGCACAAACATAAATGTATTAAATCGTTAGCAATTTATTGATGCAAATATGCATCAAACTATATTGATGAATAACCTAATATTTATTATATAACCGTAAAGTAGATAATGTTAAATAAGCAGCTTTAAGGTAGGCTGTATTTTCTTTTTTACATCTATTTTTTCTGCTACACATAATTATTAAGCTTTTGCCATCTTCTAGTTTGTTAGATAATAAGCTACCCTAATTATTGCTCAGTAAGCTTATTCCACTAGTTCAGAAATAATTATTGCTCAGTTATATTATTATCCTCTTACTAATACTAGTGAGTTACCTGTTTTTACAGAGTATGTGAGAGGTGTATTGTCAACACCTACTTTGCTCTAAAAATATATTTATGATACAAGGCGGGGGCCATACATTGGCTATTTCATTCAATTGAATTAACTTTCGTCAAAAGGAGCCAATGAAAGGGCCAGACCCTATATCTTAGATATACCTTAAAGAATGTGAGTTTTGCAGCTACAACTTTTATATGCTTTATCATCTTTAGTTAATCACGCATAGTCGGAAGACTCAAAAATATAGATAATGTTTAATAATTTTTCAGATAAATTTAACTCAGTATAAATAGTTTTCCAATATTTTCTTTTCTTTTGGGTATTCTAATCTAAAATTTTCCCTTTCTCTTGTTTTTGTATAAGGAATATGACCACAACCTTATTACTAACACAAAGCAGCCTATCAAAGATGCAAGAGATTTAACTTTCGAAAAGGTCATTCGTTATCAAGATTCATGCACGAAATGTAGTAAATTGTGTAGGCTTTAATCAGTAAAGCTAAGGTTTGTAAAAATTATTTAAAAACTTCAGCTACTTCATTTTTGATTAAACGTTTTACTGCAGAGTACCGATTCCAGCCCTAACAACTAATTCTAAATAATGAATATTTTGACTATGATTAATTTATTTCTACATATAATGTAATAGTATTTTTTCTTAAAAATTTAACCCTTGAAATTCGTTAACCTTGTCACACTATAGAGGAGGACGGGGAAAGGAGAAGTACCTAAATTTAAAAGATCAATTAATACAATAAATATGCTTAGAGATTTTATTAAATGTATTAAGACGCATATATTTCTATAGTTTATGTTTTAGTGGTAAATAATACTAAACAAAATTAGAAAAATATGAAATAAGTTTTGGTTTCAAAAAGCGTCTAAACCCCAACTTTTCTACAAGTGGTGCAATATATAGTAAATGCTATAGAGCGACATGAAGGAGTTAGCTGTACAAAGCCCAGAAGAAAGTACTGTTTATCGAATCATCTTTTTTATCCTAATTTTTTCACTTTTATTTATGGTCGTTGAGGTTTATATACATTGCTCCTTGGAGAATGATTAAATACCACTTTAGTTAAAATTAAATGTAATGGCATATTTACTTAAAAATTCAACCCTAATATATATAAAAATCAAAATAATCTTAAAACGTTAACTGTATTCTACTGTACTAACGTCTTATATGCTAAACAATAATTAAAGTAAAAAAAATTTTTGTTGAACGTAAAGTCTTTAAAAATAGTGGAAACGGTCTTGTTTTGCAGCGATTAAACTTGGTATTTTACTAGTGGCTTTTCAAATCACAAAAATATTTTGTTAAAAATACATTTGCAAGGAAACACATCTATTTTAACTTAATATAAGGCACATCATACGTGTCGAAATTGTATCTAGAATTTCAAATATTAAGAAAAAAGCGTCCGGGTATTTAAATAATATTTAACTACTACTCGGCTTATATAAAATTGCCCATTTCTCAATTCAAGTTTTCAGAACATGTGTGCATGACAACTCCAGCTTAATAAAATATTGTTTATCTAAATATTATACCAGAAATTGTTTGACTTAATTTTAAATTAAAAAAGACAATGTCTCAGTTACATCACAATTCCAACAAAATACGATAATAAATGCATTTTTTATTAAAATTATCAAAAGAAATACTCTTTATGTCTAATATGCAGCATAAAGAAGTCTCTTTGAATGATTCGTACACTGTTAAAACTTTTGTGCTTGCTAGCACTAAAAATATAGTTTGTACCTGCAATCTTTTAGCCTGTGTAGTGAAGTATATCACCATATATTCGCTATTCAGTTTAATAATTTTTCAGGCCTTGGAAACAAAAACATGATAAATGATTCAACCGAATACCAAAAATATGGTGAAGCATATAACCTCACATGGGAAAATCCTGGGCACGCATGATTATGTGGCATGTAAAAGATCCCTGGCGGGCCCATTTGGCTTGGGTTCTCTCGGCAAAATTAAATCTCGGCATACTTCAACATCCACAGAGAGCTCGGGTTTATTGTAATCTGGGCGTCAAAATTGGTAGCAAGAGTCGCCTAGTTGGTGCCATAAAAATTGGCTCTCAGTTCTGGGGGATATGCCGAGTCTGCAAAGGCTTGACCGCCACCAAAAAATAGAGACATATAACCACACAGCCGTTACAGCTACTATATTTACCTTTTACTTAGTAACCACACTAATTGTTTACCAAAGTATTGAGCCTCTAAATGTTTTTCTTTTGCCATAACATTTGTTCTGTGAGAAAATATCTATATGTCTACTGATCCCTACTTGAAAGTGGTTACTATATCCAGATTAAAGGAATCAACGTTAAAAGGCTCTTCCGAGATAAGTTTCCTAAACTCCCGGTTAATACATCAAGTCGCCCGAGGGTAAGAGGCTTAATTGAATCTAAGTATTTATTTGCCCTTAGGGACACTTAGGACTTCTCTATAAAATTAGTTTTCACGTTGTTTTATAATTGATAACTTATTTTTGAATAGAAAAGTTTGAAGTTTGATTATTGATTTTTTTTCCTGATTTGTGGATTCAGTTTAGAGAAATGAGATATCTTGTCCAGTCGTTCTGGTTCTCTTTTTGTTTGTATATTTTTATGTTTTGTCTGAATTAACGTCGCACTGTTTCGATAAGAAACGTGTCTTTTGAATTTGGGCAGCAGTAATTGGCTTTAATGCTTTATCTGTATGCACTATCTGACTGTACTATCCCCCGACATGACCACGCAAACCACATTTACATTTCGCCCCGATTGCATATTTTTCAGTTTTGCTAATTTCATTAATCTACTAAAATGAAGCAAAGATGATATATTTGTTTATTTTTTTAATTGCTGAATAAAAAACATAAAACATGGCTTTGAAATGAGGCAGCACTTGCTGTCACCAGTTTTATGGAGTAAACTTCTATCTGTGGAAAGTTAATCCATAAAGCTAGAGTAGCCCAATTAAACTTACAATTATTTTCTACAAATCAATTATGTAGAACATAAATATACAGGGTGAGGCAAACAAAACCGGCCCCGAGCTAGAGATGGGAATACGTTAAAATGCTTGGCGAGAAAAACTCTTGAAGCCGCCTGAAACCTGTTTTTGCATTGGTTGGATCGGATTAGCTTCACATTAGAGCTACTCATAGACTAGTGACGAGTTCAGATCTTAGTTCGTATTGTATGAAGACGTCCCATAATGCAAATTTAGGGTCTTGCAATCAATTTAGAATGTTTTGTATTACCAAATACAAAAAGGTCCGATTCTCTAGGATAAATAACGACCGACACAATCAAATAATCACTCAATCTTGATCAGCTCTACTAACCTTGTTTATATTCCATTTCAACTAGCTTTTAAAAGCGTACCGTCAAAGCGGGTAACTTTGGCCACGGAGGGTAACTTTGGCCACGCGTTGGAAAAAGATTCGTTTCTTAATTTCTCTTCATAAAATGATCTCATCTTAAATTGTTTGACATTTTTGGAAAGGTGGAAACATCTCCTCTCATTTCATGTAAAAAAAATTCTCATTCTAATTCTGGCAATACTTCAAATGCTGTTTTCATTCTTACAAGCATAAAATGACAAAAATCTATCTCTTCCAACTTTTGTCTGGAACACTTAAAAAAATATTGAAAATACTTAAATAAAACACTCTATTCGATTCTTTTATTTATGGGGAAGAATATTACACCATTTGTTTTATTCTAACTTGAATACTTTTTATGCTGCATTTAAATATTGGTAATTGGGAAGCTTTTGCCGATGAATGCGGGTAACTTTGGCCACAGATGTAAATATTTATTTATGGAACTTTGCACTTTAAAAAATATACGTAAAAGTGTATTCTGATTAACTATTTTTGAAAAATTCTTACTTTTATGATTACTCATTTTTTAGATATATATTTTTTTAAAAATAAAACGATTTTAAACATTAAAAAGATAAACAAAGATAGAATACAAGAAACGTATACCACTCAAAATCGTAAATGTCGAAAGGTAAACATTTTTAGATTCCTAATTATGAATACATTATTTTTTCCCCTTTTATAATAAAATCGTTTGCTTTTTAATAATATATTTGTTATTACATCTTGCTTCAAAAGAGTTCTTTTTCCCTTATTAAAATAGAATTTTATTTTTCTTTTAAGCGACAAACAATACTAGTATTCATTGTGTAATGCCATTCCACGATGCACTGCAATGTAAATGTTAAGTTATATGCCATTTTTAATAACTATATGTCTTATAACTTTGTTATTGTAAATTAAAAGTTTTAATATTGCTATTTAATTCGTTAATACAGCCGTTAAGGATGTTAAAAAGTGCGCTTCTTATGTATTTCATGGGTGGCCAAAGTTACCCGCCAGGCTCCTAACAGAGTCCTAATTTTTTAAATTAATACCAATTTTTTATTAATTTATAAAATTTAACAAAAATTCTTGAAAATTGTTCCCAAAAGTACAATACTTAGAATGCATAATGATTTTAAAGTGTTTAATTCGTTTTTGTAGTTAAATTTTTCTTCTTTTGTAAAAAAACCTACGATTTTGGCCAAAGTTACCCGCACTGACGGTAGTGTAGTTGCCGGCAAATAAGTCGCCAAGCGTTTGCTTGGGCTTAATATTGAAGCGATCAATAGCTTCAGTAAGTAAGCCTGTTTTTGTATCGGTTTTAGACTTGGCAACATTTCTGTCGTATTCTAATCTCCATCTCGGGGGCCGGTTTTGTTTGCCTCACCCTGTAGTTTGCGGTTAATCATATATTTTATTTACAGAAACGGCCACTAGGTGGTCATGAACATTCTGAAAACATTGTATTGCAGTTATCGTTATAGTAGTGTTATAATAGTAATTAGTGTTGAAGAAATCATTACTTTATATTATTTTTACATTTTTACAAAATCACATTTTCCAATACTGTTTCAACTAATTTTTTAGTTCGATGTAATATTTAAAGTAGTGATTGACAACAGAAATGACTGAATGAAAATAAATTATTTCTTGAACTTCGTTGTGTGAATCAATGTCACGTAGGAACATAGCACCAATCGGATCACCAACGAAAGAAAACTCAGAAATGAAAACTAGATAAAAATAGGTAATTTTAATCAAACGAATTAACTTTTTATGAAGCACATACTTAACTTTTTTCATTATACCGATCGAAAGATAAAATAAAAAAATACATAGTATAATAATGTACTCATTTGGATGAAACTGAAACTCAGCTTAATTGGGTTTCTTTCTATCTGAAGAATATCGATCAAAGTCTAAGTGGATAAAAGTACAATAGTTTAGTGGGCTTAGATGGGACAATTGTGATACTCAAATGCTTTATTCAGAAAGATTGCGAACTAAATCCGTCTAAGCTTTCCTCTTTTGTTAAAAGTACCTTCGAATGCTCAGAATAAGAAGGATTTTAAACACAAGATGCCACAACACTTTAAATTGATGGCAAGGAGATTTTTAAGTGTTTAAAAGCTGTATAAAAGTTTAAAATCAGGCATTGTTTAGGTAGGCATCTATTTTGTGAAATCTATTGTTTCATATTTGTTTACAATCGGGTTTTTTGATGTAATTGTTTTGATATAAAATATTCTTCTTGGTATAGAGCATTTCTGTAAGTATCATTAAAATATTTTTTTTTTTTAGTTTTACATGCGCTGTGAAGAATTAAATCTACATAAAAAACTTACTAACATTAATCAAACATTAATTAAAACTATCTGACATTAATCGTAAAAATTTTATCATAGGTAAAAAAAATCTTGAAAATGTGTCTACTTAACATTTTATATTTATTCGCCCATTACATAAGTTTTGAATTTTAAGGTGTTTTTTTCATAGATTTAGAAAGCAAATTGCTGAAACCGTGTGTGGTTTTATGGGTTTTATATACTCTTTACGAATAAAATAACAATTTACGAATGTTATAACAAAAATCTGCGTTAATAAATTCTTATACTTAAAATATCAGCATAACTAATACAATGCTGCGGAACTCGCATCAACGTTGTCACAAATCCCATCATATAACTAAAACTAAAAGAGCATCTGAAATTAATTTTTTTCGTTCTCAGCATTAGTTTACCGTCATAAAAATATCATTAATTATATTACTATTAACAAGTGAATCTATTAAGGAAGGTCCATATGAGCTTATTATAATGATATAATGGATTTATTGTACCCTTCTTATCCAGTATCAATATTTTATTATACTAAATGTTCCTTCACTATTTATTAAAAAAAATCAGGGACACGTAATTTTACTGCTCGAATAAAAAGTTCAGTGACTGAAAAACATATACTACTTTATTTTAACATTCATTACGATATTTTGAGTAAAAATAAAAAATTACAAAGTAATTGGTTAGATCTACAGATTTTTTTTTCAAAATTACTGCAACGCACACAAACCTTTTGAGTAAATCATCCTGAACTAAAATTAATAATTTATAATTTAAGTTCTTGTGCATCTCTGTTGTTCATTGAGTAAAACAAGTTTTGTTGTTTGATATTCATAAAAGCGATCGTTAAATATTTGTATGCATTCATGTTTAATGCAATGTATTAAAAATGTTATTTTATCACAGTATTATTTTTTCGCAGTATATTAGTTCATGTACAAATGCTAAGTAACAATTATCTCTACAAACTCAAAATATTATTACATTTTCAAAAAAGCGAATTGTAAATTAAATTTATTAAAGTATATGTTGTGTAAGGTTCATTTAAATAACTTCACCAACATTTGTATGTATATGTAAGAATTCTAAAATTTATTTTCAGGCAAAAATAATTTTTTGAAAACACTTAATAGGTTAGGTTTGAATTAAATGGTCGCACTAGAGTTACACGAGGACTATTGGCGAAAGGCTTCGTATTTTAGAACCACAGTCCACAGTGACGAGCCGACACCAGATTTAGGCACCCAACGCAACCGTTCAGGGCGACATCGTACGCTGAAAACACTTATAAAAAGCTAAACAGTCAGTAAACTTAATAATCTATATCATTATAAAATATATTCTTACAATAATTTAAACTTAAAAATATTATTATATTTAAAAACTGATAATCCATTTAATATAAAAATAATAATTTCTAAACAATTTTACTTTTCAATCTATAAAAAAAGCGCAAACTTGTGAAAAAAAACTTTTCTCGTTTGTTTAACGTTCGTTTACAAATAAGATTATAAATTGAAAAACAAGAAGCATTATTATCATTAAAATTCTAACACTGAAGATAAAAAAAAAGTGTGAAATAAAACATAAAATTACATTTTTTCTGAGCATATTCGTTTGTTTTTAAAAGCACAAATTGACTTAATATTCGCGATGAAAAATGCATTAAACGATTAAACAAACAAAATGTTTGTCATTTTAAAATAATGAAGAAATAATCCTTTTTGTTAAAAGCATAAATTGGGAATAATTTACTTAAAAGTTTTTAAACACTACCGATAAATCGTTTTCAAATATTATTTTCTTACTTTTTTAAAAAATATTTCTTAATTGAGTGAAACTTGTAAAAAAAGAATTCAAGAACACTGAAATAAAATAATGCAAGGGAGACTGAGATTTTTTTGTAATTTTTTTGTAAATACAACTACCGTTGTGTTTTTTATAATCATCGGAAAATTAATAAAAGCTCTTGTCAATAAATTTAGCGCTATAAATGTTTTTTTTATGTTCAATCAAAACTTTTAATTAAGTAATAATTCCTTAGTTAATTGCTATAGAAGCAATGAACTTATAACAAATCACTTGAGAGGAGTTTTATGAAAAACATTTAAACATATTTTTCCAATTCATATAACAGTTACATTTGGAAATATTTAAAGGTTGTAGTTATAAAACATTTTCCAAAGTTTAACTACGATATAGGTTCTGGTTCGTTGATTGGCGACTTTTGAGTATTCAATTGGACGAAGCTGCCGTTGGCAGGTAAACTGCAATAGCTACAGCAACGAATTATATCATATTTGCCATGAAATAATTAGTCTTTCAATGTATTTCTTATGGGTTCGAGTTACTGATTGTTTACATCAATGATCCGAGCTTACTTTTGCAGTAACTACTGCAGTTTAGAAGAGTGAAAGATTTGCTTCGAGATCAGAACCACTAACCAACAACTATGGAACATCCCTCCGGCTAGCCCTCCGGCCCACTATTGGTATGATGGTCAAACTCCTTTTGGGGCACTTACCATAGTGGCTGATGGAGCCATACAGTCCACTATTAGTAGGCTAATAAGTGGACACATCAGGTGTCTCTCTTTTGAGATTGGGACCTTTCAATGTGCACGAGGTGTAACTCTGTGTGTGCACAGGCTTCTCGCGATCACATGATACACTGATTTGGTCTGGAGAAGAATGACCTTTACTCTAGTCCCTTACTCGTTTTTGATTTTCTGAAGACTTTTGAGCTCATTTACTTGGTCTAGCCTGCGGCTGACCATGAGGAATAAGTCAACAACAACTGCAGTTTATATTCCCACTTCATAAAATGCTAATGTACCCTATAACTTAGTTATGCTTTGTAGAACGTAAGTTTTGAAAGTAGACCCTTCATTTATCGTTTATTTCAAATGCATCATCGTTCATTCATGTAAAGATACGCAATTTTTAAATAGTACGGAGTAGAAAGTTCACTCTTTAGTGTCCCTTTTCGAATTATTTTTTGCCCTTATGTCTTCTAGCATAGATTAAAGATACGAATTTCGAAAGACTCTATAATTTTTTAATTCTAAATTAATTTTTAGTTCTGAATCTAAAATTAAAGATGGAAGAAAAGTTTAAAAAAATAATTTTTACGCATATTACAAAAATGTATTGAATGCAGCATTGTACTTTAAGCACCATACATAGAGCAAGCTTCACAGATTGTTGTCCGGAAAAACCCTACTCTCCATAAGAAAAAAATTTTTAGAAAATCTTTTGTGGGTGGGGAGAGAGATTGGCTTTTTAAAATGTTGTAAAATCTTGTTGAAAGTTATACATTGTTTTAAATGGTAAAAATAGTATTACTAAATACGAAAACTGTAAAGAAAGCTTTGTAGCCATTCACAAACAACCTCCAAATAATATAAATAGTACAAAAAAATCATTCAAGACCAGAAGTGCGAAAGTAGCAGTTTTAGTTACAAAAAAGACATAGAATCTAAACAAACTTGCAAAAAAAATTTCACTGCTGTCAATATCATCTGCTTTAACGCTCTTAAGGCAATTTTTACTTCTTAATTCGCAGAAGAAATTTAGTGATAGCTTGTACAGTTCTTACCATTCAATTCCGCTCCTCCTTTCAATTTAAATTGAAAACTTGAAATAGATTTTTTATATTAAAAACTTTGACGGTGTTATTTATTTTAGTTGAGTTAGGGATAAAACTTATTTAAATAACTCTATTTTTGTATTAAAATGTTTTGTAATTACGTGACGCACTATTAAACATTTTTCCAATATTAAATAAAGACTTTTCTTTTGCTTCATAGAATTTTAGGACAAATAAATTGTTTAAATACTGTACTTCTTACAATAAACGTTCTTAAAGAAGAAAAAACATTTAAATGATATTTTATAAATGATTTAAGTAGCGGAAAAATTGTGAAAAAACTAATCTGTTGTTCATAGTAGTTTTTCATACAGTGGGGTAATATTTCATTCCTACAGTGAAATATTTATTTCAATTTGTGTTAAGCTCAATTCGTATTAATTTAATTCTGTAAATAAAAGCGGCAATATATCAACGACATACCAAGATCTCATTTTTATGTAGGAAACGCATAAAAACTGCACTAAATGCACATTATTTAATGATTTCGTCGAAGTATATTTAAAAGCTTATTTTATTGTTCACAATTATTAAGAGATATATTTTTAAGTCATGTTATGATATTTTTTTATAATTATAATATAAAGTAAATAGGAATAAGCATTTTCTCTTCGTTTTCTTTTGATATTTATGTTCTTAATTGTATTTTTAATGAACGGTTCATAATTTCAAAATATGCATTTAGTAAAATATTTATAGAACATCAAAGATATTTAACAATTTGTTTTTAATTCCAAAGTTTAGCTTCTTTTTAAAAATGCAAATGCTTCGAATTTCATTTGGAAACTGATTCATTACGCACACAATTTGACAAGAAGTTATATGAGGAGTCTACTTCCAAAACTCACATTCTCCAGAGTATAACTAATATATAAGGCAGACCTTACATTTTAAACCTTGTCCAATTGGTTTTAGGTCGTCAATATTTGCCAACGAACTGACCGGAATCTAGTTATACTTGAGAATGTGAGTTTTGCAACTCGAACTGTTATATGATGTCGAAATGTTTTGAATGTTTGATTGATGGATAAAGGATTTTTATGACATTTAACCGGATATTCATGTAGGTATCGCTTTTACCTAAAGTATGTCGGATGTCTTTAAATGTAGAATGCCTTAAAATGTTGTTTGATCTTTCGTGTCATTTTTTTAACTACTCAATATAAAATAATTTTTTTTATTTGTTATTTAATTTTTTTTTTTTTTTTTTTTTATAAAAACAGTTTTAAATTTATAGAACTTTAGCCAAAATAAAACTAAAATAAATAATATGATTAAATTGGAACACATTGTGATTAGGCTGCGCTGCAAATTGTTGAATAAAAATTGTGAAAACAAAAAAAAAAACTTTAATATATAAATCAAATATAAACAAACAAACTATACAAAACAAAGGACTTCAATTTTAATTTAAATTTATTTTTTTTATTAAAAATTAAAAAAAAAAATAATTTTAAAAAAAAAATTAAATTTTTTTTTAATTTTTTTTATTTTAAATTATTTTTATTTATAATTTCTATTTTTTGAATAGAGTTTCTTATAAAATATTTTGTTATACAATATAAATTTTTTTTCGTGGTCAATTTTTTCAATTTTTTTTTTTCAATTTTGATTTACCAATGTTTATTTAATTAATTACAATGTGTTCAAATTTTATTTATTTTAATTTTATTTTAAAATTAAAAAAATTGTTTTATCATTAATTGTAAAAAATAAAAAAATAAAATTTGAGTATAAAAAAAAAAAAATGATACTTTAATTATAGTGTTGTTCAAAAAAAACTGAAAATCAAACTAAATTTTGGTTATGTCTTAAAATCTGGAAGTATTTATCTCTTAAAATCATTATTTAATCATATTTTTTTAATAAATCTTCATTATTTAAGTATTTATCACTTAAAGTATTTTTTCTTATATTCATAAGAAAAATACTTATATAAATTCATAAATTTCATAGTTAGTAACTATTGTTAACGGGGTTCTAAATGTACAGATCAATACTTTAATAATTCATCAGAGCATCATTTATAATTCATCAGAGAATGAAAATAATGTTATAATAAGAACTTTACAAAAAATATTTCGAAATGATCTGTGTTAAAAATGAGCCATTTTAGTCACTGAAAAAATAAGCTGTGTAATATTAACATGAAATAGCAATAACAAAATAAATTGATTAGAAAATAACTAATAAACATAATTTTAAAAAAAAAACTTTAAAACGTTACATCAATAGCAATATCAAAATAAATTGGTTAGCAAAAAAATAATAAACATAATTTTAAAAAAAAACTTCAAAAAGTTGCATCATTAAAATTAAAAGAACAATGCAAGGGAAAAGGTTCAATAGACTTTTTTGTAATTATTTTATTTTGAATACTCAATTACACAAATATACAATGCTTGTTTTTAGTTTTTGTATTTTTTTGAACGAAATCAGTTACAAATAAAACCTGGTAATTAAAGACACCTATCTTTAATTTGTACCCATTAAATAAGTTATCAACAAAAATATCTTTCCTTTTCTTTCATACCAAATCAAACGTACGCCGAATAAAACATTGTAGACAGAGCTTAAAGTTCTACAGTAATTGCTTTTAAACAAATGCATTATTTTTGCATAAATGCAATGGTGAGTTTGTGGAGTTTAGAGCAATAGATTTGAGTTTGATCGACGAGCAATAGAGCCTAGTTTGATATATCTGTAACTAACACTCAGATCATTTTGTTAAACTAGTTTAAAAATTATTATTTTGACAAATGGATATAAAGATATTTAAAGTACGATACATTGTCTTGTGCTAAGCTGAGCAGGCACACAACATAACTTTTTTAAAACTAACGGTCAATACATATTTGACTATCTTTTCTGTCCTACTGCAGTTGAAAACCTCCTTTTTTAAATTAAGATTTATTTTATTACTGCACAAGTCCGTTTATAGGATGGGTGAAGATTTCGATTTCAAGTCTCTCGACTTAAGTCCCATCCAATGCTAAAGACTTACTCACTCAGCCTCAGAGGCCCCTGATATAGTAACAATTGTAACTGTTTATGTCTGTTTTTTTGGAGTCCTTTTAGATAGTACCACAAGACTCTTCATTTTTAATTTAAAACAAGTTGTTGAAACTTAAGTTTAAAGACAGCCCATAGTATTATAACGATCGACCAATTATCACCAATCGACCAATTATCAATATCGAACGATCGACTTCTAAAGCTCATTCAATATAGAAATTATAAAATGACATCATAAATAACTTGAAATAATAGAATACATTATTTTGCACTATTAGGGAACATAAAACCGCCAACTACTTACGCACGTTATCGTACTTTACGTTGAACAACGCACTTCATAATGTAAGCCGATTGAGACATTAGTTGGATATCAAACTTTATCAGATACATCTTCAAATTAACCAAGAACCTAGATATTTAACGTCTTGTATGGAGATATATAAAAAGTTATTTTTCTTAGATTACTTTTTTCGCTTTATTAGAAAGATCTATGTTAATTATAGTTACTCTAGGGTAGACTTATTTTTGATTCAAATAACCATTGCAACAGTGACAAACTCATGAAGTAAAATGTTTGTATAGTTCGTGTTATTCATCATAAAAAGCAATTATTTTTCTTCCAGTCCGTAAAGATTCAAAGTTTAGGATTCATGGGAACTTGTTGCGCTTTCGGACATCTGGAGGGAAAGACGCTGCGTGATGGTTCGAATTTGTTCGAAGAAAAGAACGATTCAAGTTTTTTTTAAGTATTTGGAGTATGCCTAGTTGCGAATGCTCATCTTTTTAAAGAAAGTTTGTTTCGCTAAAAACGATCTTTTCGATTGATGCATGTAGAAATTCCGATTGAATGAATTGGACTGGAATGTCTGTAATGTTTTGTTTATAGATTTTTTTATCAGTTTTCTTGGCAATTCATCACAACTCACTAGTAATTTGACAACACTGGAAGGGGTTTGACATCAAATATTTTTTGGAAAAATAAAAAGTTTTAGAATTTTTTGAAGCATCAGTTTGAGAGGCCACCGTCAAAGAACGCTTTTCAGATGGGAGTAGGTAACCTGTCAGTAAGGCTGATTTTCAAAGCGTCGTCTCATCACTCTTTTATAGCTTTATACAAGGAAAATAAATTCTTAAATTTTTAGAATAAAATAAAAACGGCCGTATTCACAAGTTCCAACCATCTAAGAACTAAAATTGTTAAATTTCGTAATTTGGAAAGAAAATATTATTCACATCAGACAAGTTTACAAAATAAGTAATTTTTTACTAACTCAGCAATATTTTCCCGTGCAGTCAAATTTGGAAAAATATGGAATTTTTAGCTTTTTTAAATTAAAAAAATGACCTTTTTAAAACCTTTTTTAAGACTCATCCCATCCGAAAACTCAAAATATACTCTTTAATTATTGTTTGGTTGTTGGTTCAACCTTCGAATATAACTCGAAAAAAGCCTCATCACCTGCTAAAAATCACGAATGTCGAATAAATTAAAGCCATTTGGGCAATAAATGTTTAAGGAAAAATAGTTCATTTTTAACAAATTACAATAACTTCAAATAAATAATGAGTAGTACAAAATAAAACACAAGCTTTCGTGCTAGAGGATTATGTCCCGAAAAGTGTCATTAAGCTTTATAGTACCATAGATATTTTCGCGTGGATTTTAGCAGTTTGAAATACAGGAAACCAAGTTGGGTCTTAAGATTAGCTTTATTTACACAGAGAACTATTACCAGTTGCTTGTGTACCAGATAAAATCATTCGACTTTAATGTTCTATAAACTAAATTTACATAATGATAATAAATTATTAGAAATGATATGGTATGGTACATATATATTCCAGCTTGTGTGCTCAGAATTAGAAATGAATGTTCGAGAACTTTCAAGAAAGATAAGAAACATAATGTGATTTTATAAATAATAAAAGGCACCGACCAAACCGGGGGCCGAACCGTGACCTGCTGAACTCACGTTCCGTCTGATACCAAAGCCGCAAGTAAGTCCACCAGACCACCTCGTCTGTACAGAGGGACTGCCACTTTCGTTACAATACAACGTGGGAAAACATTGATTTTAGTTTTCTAAGAAACAGCTGAGTTGTAGTATTCATCTCACTCACGACTCACTAGCATTATTCTCAAAACATCCAACACTGCGTACGATGTATCCCTTAACGGTAGCGTTGGGTGTCCACTCAGGTGTCGGCTCGTCACTTGACTGTGGTTCTAAATTACGACGCCCGTTGATAATTGCCCACGTGTAGCTCTAGTGCGACGATAATTCAAACTTACTTTACCTCTAAAAACATCGAACAATGAAGTTGTTTATAATATTGGAAAAACATACCATTTTGAAATATTACGATGGTTCTGTGATGATCTTTAAATGGAAAGTAAAAGTTGCATGGTATATTAGTTAATATATATTACAGCCAGTGTGCTTGTTCAGAGAACCGGTTATAAGCTTTCGTAAAGGGGGACAGTCACACAGAAAGAGTTTTTACAAGTGCACACACAAAGAAAGGACAGCACAAGCACATAGACAAATAACAGCATTTATTGACGGTCAAGAACATCCGTGCCTGACCGGGATTCGAACCCGACCCTTGCTCCTCCAAAGGCTAGCATCCTAACGATTGTGCCACCGGGGCGGCAAAATGGAAAGTAAAAGTAGAAAAAAATAATAGTAAATATATCCATGTCGAGGTGCTTGTTTAGAAACGCACGTCACAATGTTCAAAACTAATGCGACCTGCACATAAGACTAGTCACCTTAATGCTTTTAAAAAAAAAGTTCTTTTTGAATCCACTAATTAGGGCAATTTGTTTTTGGATCCACCAATGAGAATGTTTCAGGTGATGTAACGCTCTTGTTTTCATTTTTAACGTACTGCGATTTCATTGGCTGCTTCGGTTTTACACTTTCAAAATGAAAGATATAGGTGAAAGAAGTTTTTTTTCCATGCAAGCTTTTTTTAACAAATGCTTTGAGCAACCCACAACACAGCAAGAAATTGGCAATTAAAAACATTTTTAAGTAAAATATTCTTAGAAAACTTATTTTCGAATACTAAAACTTAAGTAATTCCACAGTAATTACCATCCGGGCAGTTTATTAATTAATTGATATAAAAGTTGAGTGTTAATAAGCAGGTTTGGTCACTTTACATAACAAGATATGAAATGGAACCACAACATTTCTAAAGATTGTCATGAAAAATCCCAATTTTACGATACCTATTACCTATACCTATTTTTTACAGTGCTATGAACTTAAACCAAAAATCAGTTAATAAAAACTTACATTCTATTCGGTAGGAAAAAATAAATGAGTTCTTCTGGGTTTATTTAAATATTTATTTTTTAATTTTCGCAGTACTAGGCTATTTTATTAATTGCAAATTTAATATTTATTCAATAAAATATCAACTTAAAAACTGAATTGTACATATTTGAGTAAATATAAACAAAATGTTATGTATTTATTCGAATAGGTTCATGAATATTGCACAAACAAAATTTTATCACAAAAATAGTTTTTATAAAAACAAATAATTGGGTTATAAACATTCAAATGTGTTAATTGTGTTCAGACGAAATTAAACACATTATTTCGATGAAAAATGAAATTTTTGTTTTGAGCAGAATTGCTATAACCTTTAAAATGGCATTGTGGCTTTCATTGCTATCTGCTGTGTAAATATGAGGAGCAAAATAAAAAATCGTTAGTTTAATCTTCTGAAATGTCTTATACTAATTATAAATTGTAATTGTCTCATAATTTGAATAAGAAATCCATTTTAACACTTTTCAAAATTATGAATGCATGCTAAAATAGAACATTGAAACTAGTTCTTCCAAAGCATATTTATATCGGAATATCTCCTAGAGTATAACCAATTCCGCTTTTTAACTTTGTTATTTTAAGGGGCATAAACTTACTTTAAAAAAAGGTAAAACAATTATTGGTAGCCATTGCTTCACTTTTCTCTTCGAAACATAATTATACCTATAAAAACAATAACTAAATTCAGATCTTTAATTAACTAATTTTTAAAAATTTAATTTCAAATTTTTTTGAATCAAAATAATATTACGCAGCATGTAGTTCAAAATTTTCCACGTTTATTATCTTAATTTGTAGCATTTACATGAATTTCAACGCTATGATTAAACAGCATTTTAATAGTTCTATAAATTTTATAATAAAATTTTATAAAAGTTTTGAAATTTTATAATTGCAAATGTTTACAGTTTCTATTCAAGATTTAGTTCCTACTTTCAGTATATCCAAATAGTTTTGATATCACAAATGGCTCGAAAAATTTTAGTTTAACGCATAGAGAACATGTATGTAAAATATATATTCGAACTTTAAAGGCTAGAAGCATAGGTAACCAATTAAATTGAAATATAATATGTACCCCTTCGGTTACAAAATAAGGGTATGATGAAGTAATTCTAACTAAGTAACAGAAATAACTGTGCGAAATATATGTGTGGGTATATTTTAAATTTTATATTTTCACAAGTATCTTAAAATTTTATCTTGTTTGCATTTTGCTTACACTTTGGTTCTATAACAAATATCGTAAAGAAAATATTTTGCGAAGGAGGATTGGATCTTCGCCATTGGTAAATAAGAAACTGAAAATACAATATTAAGGAAGTATATTTTTATTATATGTATGGCGTTAGAATATTAAATATTACAAGCATTAAAAATAAATTTCGGTATCAAATTATTTTATGCATAAGAATTGCAGCTGATGTTTAAATGAAATATAACAAATATGCTTCTTAGTTTCTGAAACGAAAGTAATTGCTTTGCATGCGTAAGATTCTGTGAGATACAAATAAATGAATAATTAATGAATATTTCTTTCTAAATGTCTCTATATCAATATTCATTTATTTGCCGATATATTTTTCAAACAGACTGAATATTTTTGATTTATTATAGTGACAGATGTTTCTTATTCAATATTATTTCTTATGCAATGTACTTGAAGGTTATCCATTTTTATGTAGCTGACTAAGTCACGTTTTAATGAATAGTTTGTAAAATGTTTGTTATGGTTGAATTTGAAATAAAAAAAGGAACCTTAAAGTAATAGTATGTTTGATTACAAATGCATAATTATAAATTTATCTGCGTAGATACTATCTAAAACTTTGAAATTAAACATTGTTTTAAAACACAATGAAATAAAATGGATTAATAAACACTAAGTACAATGCCCTATTGACCTAATTTAAAAAATATTTTTTCATTATATGCAACAGAATCAAACTAAAATATTGTTTCTAAAAGGATTTTTAAAAGCATAAATTTTTCGCATGTTCAATTTAGGTGTAAGTGGGATAAAAAAAAATCCACCCCTACCACCAAAACATGTGACATAAAAACTTTTATCCTTTCTTGTGGCATCACGAAATGAAATTCTATTACGCTAAGTCCTCCCACCTACATTTCAAATCATATATATTTTTGGGGTTTTAGGTCTAGAGATTTTATTATGTTTTTGGTCTTGTTTTAGGCTTTAGAATTTTTGAAAATATATTATTTATGGTTTTGCAAAAGCTTGTTACTTTAAGAAATCTGTTAAGGTACTTTTAACAAATAAGTGCGTGAATATATAATAAGGTGTTCAATAAAAAATATACATGATTTAAAAGAAAATAGTATTTTTTTTTTACAAATATTAAATTAAAGTACTGATGAGGTAAAATTTCTTCCAGAAAATTATTCAGAAATTTAGTACAAAAATAAAATTATCCCAATAGTTATTCTAGCGGTACTTTAAGCAGTTTGAATTTTTACAATCCCTCTTCAAATATTTCAATAAATATCCTACAATAAAATTTCACTGAAAATTGATGTGTTAAATATGAAAGGATAAAATCCATTGAATTAATTTATATCAGTGATTAGATATTTAATTTAATATTTACGTGCAAAAATACACAATTATTTCACAGTATATAATTTATTAAGTCTCAAAACATATAAAAAAAATTATAAGTTTTAAGAAAAATTATCCAAATATTTATTTAAAGAATATTTATTTGCTGAAAAGAATAAAAAAAATCGAGCTGAATATAAAGGAAATAATACCAAGCATCTTAAGTACAACTAATTCATGTTGTTCATTTGAAGTACAATTTTACTATTTTATATATTAGCTTTTTTCATTTTATTTTATATCTGATTTCAGCAATGATATTAATTGTGCCCTAAATGCCCATTAATAAAGACTTTCAGGAAAAATTGTAAATATGGCACAAGTTCTTTTTTTAATAAAGTTACATGGTATCGAAATAATTCATATGCTATTTTTTAGAGGGTTACAAAGAATAAAACTCTGCAAGAGGCAGAATTGAATTCTGTCAAAACATGTTCCTTTATTAAGAAAAATCACTTTGCGCCATGCATACTATTTAAAGAAATTCAACAGCTAATTTTACTTTTTGGATACTAACTTTGAATCTGTTTTTTTTTGTTTTATAGGATTTACCAGTATACATTAGCCCATTAATCCAGTCCCTGAAGAATTATATCAAAATGAACCCAGGAATCAGCTTTCGAATTTTCGCATCTATGGCAGCCATCCTGGTGTGTTGTGTTCTAACATCAGAAGCTCAGATGCCTTCAAGGTAAATGTTGCTATCAATGTTTATCTTTAATCATGCGATGTAAATCTAAAAAAACTTTATTTTTTAATATAATGTAAAATTTTCTGAAATAAAGAATACCGAGAGAGAATTATTTTTATTGAAAAACTGGTGAGATTTTAATATCTGATAATTTCTCAAGTATTAAACATATATTTTGTTTTCAAATGAAATCATGAGAGGTTTTATAATTATTTGAAATATGTAGAACACTATTAAATAGTTTGATGCAAGATTGCACCAGAATCTTGGATCATTCTAACTGCCCCCACTATTTGAAGCGTAAATTAACAAATTTTGTGGTAAATACATAACTTGCACCTCTAAAGGTGGTAAATCAACGCTTGAAATAGTAATGGCAACTAATCAATCTAGGATTCAGGTACAATCTTGGATTAAAATTTAAAACTATGCACCTTTCTGTAGCATTTGGGGTTTTATCCATGAAAGTAAGAGTTTGATAAATGGATTAAAAAAACAATTATTATACTGTCCGTTATTTACCTAAAGAATATAATTTCTAAGCTAAAACTGATTCAATTTTATTGCAAAATAATGACTTAATTTAAGTTATGCGATCTGTTCAACTAGTTGGAAATCTAAGATAAATTATTCTCTCGTGAAATTACTATGACTTTATCTATCAATTTTAAAGCTTTTTAGGACAGTCTTTCAGAGTTGTTCAGTCTTTTATGTAAGAGTAATTTTCGTTCCCTTCTTAAATATAATAATAATAATAAATATATGTAATTTTACATCTTTTGAACTTACATTGCTGTTACTGTTTTTTTCAACCCCAGCGACGCCGGGTACATCAGCTAGTTATACTATAGAAATCGTCACGTATGTGGGAAAAAAGAGAAATCTTTATCTTCCTAAAAAAACTTAAGTTTAAGAGTTGGGATTGGCTTTTTTATTTAAGTAATTGTCGTTACCTTTGAAAACTTAGTTCTTTTATTTGCTAAAAAGTAATAAAAATAAACTTTTCAAAACTTCTTGTTAAAAGAGTTGTTAAAGTTGCAAAAGCTCTTTATCTGTAACCATTTTCAGTAATTGTGCAATGTTTAATTTTAAAAACATACTAACACGAAGTTTAGACATTGATAGACGAAAACGTTCTAACTTAAAACACCATTAAGAAAATTGGCGTTTTCGAATCTGAGTGAATTTTTATTTTCATTTTAAAATGAGACATTTTGTTTTGAATATGACTCGGCGATGCTTTCAATTCTGAATTACCAAACTTTTTTTTTCAAGCATGGACATGCACAAAAATAAAATCCATTCTTGAGTATATGAATGATGTAAAAAATTGAGCATGTAAGTTTAAACTTGAGCAATATTTACTCGGAACCATTTTAACTAAGCGACATATTTAGATTTTTTTACTCATTTTCGAAAACGTCGTTTTTAGAGTAATCTTAATGACTTTAGGTTTAGTAGTGGTTTTTACATGCCGTGTCACATTTATTTTGAAAGTTCAAGCATTTTATTGAAGTTAAAGCGAGCTTGGTATTTAAAAAAAATTTGTAATTTAAACATTTTATTTAATTTAAATCAGTCGTTTGAAGTTTAAATATCTTATATTTCATTAAAGAAAAGCTTGACAGTCAAACATATAAAAACCAAATTTTATATATAAAAAAAGATTTTCTTAAAAAAAATAATTTGGTGTCCCAGAAATAGTACATGTTAACAAGAAATGACACAGCCTGCCTAAAAACTAATTATTAAAAGAAAAATAATTTATTATTTAGTTATTACTTTTCAATCAGAAATTTTAGTCAGAGTGACGGTGCTCACAGACCATCATTGATATAAATTTTCAAAATAAGTTTCAACATTGCAAAAAATACATGAAATTTATATTAATTGAGGTAATAAATAAATGACTCTTGACTGATAAAATTCATATTAGTATGCTGAATTCATTTTAGATCATTTTATTCATCTATTTTATAATTTGACGATAGTTCTAGGTAAAATGATATGTTGTACTTAGACACTGTTTTGTACTTTATTGAAAGTCTCATCTTTCCCATATTTATTATTTATAATATATATTATTTTCCCAATGGAAATAAATATGTGCAATGTTGTTTCCTCAAACAGACAAAGTTTTAAAAAAAAAAAAAACAGTTAGTTTTATTGAGGCATAAAAAATGGTTTCCCAAGGTAACCAGGCAGTATCTCTTGCACACTGAGAAAAAAAATCTGTAACCATTACAAAACATTTTTTTTTTTAAAAAAAACCTAGAAAAATTTTCTATAAATAAAAAATAAAAAAAAGCTGTAAAAAAAAATAATATATATTTTTTTTGTTATTCATTCATATATATATATGTAGAATTTTAGGACTTTTTTATATATCCCACACACACAAATTCAGTAAGTAACTAAGATACATACCACACGTTCCGTTTTTCCGCAAATAAAAAAAAAAAAAAAAAAATACTACTACGGATACGAACCCATCGAACGCGCAAGACAGGCGGGGACGGGGACCACTATAATACCGAGGAATAGCAGACGATAGCGGCCGAAACCGAACCATCGAACCAGGAACCCGAGTCCGACGCAGTCCGACGCTTTCCCAACTGCTGCTTCGTCGGCACATAGATCGCTAAAATTATTAGAAGTTAAAAACAAAAAACTAAAACCATAAATTTAAAAAATTTAAATGGCGATTGGCTAATTGAAATCACGATCGTTTAGGATTAGGTAAGGTTTGATCTATCCACTACAGCTACGCGCGAGGCTAGGCTAATCAAATCAAAGCTAAAATACTAGAAATTATTTTGTTTCTTCATAAAAAAAAGATTTTTTTGTTTTTTAATTAAAAAATTTTTTTTTTGTTAAAATAAAAACTGTTAATAAACAAAAATTTTTTTTTTGTGCATGCCATATAATTCCCTTAAGTATTGAAATTCTAACTTTTCATTTTATTTTTTTTTTATCTAACAAACAAATAAATTGTAGCTGTGTTACAAAAATATTAAGAGCTACAAAAAGTTAATTCCCATTCCCCTGACAAATAACATTTCATTATTTATAATACAATGTAAACTTAAATCGAACTAAAATGTATATCAAAAATAAGTTTACCTATTTCAATTTTTTTAATAAATATAACAGTATTTGACTATATGTCCCCAAGCCAGGAAAAACATAATGCATTTAAAAATTTTCATTGTTCTGGGGTTAATGTTTTGTTGCTTTAAATTTCAAACTTATAGAGATAGTTTAATTTTGACGCTAAAGGAAAATCCCCAAATCCCGTTTCGAAATACATCTAACGTTCCCGAAAATTACTTTTCGCTATGAAACGTTATATTTGTAATCTGGTTAAATTCTCAAACATACGCCCAACTAAATTGCAAGTATTTATTATCGATGTATTATAACTTATTGCATTTGAAGCTGTAAGCAATTTATATAAGTTTCCGCAAATTTTCCTAAAGTGGAATAACTGCATTTACTAAAGTATCGTGATTTAATTCGACAAGCACATCAGTATAGTTTTGATTTAGTTTTTCGATTTGTTATTTAAAACTAAATTATATATATTTTGTTTATTAACTAAAGTGTGTACCTTTTTGTATGGATTGTGCATGTTTTATGTTTGAACGTATTTATGTTTTGTGCAGAAGGTATGCACCGTAATGGGAATGTCTAAGATTGTGTAACGCTCTTGCTTTCATTTTTCCGACCAGCGATTTCAATGATTTCAATCTCAAAATAGCAGTCATATATCAAAATGAACTTTTATTTCTATGCCATCTGTCGTTAACAAATGTTTGAACAACCAACAGCACAACTAGAAGGTGGCATTTACAATATTTAATAAGTATAAATAATAATAAATTAAATACTTTAATTATAAAAAGAAAATTCTATTGTTATCAAATAGCCAACACAATTTGATAATGAATTCTTTGAATTCTTTAAAATTCTAACAAATTTGACGATATTTTTAACAGCTATTATGTGTAAAAGGAGAGTAAACAAAAATCTATAGTTTTTTTTTTGTTTCCTGAGAGTACTTTACAGATTTATTAAACTAAAAAATCTGGAATTTAAGAATGTTTAAGATACAAATTTTAATATCAGTTGAAAATTAATAAAAAAAAATAATTTCAAGAAAATACTATGAAGTTATCGCCCACATTATATTATTTTGTTTTTTAATGCTTTAAAAACTATTTGTAATGTAATGCGGTTTGACACAAAAATATTAAAAAAAAATCGTTTGAATTCCACAATGTTTTAAAGTTTGCATGTTCAAAATGAGAACTTACACACATGGCACCGGAAATCAAAAATCGTTGCTTGTGCAACCACCTACAGAATATTTCAGCGCATTAATTTTGGATAACACAATTGAATATAGTCTCTTGCACTAACTAAAAATTTAAACATAAATTACCCTTAATATTTTAATCGCAAGTAGAGTAGTGGTCGTTCAATAAAACATTTTAATTATATATTAAGTGAGATAAATTTGCTTATGAAGATAAATTTAGCTTATAAAGTAAATTTGAAAATCTAAGGAAAAATTCGTATTTCAATTGCGCTAATTAACCCAAAATGTGTAGACGATGTGAATAGATACATAAATTTTTCAAAAATAAAATTAGAATTTTCATTCTTTGAGGTTCTCAGAAGGAAAAAAATATTTTAACTCTGTTTAACTGTTAATTGGGTTGCTTCAGAAGACGTAAGTTTGAAGATTTTTTTTGTCATCTGCTATTTCATTGGTTGTTTTGGATTCACCTTCAATGTGCGGTAAAAAAATGCTATTATCTAGTATTTGAGATAGTTTATGTTTAGTATTTTTTAGTACTTAGATAAAACTATTCTACAGGTCACAATACAATAAATTACACAACTCAAAAAGACTAAAAAGAGAACAAAGATGACGAAATAAACAACAAGAGAAATAAAATCAAAACAAATCGCTCTGAAAACATACACTGTGCAAAATTATTTAGAAATTCTAATATTTTCATGAATTAAATTAAAATAATTCAATAAAATGACCCCCGAAACAAGTGTAATTCCAGAAGATCAAAAATGAAAACGATTCAGCTGGAAACAGTTGCCACTAATGACATAAAATATTCCCATTGCTAGAACTGGGGAAACTTTATATACCTTATATTATCCCAACCAAATCCGTATATTTTTTTCACGAAAAGCAATGTGAAATAGATATAAATAAAAAGTATGCAAGATTCGTTTTAAAAATGTATTTGCAAACATATTTGTTTAATCCAAATCTAATATTTATAGTTTTTTTAGTCCAATAACTGTATTTCAAACACATTCTATTCTTCTTTGTCAAATACAAGTTTGCTTGTTTCTTGTTGCAGCAACCTGTTATCATTACAATGCAATTTTTTTTTATCAAAATGAAAGAAACTCAAAATGAAGCATTGTTATTTTCTTTGAAAATTGAGCAATCTTCTATTCGCTGTTGACAACTTTTTCTTTAAATCCACTAAAATGTGCTTGTTACAAACTGATGTTCTCTTTGAAACAAAGATTTAGACTTTTTTTATGTGCAATTATCTAACCTGCAAGTTATTTTTACATTACTCTTTTTTAAATATACTTTCAAGAAAAACTGTTTTGGAAGTACTGAAACGTGACAAAATTAAATTGCTTTTGGCACTTAATAATATGTTCCAAACATTTTTTGCAGTAAGTTAGAAATATATATATTTACTTAAATTTCCTAGTATATATGATTTATAAGTTGTTTCAAACAGTTTGTTAATTTTGCTTATTGCTAATATTTAGTTAGGGAACACAAAGGCAAAAATTGCAACTAATTGTGTGGAGTGTCAGATAGGGCTGCAAAACTTCAACCCTTCAGCAAAATTGGCTGTCAGTCTAAACAACAAACAAAAATTCTTCTAGAACATACATTCTACATCAATAAAAGAAAGAACTTGAACCTGCAATTTCCAAGATTTCCCTGACTATCCAGTAGAAAATGTTGTGGCCGAGTTTCGCTTGGCTACAGGAAATAATTGCCTATATAGTCTATACACATCTTCACAAAACGTTTCAGTTAGCACCGCAGTGATGGGCATTTAAACTGCAGTATCCTTACAACTACTTGGACCATTTTTGCATAAATACAATCTATAAGCAAGCACCATACTTAAAGAAGGTCCTTTTCACTACAAAATGAGTTCAATTCATTGGTGGAGAGGCTGCAATTTACCTCCCAAAGTAGCCCTGCCAGCCCTCTCTTCTGCAATAATGCAGAGATAAATGCTGAGCTTTTCCCTTTGTGCTTGGCCTTTACAGCAGGTTGTGTGCGTCCGCACTATTGGGAATAACTTAACAGAACTTAATAGACTGGCCACATAATCGCATGTATTTTTTTTTTAATTTTCATACACGTATAGAATGTTTTGTTTTCCTTTAAACCTTTAACGACTACTTTATGAGCACTATTCAATACTTCATTTCCAAATAAAAAAAGGTTAACCTTTAATTATCAAAGTAATTTTTGCTGTAAATAAATTTGTCTCACATAAATTTTTCTTAGAGATTTTCAAGTCGTCATTTGTCTTATATTTTCTTTAGTTCAATAAACTAAAGCAGAAAACTAATTTTCTCTGTCAATCTTTGTAATGGGCTCAAATTTTTGCATAAGTCCTGCCTTGTAATTCGCTTGTTTTTTTTTTATATAATTTTATCTCTGAAATGAAAAAACAGATATGCTTGTAATTTTACTGCTGCATTGGAAATAAAAAACTTTTCATTGATATTCTTTTTGCATACCAATTAATGAGGATTTAATATTTAATTTGTTGTTTACAAACTTGCACGGTCCGAAATTCCTTTCTTAGGACGAATAAAAAATACTTTAGGGTATTTCCAAAACATTTTTTATTAGAACTGCATTAGCTAAAACATAAGCTTTTTTATGAACCATGAACGTTTAATGAGATTTGCTTATTAAAAATTCTATGTTTTAAAAAAATGGTGAAAAACTTTTTCTAGTATTACATAATATTTGCTTTCTCTATACTTTTTTGAAAATCGAATAAAATTTTTAATATTATAATTAATTGTGAAAACTACCTTTTTTCTGTTAAGTAAATACCAGATCTAATTTAAAGTTTGGAAATATACATTACTATTTTGCTTTGTTTATGTTTGTACACCTGAATGCCTGTGGATTTAAAATACACAAGGTTTCCAAAGTGATCAATAATAATCATTTAGCATTAAAAATATCTATCGACGTTAAAAACAACTTTTTATTAATGTTTAAAAAGTTTTATACTAATTCATGGAATATATTTGAAAAGGAAATCTCAACTTAATAAAAGATTATTATTTTTTTAACCGATGAATATTCTACGACATGTAAAAAAAACTCTGTGATGTCAAAACATGCCTATCTAATAAAGCTATACTTAGTTGCGTTTAAATTTATGCTCAATGACACTCAATTTGTAATTCACGAGAAAAATCAAAAATGGATGACAGTTATTTTCTTTCTTTACTTTGATCACATTTGTGACTTAAATTGTACCTTTAGACTTCTAGAGACAACATTTTTCGACGGAATAACCTTATTTTCTTTCTACGTTACATTAATAAACAATCATAGGAAATTTACAGTGATAAATTATTTTTTTAGAACAGCGCAAGTTATACCTGTCCGAAGACGCTGCATCACATTCTTAATACTTAATGAAGAAAAGGTATACTTGACAAACCCCTTATAAAATCGCAGAATGATGAAAGAATATTTGAGCATGAAACCCAACTATACACTTTAAGAAATGTTCACTCTATGGAAAAACCTGTTGAATTTAACAGTCTTAACAAATTGCAGTTGGGTGTCCCTTTAAATTTTAAAAAAAATACGTATTATTCTTATTGACACAAGCACCATATTCTTTAACATGAACTACTCCTAATTTTTTGATTGCATTGATCCCTTGATAAATAAACGGAACTAAAATAACACTAAGAAAGAAAACATGTTTTCTAAATCCTGGGAGACAAACGCTAACCTTCGAATTGGAGCTCACTATAGACCAGTTATCCAGTCGTTAGTTGCCCTCGATATAAACTGATATAGTAACGATTAATTCGACAATACGTATTCTTAGAACAAAAAGAAAAATGTTAATTTTTTAGTTTACTTTCAGAAATCCGTAATGATATTAAAGTAACTTAATCTTAAAAAATTCATTTTTTAAAAATAAATGTGCCAAAAAATTTTATTGTCTAACTTTTAACATTTTGTATTTACTACTAAATATAAGCAAAGACTGAACAATATTTCTAATTTGGAAATTCCATTCATCACCTCCATACATTCTTCATAATTATGCGAAATTTTAAAAGTAAAAAAGTTTATTGAATACTTTAAATAATAGAAATAATAGTGTTTTCACTCGTTGCATCTCAAATATAGTCTGTTTTTTTTTTAAATTTAACGTATATAGAAAGAGTCAAACAATCGACCCAAATTAGTATACTAATAGAAGCTGATCGTGGAAGAACTCTAGCCTTCCAGAGTCGATAAATGAATTCTATGCTTACTTGATAACTTAACTGGGGGTTCATTGTCGAATAGAAATTCGACTTGGACAATCGCTAGTTTTATCATTATTTAACACTTCAAGTCAAAAGGCTGAAAAGCAGATGGCCATCGCCTAATGATCCAATAGACTAGGGAAGACTTTAAACTTACTCATATTGAATCGTAACTTTAATTAAAATCACCATCTAAACTACACATAATGACTGCCATTTTCAATATTTCCACTCTCTTTTAGGTACAAGAGATCCATTGTGGAGATCGATAACCCAAAGGAAACTCTACAAGTCCTAGGAGAACTGGCACAGAGGATATTGGAAGCCGAGGGCATTTCCAAGTATGACATCAACACCGTTTCCGGCATTAAAATAAGGCCTTTAATATACTTTCGTGTTTGGGTTCCAATGGCGTTATCAATTTGGGGACTATTGTGCTTTTGCTTTGTTGAATTTATTTTTGACGTTTGACGGGTTGAGAACTAAAATATTTCACTGTGATTATAGTATTTTTACATAGTCAATGAAATTATTTTTTAATATAAATAAAAATGATGAATTAACCCTTTAATGCATGCTGTTGCCATATGGCAACAAGTAACATAATCCACTTCATTCTATTAAAGTAGAGCTCCCTGTCGAAAAATCTGTGTTTTTTCATCTATTACATGCCATTTTGAAGTTTAAGTAACCAATAACCCTCATAGATGACAGTAGTAAAAGTAAAGAGTATTCAAAATTAAAGAGTGAAGTGAAATTACGTCTTTGGTAGTATTCAAAGTATAATAATAACTAGTTCTAAATACAAATAAATTGTTTTGAAAAAATAGTTATAGTTCAAGTACATAGTATAGTTATAGTTCATATTTTAAAATATATTTAGTAGTTTCTAATAATTCTTATGAAAATTGGAATTTTGTTTTAAAGATACAAATATTTTTTTTTCAGGATGAAAAAAAATCATGAATTACAGGGTTAATATTTCTTTTTTATTGACGTATAAAGTAAATATGAGAGTTTATAATTTGGTTTTATTCTGAAAACTATGCGGTACTAAACACACGTAAAAACCATTTTCTTTTTATTGATCATTCATAATTTAGTTACAAATTTTAAGTATTTAATATTTAACAAATTCTTATACTTTTTCTTGCGCAGTAGTTTTATACATATATCTTATTTGGTTAATTGCTTTTATACTTTCAATCACCTAATATGAAATATAAGGTAATGAAAGTATTGCGATTGGGTTCTAAATCCAAAGTGGAAATTATGTTTTCTACAAGTTTTTGATTCTGAAAAAGTGGGTTTTTTTTAAACATTGTACAGTCTGTCTGACTATCTGTCTGTCTAAAGCCACTCTGCATCTTGAAGTATAAGATTTATCTACACAAAATTTTGTACTCGAGCTTAGTAGATATTAGACGTCATAAACAGATTTTTGAGAAATCCCGCATGAGCAAAGTGTAGATGGCATATAACTTTTTAGATTTTAAGGGTATTTCTGAAAAAATAAAAGTTTTACAGACTTCAAATTTTGTATACCAATTCTCAGTACCAATAGGACATCATAATAGGGTTTTCGCAAAAAAATTGATGGATAGCTATCACACAGCTTTTTTGGTTTTAAATTACCGAACGAGGTACTTTGGTATTACTGAAATACCTTTTGGCAATGATTCCTTTAGAAACGGATTTTAACCTAAAAATACTTGTTGATATAAGATGTCAGAGGGCTGTGGGGCGCCCTGTGCTCAGTGTCTTGATCTACGGATCGGAAAGTCCCTCGATCGAGTCCTGGTCGCTGAAAACCCACCGAGTATATGCGGAGTACGCGCTCGTTAAATCTGTTGAATCCGAAAGTCCTGTGGGTGGTCATTGCGCAGTTTCAAACGGATACAGGTTCCTGCAGACTATTTGCCTCCCCTTCACGTACATGTCTGAATTGTGGAGGTGGCACGCGATAGATGGCAGCATCTGTCACGTATATGTGTGCATGCTAGTGTGAGTGTGTGTTGTGTCTGTGTTCCTTGACAAAGGTATACAAGAGGCTCTCTGAGCAAGCACACAAGCCTGAAAATATATGTATGCCAACCAACCAACTAACTAACATGTCAGACGGAACCAGAAAGTTAAAAAAAAAAAAAAAAACATGGACAGAACAAGCCATAGCATAAAACATCTATTATTGAGTAGTATTAGAAAGTTCTGTCAGTGTTTCACACCCCTCGATCTTAATTAACAACATTACCCTTTCAAAGCCCGCTGCTCGTTATATGCTTTGTCACGCCTCAAAGCAATGGGTCCATGAATTGAAGGGTATCAGGTAATTATGGAAAACTCTCGGGCAGAATCGGCTTAGTAGTTCGACGCATTTGAGGAACACTTGGAGGGGACAATGTGCTAAAATGCCTCAATTTGCCCGGAGAAACGACTCAAGTCTGGCGCATGCTAAATGCGTTTAAGTGAGCTACTTGCATGCTGAATATCGGTGGAATAATCCAGGGAGAGTTCCTAATTGCTTTCTGTTTTTTGTGTGTTGTTAGGGGATTAAAAAGTGGTTGTTTATATCCTCTTGAGATTCGAGCAAAATAATGCATGTATATTCTTAATCGAAACATACTTTTCACACAAGTAAATGCTAAAAAGTATGTTTTGCAAAGTAGTTTTTTTTAAAAAAATAGAAGATGTTTAATAGTTACTGAGAGACACGCCTTAAGCTCTAACAATACAAATTTTTGTGTGCTATAAATGCAACAAAAAAGGCCGCTTTACTTATTTTTAGTTATATAACAAATTATTTTAACATTATTTTTAAATGCCATTGCAATTCACTGCTAAAAGAACTTTTTGAAAAGTGTGAAAAAAAATTAAAATAACTTTTCAAGAACTCTAATATCGTATTGATCCTAGTTCGAATTCAGTTTTTTATAGAAATAAATGACTGATACCTGCAATCAAAGGCCAAAAACTGAAATAAGGATCGTCTTCTATCTGACCAAGTCAATTTTGGAACTACTTAACGTGTTAATTATTTGTGGGGAGGTTTAAAAAAAATGTCCCCAAATGGGGAGGCCAGGTCGCAAGATGTATGGTAAAAAAATTATAAAATTAAATGAATTTTTTTGTTTACTTTGTTACTCGAACAATGACTAAAAGAGACCATCAGTCCCATAGAGCTAATGCATTAGTTTTGAAATCACAACTTTTGCACAAAAGAATCACCTTGCCATGTTATCCCATTTTCACAAAGTGTGGGAAACATCATAACATTAATTTAAAGCTAAATTGAAAAGAAAATAACATCCGGTTATTTAATTGATAATTTTTTTAAATAGTGTTGCCATCAGATGCATATTTTTGGCATTTTAAAACTCAAAAATATGTAATTAAATAACTAGATAACATTTTCGTTTCAAATTTGTTTCATTTCGATGTTATCGTGATTCCCGTATCTGGGGGAAAAGAGCTAACTTTACAAAGCGATACGTCTGCGGAAGTTGTGATTCCAAAACTAATGCATTTGCTCTATGTAACTAACACACAATTTTTTCTGAGTATGAAAAATTTTAACTTTAAAATAACATGTCCGACTTTTCCCCTAGCGAGAAGCGAGGCCTGGACTTTGGCCTTTCCCGCGGGTTCTCTGGGAGCCAAGCGGCCAAGCATCTAATGGGGATGTCAGCTGCCAGCTTCGCCAACGGGCCTGGACGAAAACGTCGATTTGTGGACGAAAGCAACCAGTAATTCGTGCATTTTGTAATTCTCATAGGAAAAGTTTAAAAAGCCCCAAGATTTATATTGGATTGTTTTGCTTACCTTATAAAACTTTTAATTTTATTCCCTTAATATATTGAGTCATTGTTATGTTATGATATAAAGTAGAATGTATTAGAGTATTTTAAAAGATAACTGTTGAGTAATGTTAGATGAGTATTTAATGATGTAGTGGTTGTTGTATAATTTACTTTTTTCGTTTTTGTTTTAGAGTTTAAATAAATTATTTTCTGCCTTGCGTGTTCTTGTATTCTTTATTTTTCAGCAAGTCTGAAAGTGAAGAGAATGGCATAGTTTGTTATTTAAAACTTTCTCCTAAGTGTTCCAAAGTACTCTTGTTTTTAGACAATTAACAATGATTTCACTTAATTTTTTACTAATGTGGTTGAAAAAGTACAAACCAACTTATTATTAAACTCAGATAGTACATTTTAAGTTTATGGACTAAACGATATTTTACACACAATAAATGACAATTCATTTGATAAAAGTTATGTTGTTTTAACTATAGAATAATACTTTTGAAACTCCATAACACTTAATTTTATTTTCTTAATTATAATGTTCTTAAGAAAAAATTTACCGTTGACTTGGAATACTAATTAGTTAAAACTGACAAAATACACAATACCTGCAAAAAAGTACCAGTTTATTAAATAGTTTGTTTAAAAAAAGCAATAATAATTTGGTTATACATATTTTACTATAAGCTCATTTAGTAAAAAAAACGATTTCGACATTTTTCTTTTACAATCGACGATCTTGAAATATTTGAATAAATAAAGATGTGAAATTCTTTATTTGCATATTTTGGATTAACAAAACAAATGGCCCCATATGGCTTTAATGAAATTCATGACACGGTAACTCTGAATTAGAAAATAATAGATATTTTGAATAATGTTTCAGATTAATAGGAGTTAATTAAAATTTATACAAGATTTGGCCTTTATGTGTCATTTTTTTATTCCTTGTTATTATTTTTTATTCTTTATATTTTCTTTCATGTGTTATTTCCTAAATGATATCATTTAAGCCATTTAAGATGTTTTCTATTTTGGATTTTTGTTTACGTTACGAACCTTTCACTAAAATTATTCATTAACATTTTTTATTCTCGTTTCGTTAAAGCGAACTAAAGTAAACAGGCTTTTCTATGTTGCTGTAAAATATGTTTATGTTTTTATTGGAACAAACAATAGTTGTTTGTTGATATGGTGTGAAAAGTTTTCTTTTAAACATATCAACTTGTTATCTCTCTTTTAACAACAAGTATAGATTTTATGCAAATAAATAAGAAAATAACATTGTAATTATCTAAATTTTCTTAAAAGTTATGATAACCTGTGTGGGCGTGATGTTTGGTCTGAGTGCACTGACTCTCATTCCGTTAACCCGGGTTGGTAAAAGGGTCGAATGGTACATGGGTTTACTCAGATCCGGAACCCTTAAATGAGTACCAAGGTTTCTTAGAAGTTAACATAGAATTTAACGTCCAACCAGTCACTTAACATGGGCAATCACCTTAGTTCTTAAGATTACAACGCGTGATCAGCTCTGATTTTGTTTTCCCCCAGCACACTTTGGTTTAAAAACCTTTTTAACCTCAGGACAGATCCTCAAACAAAGTAGTTTTAAAACATCATCGCACGTTTCTGAACACAAAGGGGTAGAGGAAGAAGTGCTCTAGAACCATCGAGTTAGGAAAGAGAATAGAGTGGTCCATGTGCGCAGTAACGCACAAAAGAAGCAGGCTAGAGCGGTGCATCTTGGTATACCTCAGTACCAGTTTCCATAGTTTCGGCTACTATGTTATGCCCAGTAGCTCAAAAAACTGCTAAAGCGGTGCATCTTGAGATACATCAGTGCCGGTATGTTATACGCAGTAGCTCGAAAAGCCTGACTGCCTTGCTTCAAGCCATTTGAACTGATAGACCTCTCTATACCTCCTTCCTAACTCTATGTCTGGAACTTTGCTTTATAATCGAAAGGGTTTTAGTACAAGAACCTCAAACAAAAAGAAGTTGGGTACCGCCTTCAGAATAAGCATATCGAGCATACTTTAAGTTATGATATGATGCATTTTTTCCTAACAGAACTTCAGACGTTGATGCTAATAAATATTTTATAAAACTTGAAATAATTACACGCTACAGAAAAGTATACAACGTTATGAGCATGCAACAGCGAAAATCTCTCTAAAAATCTTTTTTCAGAAATCTACAAAAGCGTTCCTTCTAAAAAAAACTTAAAATATTTTCTACCCCACGTAAGACTGTAGAGTTGAAACCACAATTTATAAGCTGGTTTAGCAAGTAAAGTTCTTAAACAGTAGTTGAAGTGGAAGTTCTTAATGATAGCTTTGACGTTGCAAGAATCTAGCCGTAAACCACAAGAAGCAATTAATTTAAGAATGGCAGCTAATTTTAATCTTTCTCGCAAAATGGATGGCTTAAACGTCGTTTGTTTGTGGGTAAGACGACAAAGTTTGACGTAGCTCTGACTTCATCGGCGTGGCCGACTTCTCGGTGTGCCTTTCGAATTGTCTGTAACGCTCTTATTCAAAACTAAAAAAAGCATCTGATTAATTAGGGATCCAAAATAACTTTTAAATATCCTTGAATAGGCTAGATAATTAATCTATCTGTAATCAGAAATTAGTTACTCAAATAAAGTATTATTCACAAGACATTTAGCCGACTGGGCGGCTGAACTGTCAAAGAGCTGGACATGCAGTGAGAAAGTCAAGGGTTCGAATTCTGGCATGGATATTTGTGTTGTGTATTCGTTCGAATTCGTCCTGAGTACACTGCAACATATGTGAACATAAGTGCTCGCAAAATCGGGGGAGTCAAAAATCCCGAACAAGCACCCCGGTATTGCTTTGATGCTCAGTTATAGACCTCGTCACTTGACCAAGGTTCTAAATTACGATTTGTTATTGGCTGCGGTAAATATCGTTATGGAGGCTAGAAATCGACAGCCGGAAACGCACAGCAGATAACAAACAGTATAAAATAACTTCTAAAGAATTGTGAAAAATTTGAAAAATATTTCAAAAGCACTCTTATTTTTACTTCAATATAGCAACGCTACGATGGAATGAATCCGAAAACGTGTTTTATTTTCAAATAGTTAAAAAAAATGCTGTTTTTCTCTTTAATACAAATCATTTTTATTTATGATTTTTATTTTAAAACCTCTTTAAAGCTATTGTTTTGAAAATAATTTAAAAGAAGGAAAATTTTATAGCCTAATATGTTTTGTTGTTGCCAAGCTTTTATTTGTTGTCTGTTATGATATATAAACAATAAGCAAGTTTAAACTCATAAAGCAAATTCCACGCCGGTAGAAATAACGAGGTATTCAAAGCATTTTCATTTAACTGCAAGCACGTTTAAGGGGATGCATCTTTTGAACGAATCATCATTCCAAACTTTGGTCTCAAAACTATGTTATTATACAAGACTGCATTGATCATAAAAAAATATACTATTTTATAGGGATTTGTTTCATTTTAACTTTATAAGGCAACAATGTTGCAGAAAAATCTCATTATGTGCCATATTCGTGCCTTTTTATAGAAACCTTAAATTATAATTTGTGAAAGCAACAATCGATCCAAAATTCAATTTCTCTGATTCTGAATTTTCACAGTAAAAAAGAAACTTTTTTCCAAAAAATTTTTATGGGTGGGTATTTGTATCAGGAGTCCTGCACATTTATTTAAAATTATCGATTAATCAAAAAAAAAAGAATTACTCTGAGTAGGTAAATATGTTTACTATTACGGAGTGAGAAAAAAATAATAAAATTAATTAACAATAAAAAATGTCATAGGGAAACCCAGGGCTAGTTTTCCCATGGGGTAAGTTTTCCACCAGGCCTTATGCAAGAAATGAGCGCCATTAGGAAGCCCAAAACGGTTGCTTGGTTTATGAAGCAATACGTTTTTTGTCACCCACATGTCCTTTTGCTCAGTTGGTTCTGTAATATTGTTTTTAGAGCTGTTTTTGTGAATTTTTCACCGTTGGGTGAATTTTTATGCTCACATTCAAACCTAAATCAAATGTATTTTCATTAAACTTACAGTTTTATCATTGAGTATACTAAAAGATGGCTCCTTTCTCTATATAACTGTACATTCGTTTTCAAAATAATTTAAAAATTAAACTCTTCACTGTTATACTCGTGTACTATTAAAGTCAAAATCTAGATAACAATGACCCTTAACGAAATTGGATAAAAAAAAGTTTGTTACAATAAACTGCATTTTTTTAATTAAAAAAAACCTATGCTACTCTGGGTATAATCTTTGGAGCTATTTTAGTTTACAATCAATCCATGAAAGAAAATCCCAATATGTTTATCAATATGTTAAATCTTTTATAAAACAAGGTAAATTTGCCATATCACTTTTTTGCAGTGAGGGAAAATTTGCCCCACATACGGGGCATGTTTTCCAACTCAACATGCTTCGATTTAATTACTTGCTGCCAAAAAATATAGTTACTATTTTGTAAAAGTAGTAATAATAATTTGTAGATAAGTATGTGAGGAAGACTATGACATCTTGTTTACTTCAAAATAAATAGAAGTAAAATATATACAATCAAAAAGAAGAAGACATAGAAACTAGCTCCGGTCTCCCCTATTAAATAAACATTAACTATAACAAATAGGTTCATAAACAACGCTCTAATTTCTAAAGCATAAATATACGAACTAATAACAAAAAAAATTCAAACGTATTGAAATACAATAAGAATTTGTTATCAAATAATATTATAAAGTACGTTTTTACATATTACACACCTAATTTTGGCTAAGAAGAAAAAAGACATTAGTTAGGTTGTTCTTGCCGTGCCCAGAAAATGTAATATTTTATTCAATCACTAGGGGGCTCCGCCCCCTGCTCGCTATCGCTCGCCAACCCCCGGAATTGCTGCGCAATTCCATTGACCGCTTCGCGGCCGGTAGGGAATTTCGCCCTTGCTCGCTTCCGCTCGCCAACCCCTAGAATTGCTATCGGTCGTATTCACAAGTTCGAGTCACCCGCAGGTTTCCTCCGACTGGGGGATAGATCGGTGGGTTTCGTCAAATTCCTTATTCACAAGTGCGAGTTATGCCAAAAAGGGAGGGATAAGGAGCCGAATGTGCTCCTCGGGTTATCCCACCGATATCGGTGGGTTTTCAGAAGGCTATCCCTGAGATACGTTCAAAATCAAAACAAACGTAGCTTATCGGGTTCTTCTTTCACACTAGGGATTATATTATTTAGTTCTAATCCATTTTAATTGACCTATATAAGATTTTTCATTGTAGAAGTACAGCATATTAGAAAGTTATTTATATATATTTTGAACATGATTTGGATTGATACTAAATTTCGACATTAGAGACGCAATGTTTATTTTTACTGTTCAAAATCCTTTTTTTTTAATTGACTAAAACTATTTTAAAAGTTGTGTGCTGCGTTAGTTATGCACAAAACGGTCGGCAAAAAACGGCATAAAGTTTATTTTCTTCGCTTCAGCCATTTTTTTAAAAGGGAGTCGGATGGGTGTTTGGGTCAAAAATGTCGATTTCCTGTTTCTTTTATTTTAATTTGCATATCTTCAACAATTTAAGACCATGATTATCGATTTCAGTTTAGTAGTTTTCTTTTTATAAGCATTTTTTTAGAAACTATGTACATTGGTTCTTACTATAATACCTTAATTTTCTTTTGTGTTTTCTGAAGTTGTTTAAAAGTTAGGAACATTTTTCTCAGGAACTATAAAATATATCTAAGCGTTTTGTTTTATTATTTCTTCACCATTAATAGCTCTTTGATTCAAACTGAGGAGTTTTAAATATCTTTGCTCAAAAAAAAAAAAATATATTAAAATTGAAATTTGATTTTTTTAAATACATATTTTAAAAAATCACTGTAAAAGTATATTTGTTGCTTAAAAAAAGTCAGGTCTGGTGTGGGTGGAGGGGTACAGCTCAAAAAACAATACTTTAAAACAACAAAGAGTGTCTCAGGGGTGAAATTGTGCTTTTTCATGTATTCTTCGTTGGCGAAGAATAAAAACCACATTTTGTGCTATATGCCTAAATACTCACAGAAATTGACATTGTGACACATCAAAAGAATTATCTTAGCCTCTAGAATCAGAATACCATATAAGTTTTGGCAACAAATGTCCACAAAAAAAGTTTTGGTCTCAATGTGCATTTCAACAAGGCCCGATTAAAAAAACAAATTTCACCTGGAAGCTTAAATACTCACTAAAAGTGAGAGTGTGTGGTATCAAAAGAAATATATTGGCCTCTGAAAGTAGAAAACATCAAAAGTTTAGGCGCCATATGTCCTCAGAAAGGTTTGGGACCAAATGTCTCTTAACATGGCATTTCAACGATTCTTCCCTATTTTGTCACAGATGCAGACCTAGATTGTAAAATATACATGTAACCGTGCCAAGTTGGGTATGAAAAGTTAGCTCTAGTATGGGTGGAGATGTATAGCCCAAAAAACAAAACTTTAAAACAATAAATAGTGTCACAGGGGATGAAATTGTGTTTTTCCATGTATTCATTCATTGTCGAAGAATAAAAACCAAATTTTGACTTCTGTGCTTAAATACTCACAGAAATAGACATTGTGGTGCATCAAAAGAATCCCCTTGGCTTCTACAACACTAATACCACAAAAGTTTTGGCAACACATGTCTACAGAGAATTTTGTGTCCCCTTGTGTATTTTAACACAGGCCATGAATAAAAAAACAAATTTCAGCTGGTAGCTTAAACACTCACTAAAAAATGGGAGTGTGTGGTATCAAAATAAAAGTATTGGCCTCTGTAAACAGAAAAAAAAAACTTTTGGCAGCAGATGCCCACAGAAAGGTTTGGGTCCAAATAATGTCCCTTAACATGGCGTTTCACTGATTCTCGACTATTTTTCCAAGATGCAACCCTAGATTGTAAAATATACATGTAACCATGCCAAGTTGGGTATGAAAAGTTAGCTCTAGTCTGGGTGGAGATGTATAGCCCCCCAAAAAAAAACTTTTAGTGTCACAGGGGATGAAATTGTGTTTTTCCATGTATTCATTCGTTGTCGAAGAATAAAAACCAAATTTTGACTTATGTGCTTAAATACTCACAGAAATAGACATTGTGACACATCAAAAGAATCCCCTTGGCTGCTACAACACTAATACCACAAAAATTTTGGCAACACATGTCCACAGAGAATTTTGTGTCCCATTGTGTATTTTAACACAGGCCATGAATAAAAAAACAAATTTCAGCTGGTAGCTTAAACACTCACTGAAAGTGGGAGTGTGTGGTATCAAAAGAAAGGTATTGGCCTCTGTAAACAGAAAAAATCAAAACTTTTGGCAGCAGATGCCCACAGAAAGGTTTGGGTCCAAATGTGTCTCTCTAACATGGTGTTTCACTGATTTTCGACTATTTTGTCAAAGATGCACCCCTAGATTGTAAAATATACATGTAACTGTGCCAAGTTGGGTATGCAAAGTTAGATCTGGGCTGGATGAAGATGTACATCTCAAAAAACAAGACTTTTAAAAAACAAATAGTGTCACAGGGGATGAAATTGTGTTTTTCCATGCATTCATTCTTTGTCGAAGAATAAAAACTACTCTTTGACATCTGTGCTTGAATACTCACAGAAATAGACATTGTGACACACCAAAAGAATCACCTTGGCCTCTAAAACAATAAGACACTGACAAAATAGTAGCAAAATTGGCTAATAAAGTTTTAATCTTCAAGATAGCATTCAATGCTATGTCGTCCAAATGTCGACACAGAAATGCTTTTCAAGTGTGGTAATCAAATGAATGAGTGAGATGGCCCCTGTAATATATTTTTGGAAACCACTTAGCAAGGTGTATACTTCATTAATTATGAAACAATGATATTCGAAACATATAAGAGTTTACTTGCATAAATGTATGAACTGCTACAATGCATTTGGCAAACCTAACGTGCATTTTGAAGCGAATTTAAACACAGTCAATTCAATGTGTCAGAACTGTATTTCAATATAGTAAATATATTTTTATGAGCAAATTCAGTAATTTAAATTACTAAAAAAGTATTTTTAGCTAAAATAATTAGCTTTTCCTACTCTTTATTTTCAAAACAAACGGCAGTTTCAAGTACATGTCGTATGTAAGGAACAAGCGTAAGGCGTCGTATGTAAGGAACAAACAATACAAAAAATTTATAGTGATATGTCATGTAGTTTCTGAGAAAAATGATCCTTTGTTAGTTAAATTTAAATTAATATGGGCGAGATTGAAGACTCCCCAAGCAGGATATTACGATCCGTACAAGAACAAGTGAAAATTATCTCTAGAAGTAAACAACGTCACGTGATTCCGCTTGACCAATTATATGTCCTGTTACAAAAACAGAAGGAAACCTGGAGAAGAAATCAAAGATATGAAACCCAGTGATATCTCGCGGTTGTGAATACGAATTTGCAATAACCCTCAACTTGTCCCTTCCTCGCAGAATTCATGTTCTGGGGATATCCCGCCGTTTGTCTCGAACTTGTGAATACGGCGGTAAGTAATTCATCTTTGTTTGCTCCGCAAACATGTATTCAAGCCTAATGAGTGGGTACTGTCAATGCAGGAATGCTCATCTATACTGCATTGAATAAAACATGCCTCCTCCCCAATAAACATAAATTATTCATCACCAGTGAAAAACGATTTGATTGGTCGATGCGATGACGTCAAACTCTTAAGCTTATTTAGTTACCACCTTTGGGTCATTGCGTTTAATCTTCACCAAAAAAAAAAAAAAACATTAAAAGAACTGAATTGGTGATTCATTCACTGTTTACTAATTCAATATTTTTAATTTCATACTGTAAAAATTAATGAGAACAATCAGGAAGATATTTTAGTTAAAAGGTCCCGACCAGCGGGGAGAGTGCGCAAGACGAAAAAGGGAAGATGCATCGGCTTCGGCTGTTTTTACCATAGAGTTAGGAAGGAGGAGAAGAGGGGTCGATCCAGAGACATTAAATAGAAAGGACTGTGCATTGGCAAACCTAAAGTGTCCTCATCATCTAACTTACACAGTCACATGACTGTGTCGCGTTTGGCTCGCATGTATGGCGAGTTTACCATTAGGCGAATTTTTTCCACAACGACCTGAACACATGAGGCCGACAATCTAATGGTATGATAAGGAAGCTTGGAAAGGAACAATTATGAATCGTTAGTTTTTTTAAAGATCTTAATAAATATCAATCAGGTTATTAATTTGCTTTTGTACGTCTATTGAAAATTACTTGAACAATTGAATTATGTGGACTCTGTATTAAAAATTGATTTAAAAGAACAATAAGTAGGTTTTTGTAGAGTGTTGCTGTACTATAATTTGATGATTGACATGGTGAATAGTTTCAGCCGTCATAACTTTCATTCTAATGGTCCGATATAAAATAAATTCAAATCGGTCTTTTTGAAATATTGCTTTTTCCTTTATTGGCAAACCTAACCTTTATTTCACCTGGAATATACCCAGCTTTCTAAAACGCATCAATATATTCAAAATTCAACAAATGTTCGACTTTTTAACCCTTTCAGTCCCAAAAATTTACTACACTACAGAAACATCTGATATTCACAAAATAAGCTTATTTTAGGTCAAAAATAAGAGTTCCATAAGAAAAAAAAAATCACTTTGATTTTTCATATGGTTTTTGAAATAATGCCAAAATTTTGTAACTGTGGAAAACACCAAAATAAAAATATGTATATTACCTAAAAACACTTCTAGTCATATATTTTAAGGTATCTGACCATATTAATAAAAAAAATTAGTATTTTTTTAACCGAAATAGTTTAAATTGTGTTTTAATTATATGGAACTGAAGTGAACTTTCAAAAATCAGGTGAAACGCTTGTTAGCTATTTTCTAAATAAAAAAAATAGTAATTCTGACTTCTATTCAGAATAATGTAACATATTGTCTAATGGAACAAAGTGTGAAGAATTGAATTTTGTGTGTTAGGATGTTATAACGGGACATTAACATTTGGAAAAAAATATTGAAAGTGATGATTCCAAATGGTATCACTGGGACTGAAATGGTTAAATATAAATAACTCAAAAACTACGATTGCAAAAAACACGTTGTATTTTTTACCAAATTCTACCAAAAATATTCTACTTCTAAGCTGTCGATTTCCAGAATATTAATTTAACTGACTTGGCCCAAAAGATTAATTATAATTAGAATTCTAACAACGTTGACTTTATCATGAATATGATTATTCAGTTTAAAATAGCTTTTAGAAAAAATTTCTTCGATAGAAAGTATCTCTATATAATATAAAATTGTAATTGTCGTACGCTTGAAAGCCACGTGACTCACGCGGCTTCAACCAATCAGAAACGTCAGAAACGCTGAAAGTAAGTGTGGTGGGGTGCTTGTTTTGTGCCAGGGCTGCTTCAGCTTGCATTCCGTGGCTTTGGTAGAGAAAGTTTCTTAGCGCTAGAGCTACGTGATGCCCTGGAGCAGTCCCACGGAAACTAGATTATTTTTCAACTGTTGGCATCGGTCTTGAGTTTCCGGCCACGGATCGTAAAAACCATAGATTTAGGAAGGAGAATAGAGCGGTCTATATGTATGTGTGTAGTAACGCAGAAAAGAAGTAGGCTAGAGCGGTGCATCTTGAGATACTCCGTGACAGTTACTATGTTATGCGCGGCAGTTGAAAAAACTGCTAAAGCGGTGCATCTTGGGCTACCGCAGTGCCGGTTTGTTATGAGCAGTAGCTCGAAAAACCTGACAACCTTGCTTCAATAAATTTGAATTGATAGACCCAAAGACATTAAATAGAAAGGACTGCGCTTCATAAGTAAAGCAGCTTAGGGATGAAAAACTGAAACCGTTTTTTTTAAACCGGTGTTTTGGCCCCAGTTTTGACAGAAAAAAAGTTTTTTTATGAGGCCGGTCTGAACCGGAAACCGGTTCTTAAGGGAAAAAAAAACTGACGGAAACCGGAACACCGGTTTTTTCTCAAAAACCGCCACCCCCTGCAAATGAGCATTATACCCTAAACATTACAAATCGCCAAAAGACGAAAGGTTGCTACATGTGGCAAATTAACGCTACCGTTTCGTTACGAACTATTCCAAATTGCCTCCAGACCTGAAAATCAGCTGGCCAGCCGAAGTAGTGACTTGCTTCTATTTCCAAGTCACGTGGGTTTCGCTTGGTGTTTTGTTTAATGTTTTTGCAGACGATTTTTTGCGCATATTTTTTATTTTTTCTTCTGTCTTTTATAATAAATATTTAATTACATTCTTTTAATCTGTGAGCATGTAAACAATCGTGAATGTTATACTCTTAATTCAGTAACGTTTTGTGCAATATGCCAAATGCTTGTGCAATTCCTAATTGAAAAAAGAGGTATATAAAAGAATTTGTCACACTTCCCAGGTAAAATTTATTTTGTTCTGCATACTTTAAGTAATTGTGTTCCTTTATAAACTATACTTTCTATCGAAGAAATTTTTTCTAAAAGCTATTTTAAACTGAATAATCATATTCATGATTAAGTCAACGTTGTTAGAATTCTAATTATAATTAATCTTTTGGGCCAAGTCAGTTAAATTAATATTCTGGAAATCGACAGCTTAGAAGTAGAATATTTTTGGTAGAATTTGGTAAAAAATACAACGTGTTTTTTGCAATCGTAGTTTTTGAGTTATTTATATTTAACCATTTCAGTCCCAGTGATACCATTTGGAATCATCACTTTCAATATTTTTTTCCAAATGTTAATGTCCCGTTATAACATCCTAACACACAAAATTCAATTCTTCACACTTTGTTCCATTAGACAATATGTTACATTATTCTGAATAGAAGTCAGAATTACTATTTTTTTTATTTAGAAAATAGCTAACAAGCGTTTCACCTGATTTTTGAAAGTTCACTTCAGTTCCATATAATTAAAACACAATTTAAACTATTTCGGTTAAAAAAATACTAATTTTTTTTATTAATATGGTCAGATACCTTAAAATATATGACTAGAAGTGTTTTTAGGTAATATACATATTTTTATTTTGGTGTTTTCCACAGTTACAAAATTTTGGCATTATTTCAAAAACCATATGAAAAATCAAAGTGATTTTTTTTTTTTCTTATGGAACTCTTATTTTTGACCTAAAATAAGCTTATTTTGTGAATATCAGATGTTTCTGTAGTGTAGTAAATTTTTGGGACTGAAAGGGTTAAAAAGTCGAACATTTGTTGAATTTTGAATATATTGATGCGTTTTAGAAAGCTGGGTATATTCCAGGTGAAATAAAGGTTAGGTTTGCCAATAAAGGAAAAAGCAATATTTCAAAAAGACCGATTTGAATTTATTTTATATCGGACCATTAGAATGAAAGTTATGACGGCTGAAACTATTCACCATGTCAATCATCAAATTATAGTACAGCAACACTCTACAAAAACCTACTTATTGTTCTTTTAAATCAATTTTTAATACAGAGTCCACATAATTCAATTGTTCAAGTAATTTTCAATAGACGTACAAAAGCAAATTAATAACCTGATTGATATTTATTAAGATCTTTAAAAAAACTAACGATTCATAATTGTTCCTTTCCAAGCTTCCTTATCATACCATTAGATTGTCGGCCTCATGTGTTCAGGTCGTTGTGGAAAAAATTCGCCTAATGGTAAACTCGCCATACATGCGAGCCAAACGCGACACAGTCATGTGACTGTGTAAGTTAGATGATGAGGACACTTTAGGTTTGCCAATGCACAGTCCTTTCTATTTAATGTCTCTGGATCGACCCCTCTTCTCCTCCTTCCTAACTCTATGGTAAAAACAGCCGAAGCCGATGCATCTTCCCTTTTTCGTCTTGCGCACTCTCCCCGCTGGTCGGGACCTTTTAACTAAAATATCTTCCTGATTGTTCTCATTAATTTTTACAGTATGAAATTAAAAATATTGAATTAGTAAACAGTGAATGAATCACCAATTCAGTTCTTTTAATGTTTTTTTTTTTTTTTGGTGAAGATTAAACGCAATGACCCAAAGGTGGTAACTAAATAAGCTTAAGAGTTTGACGTCATCGCATCGACCAATCAAATCGTTTTTCACTGGTGATGAATAATTTATGTTTATTGGGGAGGAGGCATGTTTTATTCAATGCAGTATAGATGAGCATTCCTGCATTGACAGTACCCACTCATTAGGCTTGAATACATGTTTGCGGAGCAAACAAAGATGAATTACATAGCAATTCTAGGGGTTGGCGAGCGGAAGCGAGCAAGGGCGAAGTTCCCTACCGGCCGCGAAGCGGTCAATGGAATTGCGCAGCAATTCCGGGGGTTGGCGAGCGATAGCGAGCAGGGGGCGGAGCCCCCTAGTAGTTTATAAAGGAACACAATTACTTAAAGTATGCAGAACAAAATAAATTTTACCTGGGAAGTGTGACAAATTCTTTTATATACCTCTTTTTTCAATTAGGAATTGCACAAGCATTTGGCATATTGCACAAAACGTTACTGAATTAAGAGTATAACATTCACGATTGTTTACATGCTCACAGATTAAAAGAATGTAATTAAATATTTATTATAAAAGACAGAAGAAAAAATAAAAAATATGCGCAAAAAATCGTCTGCAAAAACATTAAACAAAACACCAAGCGAAACCCACGTGACTTGGAAATGGAAGCAAGTCACTACTTCGGCTGGCCAGCTGATTTTCAGGTCTGGAGGCAATTTGGAATAGTTCGTAACGAAACGGTAGCGTTAATTTGCCACATGTAGCAACCTTTCGTCTTTTGGCGATTTGTAATGTTTAGGGCATAATGCTCATTTGCAGGGGTGGCGGTTTTTGAGAAAAAACCGGTGTTCCGGTTTCCGTCAGTTTTTTTTTCCCTTAAGAACCGGTTTCCGGTTCAGACCGGCCTCATAAAAAAACTTTTTTTCTGTCAAAACTGGGGCCAAAACACCGGTTTAAAAAAAACGGTTTCAGTTTTTCATCCCTAAGCTGCTTTACTTATGAAGCGCAGTCCTTTCTATTTAATGTCTTTGGGTCTATCAATTCAAATTTATTGAAGCAAGGTTGTCAGGTTTTTCGAGCTACTGCTCATAACAAACCGGCACTGCGGTAGCCCAAGATGCACCACTTTAGCAGTTTTTTCAACTGCCGCGCATAACATAGTAACTGTCACGGAGTATCTCAAGATGCACCGCTCTAGCCTACTTCTTTTCTGCGTTACTACACACATACATATAGACCGCTCTATTCTCCTTCCTAAATCTATGGTTTTTACGATCCGTGGCCGGAAACTCAAGACCGATGCCAACAGTTGAAAAATAATCTAGTTTCCGTGGGACTGCTCCAGGGCATCACGTAGCTCTAGCGCTAAGAAACTTTCTCTACCAAAGCCACGGAATGCAAGCTGAAGCAGCCCTGGCACAAAACAAGCACCCCACCACACTTACTTTCAGCGTTTCTGACGTTTCTGATTGGTTGAAGCCGCGTGAGTCACGTGGCTTTCAAGCGTACGACAATTACAATTTTATATTATATAGAGATAAACAAAAACGCAAAATAAATCACGTAAAATATTTTATAGTCTTACTTTCAGTTTTTGAACAAACAATATTATTTTATTATTTATTCCGATCACAATCATTCCCGTTTTTATGGGAAACAATTATTTTCATAACAATAAATTACGGAGTTCACATTTTAATAAACCATATATATGTACTAATCCCTATTGAAAAGGAAAAACCTTAACTTTAGTAATAAGTGTAAAGCCTTAAAAATATGTTATATTGTTTTCATAATAAATAGGTATTTTTAAATAAACTAATATAATTAAATTAAAGCTGAAAAATTCTTCAAAGACACAATTTAAAAATTGAAAACATGGAATCCCACTTTTAAAGTTAATCATACTTAGCAATCTTTTAAGATAACAATACTGCAATATATGGATATAAATTAGTGGATTTTGAAAATAAAATAAAAGCTCTTTTGTTTCTCGATAACCAAAAGAAGAAATGTTTTAGTTATTTTTAGTTTTAATTATTTGAGTTTTGTACCCCATACACTCATTTTTTTATAATATATCTTCCTTAACCCTGCAAGCGCCGTTCTATTTTTTCGAATATTACCGCCCAGCGCCCACCTGAAACATGCGAGTTGACCAGATAGCGGCTTCGATTTTCCGAGCTACTTTAGCTTCCCCCATTTTACCTGTGGCGGTGATGACAGGGACGAATTGCTAAGTTTGGGTGGTCTTTGTCCAGGGTCTTGCCGAAACTCCCCCTACCCCAGGCAGATCATTAGCGGTTAAGTTCCAGTGGGGCCGGGTTACCTTGAGAGTTTCATTTTCGACTCAAAGTAGATTTTTTCATTTATCTTTCTAAAATGTGGCTAGCTGGTGGTTGGTTACTGAATTGGATGTTTTGTGTATGTGTGTACATATTCGATTTTCGTAAAGTAAAAAATAATTTTTGAAACTAACATTTTTCTGTTATCTTTCTGCAGAAGATATATATATTTTAAAAAATTCGTATAAGTTTTGAAATAGATAATTCCATTTTGTCAAAAAATACATTTTCTCCATAAACAGATACAATTTGTAAATTTTATGCAGATTTTATCTTAAAAACAGAATTTTTGCTGTTTTGATTACGAAACACTTGGTATCAAAAGTACACTGCTCAAAACAATTAGGGTAATGCATGGTTTAAACCTTTTCACCCCAATGATTCCATTTGGAATCATTAGCTTGCGATTTTTTTTCTCACTAAGTTGAGCTCGCACTTACTTAGATAGAAGAATCGTGTCTTTTGAAGAATTAAAAGAATACTTGTTTTAATTAAATGAAAACATCAAAAGCATAGTAAAATAAAATTCACTCCTAAAAAAATTTTACGAAGTAAATTTACCCTAAATTCTTCACGCTTGCATTCTTAAATGTTTAAAATAGATTTTAACTTTATTTTTTTAAGAAATCAACTTTTGAAAAGAAGTATTGTTATGTTTTCAAAAGTTAAGACTCCAATATTTTCCCCTTACATTTTAGCTAAAAAATTAAGATATTTTTACCCTGTTTTTTTTACTATTTTATTCGGGGTGCATAATGAATCCATTACACTCATTTTAGATTTTTAGAACAAAAAAAAGAAGTTGGAGCTGAAAATGTTTACAAAAGTAGGCAAAGTGTTCCCCTAATTGTTTTGAGCTGTGTATAAAAATTACTTAGACGATTTAAATATACAAACTACATCCGTGGCGGATGGGTAATGGTCAGCTCGCCTGAGTCATATGCCCTCGACATTACGAGTCAGGTAGGTTCCATTTTTAGACGGTAAAAAAGTATAGGTATTTACATGCTGGCGATGTCCCGTCTGTCTGTTCGCTTATATCGCTCTTCCAAAATCGGTTGAATCCGTCGGATCTTAAGAATTCTTTCTTTTTTTTGGAAAGGTATGACCTCCGATACCCATCTTTCATAACTTTATTCATTTGTCTGTATGCCCGGACGGATATTTGTCTACTATCTGTCAGCGAATTACCCATTGAATTAGCAGTGAAAAGGTACGTCAAAGAATGTGGTGCCAGTAGGAACGCGCCCCCCCCCCCCTTTTCTGCTTTTATTCACACCGTCCCTAATCACCGGAAATGGGGGGATTGGTGACAGACTTGGAATTAGCGTCCAATGAAACACGAAGAGACTGTAAAGAGTTTTAACAAACTACCCAAAGACGTCATAATTTTTGATTTTGAGTTAAAAGTTATCAGCTTTCATGTATACGCTAATGAATAGTAAGGGTCTTCAGAGTTTAATGGGTAATTTTGATAAAAAGTTATCTTTTTATTAGAAATGTCCCCCCCCCCCCTAAGTTTTTTTATTTGAATTATAGCTCATATGATTTACTATTTTAAAGCGAAAAATAAACATGTATCACAAAAATATAAAAAAATGGTACGCTCTTTAGAGTATATCAATAAAAAATTACTCTGATTATCTCGCAAAACTGCAAAATTAAATTTGCAGCATTCGTAAAAGCAAATTCTAAACTTCTTATTAGCATTAAAACCATGGCCTAAGTTTGCGGCATAATGTAACAGATTATATAAAAAGTCAAGCAAAATATAATTATTGTTGTGGTAAAATATAAAGAGCTTCGGAATTAGATTGTCGGAAAAAAACTACATTAGTTTATACACTATTCCTGCGAGTGCAAATGTGACAGGGTAAATAAATAAAGAACAGTGTGACAATGATTGTATACTTGGCCCATATGGTCCAAAAACTTTGAAAGTTATAAATCAACTTTGGTCCAGCTATATTGACCAATTTACCCACTGTGAATGACTGCTCAGCAAAACATTGTAAATATCTAGAAATTTATTAGAAGAGAGAGAATGCAAATGTGGAAGTACAGTTTGATAACAGTTCTTATATATAAGGATAGAAATAGGTACAACGTAAATTAAAAGTAAAAAAAATAGTTACTTAATAATTTAAAACAGAAACTGTAAAGTTTATTACGTTTTTCGATTTTTGAAAAAGTGAAGGGACTGCGGAAACACCCTAAAATGATAATAAATTTATGGGTAAACGCATTATTTACTTATTGTATTATATTGTGGTTGACTAGTTGTTCACTATATCTCTTACTTACATGAATGGCAATAGCGCGATTTGTTTTTCTGACATTTCTATAACAGAAACCAAACTGAATAAGTATGGCATGAGCACATCTATAATAATAAAAGAAAGAGTCTGTGTGTTTGTCTGAGGATCGCAAAAGACTTACTTAGACTGCTCTAAAAAATTCGAAATTTTTAATATAGATTCCTTTTAATTCCTACGTGTGCACCTGAGGCTTAGTTTTTTCATATTTGATTGTGATTTTTAATTAATATAATTAGTTTAAAAAAAAAAAAAAAACGTCATCCACGTGAGAGTGCGGGACCATAACAGGGCTTGAAAATACCCGACCTTGCCGAAACGGGGGCTTGACGCCATCCTCTAATAGTGTTTGCTTTTTAAGTGCGCCTGAGCCAACACGTATTTGATTTGTTTTGATTTTGAGTGTATTTTTATGAGTTGGCAGACCATAGCAGGGACTTCAAAACACAACGAACAGGAGCTTGACGCCATTCTCTGCTATTATTTGCTTTTTTCCTGCGCACGCGCCAACACGAATTGAATTTAGTTTAGATATTGTGTGTATTTTCACAAGTAAGCAAAGCATGCCTCTAAAAAGAAACAATGCGAAGTTAACGGGTTCCCAGTAAGGCGGGACCATACTAGTAGTAACCCATAAATGCATGCGTGAGAGACTGTAGATGTTCTCATATTGTTTTCATTTGGAAGTTTACACGTTATTCGCACTGTAACTCAAAGTGAATTTGGCAAGTTAAGTAATCAAATAGTTAACATAAGATTGATTGAAGTCTTGAAATCCAACAACACCTTCACTTTTTACTTCTTTTTCTTATGCTGTGAAACAAAAGCACTTTCAACAACCTTCCTTAAAATCTTTACGAAAATGTCGAAACAAGGAATAGCACACAACATATTCTACATCTCCTGACTGATTCCTACCTTTGTAAACTGAAAGTCTGATTTTATAAATTACGGAAAATAAACTTCTTTTCGCCTCTTGAAATATTTTCCCCTCCTTATTTAAATGATTTTAAAAATCCGAAATTCCCTTCGGATTCTATAACAACGGTCCTCCTTTTCTATAATAACTGTTCTCTGTTACAACTACTTCCTGAATATTATATATATTTCTCAGCTTTAAAACAATTTTAAAACTAATAGAATGCAGCTTATTAGTTTCAAATATTTTAGCCAGACTAATTGATACATTTAAGATCATTTAAGGTTTGGCTAAAAAATGCACATAAGCTAAGAAGTTTCAAATGGTTTTAGTCGTGATATTCGCTGGTCCAAAGGTTCTTTACCTTGAAGAAATTTAATAACGTAAGAATAAGCAACTTTTTCATCGACATAATCATTGTTTCAACTTTTCGCTTAGTCAGTTCCAAATTCAGCTCCAAAGTGAAAAAGTGGATGTTTCAGATTGCTGATTCATCGATATCTTCATTTTCGCGAAAACTGCTAGCTAAATAAGTGCACATACAGTAAGCATCTGGGTGCCAATCATCACAACTTTTGAACCTTCTAACAACAAACCACACCCAAAAGCCATACCCTCACTTTTCCCCATTATGTACGAAGTACTTTTATTTCAGTAAACTCTGATGCTATTGTAATTGGTCCTGGTTGTAGTCCATTGACCTATGTCAGGAACGTTCCCATTAGTAACCGAAGCACAATAAACATTGTTTACTTTTCATATTGGTTCCACATAGGATCTTGCGAATAATAATTTTACGCCATGGCATGCGAATCCCAAAGGCGACACATATTTGTCAATTGGAAAGCCAACCTTCTTAGTACAAGTACTTTTCTTACATAAAAATACATTTTTCTGCCTACAGAAACCAAAAACCATAGGTTCGAAAGCCAAAAAACTAACAAAATAGAAAAAAAATTTTACATATTTTCGTAAAAATTAATAAAATCTTTATTCTCATCGAAAATTATGAGTAAACTTTTGGCATATTTTATTGTACATATTTTATTGTATTTAGAAAGAGTTGCGAGAAAAATTGAAAGATATTTCGAAGCAGTAACACAAAAATTATAGTTAACTAAAATATAATAAAATATTTGAGAGTATGAAATTCTATTTTACAAAATTTGTTAAGTGTGGAAAAATTTGAATAATTAATACACTTTCCCGGTTTAGAAAATCTAGTTTATCTGTGTATTGCCTTTCTAAAATGAATATATATAATTTTGATAATTGTATTATTTTATAATAGCTGTACTTCATAATTTCGAATTTCATAATTTCGATTTTTGATTAATTTAAATATCCAAAACATTAGAAATGATCATTTAATTTTCCTATAATTTACTTGTTATATAAAAATATTTACAGAAAAACAGAAATAATCTGACTGTTAGCTAACTATCTGAATGCATATTGCGTTATTCAAGATCTAAGTAATAGGAATGCAAACTGACAACGCATATGTTATTACATTACAAATCACTTTTTGGTTCGGGAATTTCATCAGAGGATGCCTCGTACGGCCCATATGGCTAGGGTCGCTGAGTTGTCCATCGAGCGACCCTAATATGGCTGGAAACTTCGAAAGCATGTATCTCTTTTTTCGTGTGGCGTCCAGGCTCTTATTGTAGCCTAAGGACTCATGCTGGGGGCCTTGCTGCGCTCCGTACCAGAAGCGAAGGCTGCGGAGTGGGGGGGGGGGGGGAGCTTGACCCCCTTTTCCCCACCTGACAAACACATGGTCTAAATAGCCGGCTCGGCGTGTTGTGTTGAAAGACGCACTTTCAAAGCAGATCACTTGGTTTGTCAAACAAGGTGAAGCACACAATTACAGTGGTATATATTACCAGGTTTTTTTAAAGTATTTCTCTTAAAATAAGAAGAGGTAATTTTATGAAAACGTACATTGATACAAAAAAAAGGAAATTTTCTTTGTGAATTTTGTTCATTGAATAATAAGTAATATATTTTATTCCTTATATAAAAGGCAAAAAATTCTTTTCAAAAATTCACAGACATAAATAAATTGCTAAAATTCAAGTAATTAAAAAATGAATCATAGATAAATATTTAAACTTTTTTTTACGTTTTTTCTATGCAGAGAGATAACTTCAGACAGAATAAGAAATAAGCGTCCCCTTTTTTTTTTTTAACTAGCAAGTCTTTCACAAAAGAATTGTTTTTTATTATCTAAAGATTAAAATAAACAAAAAGTGTGCAATCTTGAACAGTTAGTGTCTTTTTAAGGGAGAGGATTATCATCAAAGCAAACTTTGTGGATTCGTCAGTAAAGGATATACTTTAAATCTGTCAATCTGTTTTTATCACAATTATCCATTGATAATTGTGGTAAATTGAGCTCTATCATAACTTTCATGTTAATTTTACTTAATTTAATAGAAATTTGGTAAATCAAAACAGTTATTTATCTTTTGTAAAAAAAAACTTTTTTATGCACCAAAAATAATTCGTTAAGGGAAAAAATACAAAAGCCAAAAAAAAAAAGTTAAAATTAAAGTGGTGTAAGAAAAAGCGGTATTTTTTCACTTAGCATAATCTCATTAACAGGCATTATGTTATTATCAAGATAATTGTTTTCTGGCCATTATTTAGTTAGCAAAACCCCAGAAAAACAGAAAATAAGGTATCTTAAGATCATCATTAAAAGAATACTTAAACTTTCGTAAGAAAAATTAAAACTAAGAAAAGAATCGAAATTCAAATTCACTATAATTTATTAAAAAGCGTACCAACATTTCAAAGACATGAACAAAGATGATTTCGATATTTAATTAGAAACTACAGTTTAAAGCGTGACAAACATTCATTTTTCTCGACTGTTGTCATTGTAAATAAAACCATAAAATAAATTGCAAAAATTTTACTTTATTTGTCGCCAATCTATATTTGGCACAAAATAAAATTCCAGCAACCATAAATTACTACAAGAGCATATTAACCCCCCACTGAGTTGAGGGATCCTGGTTGACACTTAGCCCATCCCTCTAATTATCGCCACCGGAGGTCTGTGGGGGTAAGCACTATTGGTCAACCCGAGTATACTCGGGCCGGGCGCTAGGCGCACAAAAATATTCGCGAGTTAACTCGGGTCAGGCGCTAGGCGCACAAAAATATTCGCGAGTTAACTCGGGTTGGGCGCTTGGAGGGTTAATTATTAAATACCTTTTTGCATTCATAAACTTCGAGAAACATTTAAATTAAGTTTAATTGGCCTTTCTCATTTCTTAGTGGTTTAGAAACCCTAAGATACAAATAGTCAACATTTGTTATTCAGTGGTTTTATTTCACTAATTAGATTAGAAGTTTATTTAAACTAATTAATCGACATCTATTCACATGCATTGATTATCTTTCAAATGAATTTTTAAAAGAATAAAATTTTGCATTTTACTATATTCATCCGAGTTCTCATTTAAATAGCGTTGAATTTCTTAAAACTTACACCAAAACCTCAAAGTACATTTTGTTATAAAAGTTTTTATAAGACAAAACGTACCATCAATATGACTACCACAACAATTTTAATGTATAAGTTAATTTTGGAGATATTAGATGTTTTGTACACTGTTTAATTGCAATTAGTTTTGATGTAAATTTGCGATTTAATAAGTAACTCAAACTAAACAACTACATTTAATACTTATTTTAGATGATATCATTCGTTATTTTCTTTAGTAACTACGTTATTTCATTTAGTTTAAATATATATACGATCTTTATTATTTTAAAACCTAAAATCCATGATCTAATTTTAAAAAAAACTCAAATTAATGTCACAGAAAAGCAACTGTTTATCGTCCATAAATCACACAAGTTTCTCAAAAGAAAAATGAAACACGCCATAGTTCTTGACTGAAACTGTTACACAATAAATCAACCGTTCATATGAATAGCTGAATGTACAAATTTGTCAAGTCAACAGAAAGTTTTCCGTTCAAGCATCTTGTTCTACTGAACTGTTAAAAGTAAGAATCGTATTGGGAAATTCTGCTAAGAACTTTACCATTTTACAATTTAGCGATACATATACAAAGATTCTTTTGTCATATTTCAAAGTGGAACTTTTAATCCGGAATGATGTATTACCGGAACACGCCCCAGGCTAAATACACTAATTAAATAAGTAAATTATTTCCACTTCTCTTATTTTGTTATTCGGTTGGCGTACCAGTATAGGCTACAAACCATGCTTAAAGTTGAGTAATTGTTTGAGCCAATAAAAGGTTACTCCTTACGCTTAGTGAAAGACTTAGTAAGTAAAATTAGTCTATTTTCACGCCTTGTAAGATTTGTTTTTGTTATTTTGAAGGTGCATTGTTATCACCAACCTTGTATGAATAATTACGCTTTCTTTTTTTAAAGTGTGCTATGCTTTTCCTTTGAAACTGGTTGTAAGGTTATAAATATGGATTTTGCAACATGTTTTGTGTACCGTGTTTCTTATCAAATTAAAAAATGTGGTGTTGGTTGTTGTGTGCCATAAATTAATATTATAAGTTGATAAAAAAAAACTCGTCTAAATCATGTCTGATAAAGTATTTTTTCAATTACTTTATAAAAAATTAACATAACAAAACTCAATTTTCTATTTTTTCTTTTATCATAAAATTAATTTTTTTAATGTGTGCAGGAACTATACATTTTATCATATAAGGCAAATACGGATGCTTGAAAAAAAAACAGTTCAAAAGCTCGGTCGTGTACTGCCCAATTAATTGATAAAATTACTTTTGAATAATATTTCAAATAAATTTGAATGCAAGAACATTTCTTTATTATATGCCTTTTTATAAACAGAGCTCAAAAACTAATTTTAAGATAGTTAAATGATGATGTTCTTACAGGGAAAAAAAGTTTTTAAAATAAATTTTAATAAGTAAAATAATGCTGAGCTATGCAATTAACACAAAATACAGCAACTTCTATTGTATAAGTTCACCAAGCTATAAACCTTCTCTACTAGAATTTGAGACCATGCTAATTAAATTTAATTTCAAATCGAAAATCATTCGAAGGCGCCCCACTTGTTTAATATTACAGAGCTTTGAAGTCATTAAACATAGATTATAAATGCAAATGTTTCATAATGGAAATCAATATATCATCTTGTGAATGGTAGTGAAAACTATTTTACTATAAAATATATTTCTCCACATCTAATTATAAAAAAATTCCAGTACTTTAGATTCTCTAACAATACAAAATCACAATACTGAATATTGATGTTTGGACACGTTCCTATTCAAACATACCTTTTAAAGGTTTTTGAATGGATCCATAATAACGATATTGGAAAAACACATCTTTTCCTGTTGTTTACAATATTGGAAAAATATAAATTTACTTTGCTAAAAGGATTTATCTTTTGAACAAGCTACAAAGAGCTTTTACTGAAACAAATAAACGCATAAATCCATTCGAACCACTTGAAGTATATGTGAAACATGAGTATATTTGCTAGTCTAAACATATTCTACTTGGACAGGTCAGTGGTGAGATCGTTCAACTCAACTTATACCATTGTTTTCTTGAACTCAATGGTTAAAATCTATAAGAAAGTATGCATAGTAAAGAATATATACCTAAGATCGCAGTATTCGACAAACTTGCCCCTCACCAAGAAAGTCATAAGTCATAGTAAAGAATAGGCGATTTGAACAAAATGTTTATCTTGTTATTTTATGAATACATTAAGTTGTTTTCTAAGGCTGGATATCAACTGCACTATTTCTGTCATAAAATTAGTTGATTGCCAAAAAGATTCTGTAGGAACCTATTAATAATATTCTATATAGAATTATTTTATATCAAAATTTAAATTGGGGCCTAAAAATCCATTTATGCTCCCACTTTTAAGGTGATTACATGCTTTATTCTGCAAACAAGCTACATAAAAAAATGTTGCTAATAGAGGCAAATGTAAAATTAATAAAGAGTTAAAAATTATATAAAACTGTGGTGGGCTAATATCAAGATTTTGCCGAGTAGGTGCCAAACAGCTAGTCTGCCCCTGTAATATTTTAATTTTCAGGTACAAAATAATGCATGTAGTGTGCATCCCGTCCAGCCTTATGCTGATGTACCCTAAGACAGTATTATTAATCTGTTATTTATCCATCAAATTTTATACTGTTCTCCATATTATTTCTTAAAAATATTTTGTTATAGTAATCAAAAAATTGCTCAAATAATTATTTATGCTTCAAATTATGACATTACTTCATTAAATGTAAATTAGATAATAAATGTTACCTTTTAATTCTGCAATGATTAATTATTTTTCAATTTTTTTTCAAATTAAGTTACCTCAGAGCAGCAACTACACATTTTATGATATCCATCTAACAACCTTAAAAGAGAAAAATTGTAAGTCGACAAAATTTTAAAAATTCCCTCAGTTAAACTCTACAGTGACGCATATTGTTGTATGATATTAGAGGTTAGAGAAGTAAGAATTGTAAAACGTGTAAACATACACTGCTTTTGTAAAAACGTGGTGGTACTGGTATTATCTCCTTAAGGGGGAATGGGCGTGCAGGACCGGGGGTCTCCAAACTCAAGTGCCTCAATGTTAATCCAATGGGAAAAAATTATTTTCGCTGCCACATTTCTCCGGCTGTACTGAATATTTTTGCAAGCGGATTTTTTATGTGATAAATGTAGCTGACTTACAGGTCTCTATCTTCCCACTTTTTGAAATTAGTACGAATATTTTTTTAATATTCAATAAATTATTTTACACAAAATATTCGAAGCAATTTCAAAAAGTGGGAAGATAGAGACCTGTAAGTCAGCTACATTTATCACATAAAAAAATCTGCTTGTAAAAATATTCAGTACAGCCGGATAAATGTGGCAGCGAAAATAATTTTTTCCCATTGGATTAACATTGAGGCACTTGAGTTTGGAGACCCCCCGGTCCTGCACGCCCATTACCCCTTAAGAGATAAGCTTGAAGGATCTTTCTTATATCTAGTCCATAGAGCCTTTTAACCAAAAAGAAAGCTTTACAGGGTTAATTAATTTCAATGAAGTCTCATTACGAAAAAAATAAACATTAAAAATGCACATGTACTAAATACTCCCTACGTAAAATGCCATTGTTACGTTTTTAATGCACAACAATAATCTGAAAAATCCTTATCGACAAAAGTGTATCTTGGCTAACAGTCGATTAAAAATTCTTAGCATCACTTTAAAGATCACTTTAGCAAGATCCGCGCGTAGGAAAACTGGCCATAAATCTTCATTTAAACCAATATTGTGGAGTGGTTTTATAAAAAAAAGACCTTGTGGAGATGCATATCTTAAAATATAGATGCGTGTCGATTTTTTTTTAGGCTTCGGTTATATTACACATATTTGTTTTTATTTAAATATTGAAAGTATCTTTACGCCTAAAAATTCTGAAAATCTATTATAGTTTGCTACATGATAGTCAGTGCATTTTTATCAAATAAATATTAATGCTGAAAATTATCGATGCAATTTAATAAACATCTGGAAAAAACCACAAACATTGTAATAAAATATATCAGTTAATTGTTGTGAAAGACATTGGTTCTTCTTTATGTTTTAACAATATTTTATAAAAACACGAAATTATAAAGTATCGAAAATCAAGAAACGTTGAAAGAACTGCAAATTTTAGAATGTGTATTAAGGGAGGCGATACATGTAAGCGCCTGAATTCAGATCGTTTTTCAATGACTTTTATTAAAAAGGAAGGAATACATGAATCGTTTTTAAATTCGGTATGTTTATACATTATACATTAAAATACAAAAATCCAATTTTTTTTTCATTTTAAGTTTTTTTTTTAAAATGTCCGCCGTAGTAACTCATCTCCTGAGAGAAAGTATCAATCGGTGGTAATTCTAGCTTCTCCTACAGTGACCTGAAATCCAAATTTTTCATTTTAAGGGTTCATAAAACTTGCATCTTCTGTTAAAACAACAAAAAAGTTGAAAATTGTAAATTGGCAAACCTCAGAAAAAGTTCGATTTTTTTACCCTTTTTTTTCAAAGGTTTTTGAGTAAAAAAATATTTAAAAAAAATTGGCATTTTTGAAGTTCAACTAGAAGCTAATACGATAGGGAAGACGTATACCAAATTTTATAAGGATCTATTGAGAACTTTTTGAGTTATCATGTACGTCAATTTAAAAAAAGTACTTTTGAGATAAATGTGTTTAAAGTTTTGACACACAAATATTGTATGATTACAATGGCTTACCAGGGATAAGTTTTCAATCAATAAATAATGTGAATTTCATTCTAAAAATTTACAGGTACATTTTGCCGATATTATTTTAGCTATTTATAAAATAAAAAAGACGATTTTTACATGCATTGCCCCCCTTAACACACGTAGTTATAAAACCATGCTTTTTTTGCTAAACTTTGGCAACATCTAAGAGAATATAGATTTCTCTGCTGTTTTAGATAAATGAACTCTGACTTTTTGAATTAACCTTTCACACCTCAAAACACAAAAACTAACAAGTCTTACCATTACTTATCAGCATTACGTTGTCATTCAAGTGCCAAAATAATTCTTAAACTTATCGCTGGTTCAGTTTTAACAAAGTAAAAAAAAAGGCCTACTTACCATTTTTAAGACTTACTACCTAATTATTTACTCATCGTATTTTTCTATCCTTTACTTTTTTTTCTGTGTTTTTCGAAAAAAATTAACTTGCTTTTTCCTTATGTAGGGGTAAGTGGTGTACCTTGGACGTATGTGTACCTCGAACCTATGCTGATTCTAGCTCGATTAGCTTAGATATTGAAACAACACCACATGCAGTTAAAGTATTTGCTACCAGGGATCTCAGTGAAGTACTATCTGTTTGTTTAAAATTTCAATTTATTAAAGAGGTTTCGAAAAACTAAATTCACAGTTCAAAAGAAAATTTTGGACAGATTCTTTAGTGTAATTTTTTACTCAAATATGTAGTGTTTATTCAGAAACGATGGTTATGCAATATAAAGCAAAGTTTTAGCTATAAAACAGTGTGTTTGAAATTAAGTTAAGTCTAACCTTAACTTGGCGATTAACTTTTTTGTTTTTAATATCCAAGTGGTGTACCTCGAACCTAATACAAGTGGTGTACCTTGGACTGGTCCAAGGTACACTACTATAGGTCTTATGTGCGTCAGATTGTTGAAAACCCTTTTTAAAATTCAAGTAAATTCTTTCCTTTGAAAAATTAAGTATTTTAAGCTATAATATGCAACCCTGATTTGTGAAATCTAGAAGAATGGAAAATTGTAAAAAAATTTGATAATGGTGTGATAAAGAATTTTTTTTGTGGTTAATTATTTAGATTTATGGAAGCCTATAAAATTTTACCCATATTGATATAATATAGAAAATAATTATTGCATGCTCATCTAAAAAGATATTTTTTATAATAAATATCTAAGCAGAATATCCTTTTTACGTTTAGGCCTAGTTGAATAAACATGGGGGGAAATATTTGAGTTTTTTTTTTTTTATTTAAGACAGAAAGATAGTCAAATGTTTTTCTATGGCATGAAATAACAGTTTAATTTTATGCTGCATTTTAACGGATACACCCGAGAAAGATTGCATTGCAGCTGAAAAAGCCAAAAGGGACTAAAAAAAAACTAAGGCAATAAAACCCTTTGCTAAGCCAATTGACCTAACATAACCAATTACTACAAGAGTAGGTTGTAAAATGTATTTTTAAATTTCATGTGGCTAATAAATATTGGTTTTCGGACTGTAAATCAAGTATCTCTACCTGTTAATAATTGGTCCAAGGTACACTACCGGTTGGACCAAGGTACACCGCCGGTGGTGTACCTTGGTCCTAATCGCAATTTTCTGTATTTATTTTTGTAATAGTTGAAATCATTTAAATAACATGTTAAAATAAATATATGTTGTATATAACAACATAAAGTATTTAGTAAAAATATTTTTATTCACTTTTTGCAAGTAATTAAGAAACTAAAAATTGAAAAGTCAAAATAGGTCCGAGGTAACCCACCTTCCCCTAACCATATTATTATATTCGAAAAATTTAATTTTACGATTCTTATGAATTTCATTTCGTTTTAGATTAAAAGCTAAACTATTGTTAATACCATACAAATAATAAAATCATTTTAATAATTCACAACCAAAAATTATAGCATCATAATCTAGTTCAATTTCTCAATGCTTATAATACACAAGCTGAAACTTTGTCTCATATTACAAACCCTGTGTTAAATGTCAAGCAATTAATTACTTAAATTATTCATGCAAAATGTATTAATGGAATTGTAAATGAAGATATTAATTTATGTCTCTCTTAAGTTCAAAACCTTCCAATTAGTATGTTAGGTGTAACGTTAAATAACGATGACGGGTATGTGTTAAATTATTAGATGTTATGAGACACATTTGGTATTAAAATTTAAATTGCTATCTTGAGATTGAAACAGATGTATAAGTTTTATTGGGTGTTTATTTATTAATTTATTTCAGATTGATCGAAAGTTGAGTAGCAAAGAAAAATTTATTTTTGAAGAATGAACTTAGTTTAAGTTAAGGACGTGAGAGGAAATATAATAGTTCGAATTTTAACTCACTCCATACTTTAATAAAAAATGAAAGAAAAACAAACATTGTAAGAAGAAATAAGAATGTGACATGTTATCTTAGATACATGCATCCAAACTGTCGGATGCTTGCATAAAAAGTTTTTATACTAACATTTGTCAAGAAAACAAACTGATTTAATAACAAATTGTAGTTTATTGCGACTGAATATTTATTTGTATAACTTTTCATTCACTCAGTATTTGCTTTGAAACTATTAAACACTTTCTTTCAAATTAAACTTCTTAAAAAATAAAAAAAAAGTTCTGATGAGCTGGAACAAATTAAATTTTTTGGTCCATTTACTTATACTCAGTACCGTCAGCTGAATCATGAAATGCAAAAAAAAGCATCAACTTCATGGAAAGATTTTCACATTTTTCTTCTTTAACTAAGCTTCAGTTACAACGCAAACAAAACACAGTAAAACGTCAAGCTGGTTTAATTTCTCAGCAAATGTCACTTAAGTGAGTAAAACATGAGATTTTAATCGTTTCCACCTATTTACAACACACGGTTTATTTTTTAAAATAGAGAGATTCCAAGAACTTCAAAGTTATGGTATAAATTCTAAGTTTGAGATATCGATATAAAAAGACCTAGGTATATTTTAATTAGAATACATATTTCAGGAGAAGATTATAATGGGGAGTTTATGAATTTCGGTATAGATTGTGGAATCTTTAAAAACTAATCCACTTTCAACATCAGCATTTTACAACTTTAAAAATAAAAAATATTTCCAAAACTCACAAAAAAAAATTCTCGTTAATGGTTTTAGCTTTCATTTTTCCTAACAAACAACAAATATAAATATAATATGTCATGTGAATAGCGTTAAATAGATATTTTTATTGTTTCGTTTTTATGTGTATTAATTCTCTGACGGTTGAAAATTGACGTTAGGTTAAATTTAAATTTTTGTGTTTTTGTGCTTAATGCTTTCAAAAAGCAACAACTTCAAATTTGGATGAGTATCAAAAGGCCTTAAAAACGCACGAATCTCCAATGAATCATATTTTATGTGTATTGATTCCCTGATGTTGAAAATTGACTTCATTATTTTTTTTGTGCCAATTGCTTTAAAAAAACACCTTCTAATGTGGCCAGGTAAAAAAAAAAGACTTAAAAAACAAAAATCATCAATGCATGATACAAATAATTATTGTAACAAAGATTAAAATGTTAAAGTGTTCGTGAAAGGGTTATTGAAGCATGTTAATAATCAAATTCTTAAAAGTACTTATTTTACTGGGGTTCCAACCTGGCTCATGAGCCGTAGATAAAGTACCTATTATAAAGATATTGTTAGCAACTTACTCTTCGACTTAAATATGAAATCGACTTAAATATAAAAAAAACTTCTCCAAATACTCCATATAACTGTAAAATTTAATTAGCTGTAAAATTGTATTGTATCCCAAATAAAATTAAGACTTTTTTGCAAACAATCTTAATTTTTTATTACTTATAAAAAACTGCTTTTAACGAAAAAAATAATAAGAGAAATCGTTGTTATTCACCAAATCCTTTTTTTTATATCTGCTACATTTGCCAATTAAGTACGCTAAAAAATACTTTAAGTTTTAAAACCTGATTAAAACTCGCTAAGGAATTATTAGTACAAATAAAAAAAAAGTTATGTAATTTCAAATGACCAATCAACTGTACCAATGGATAATTATAATTTCCTTTTAAACAGTGATTGGCTTAACGCATTACTTGCTACGCTGTGACTTGTAACAGTTACCTTTTTTAGATAACGCAGTGTAACGCCGTTAGATTTTTCAGAACGTAACTGTAACTTAGTTACTTTTAGAGATAACGAAAAATTTCGTCACATTTCCGTTACTTCTCACTCCGTTCTTCGTGGACGCCGTTTCGTGTTCGGCTTAAATTTTATTATTTAAAATAACTCTTAACAACACTGAGGTTTTGTTCATAATTTTTTTCTCTCTCCGATGGTAACTATTTCTTGAACTTTGCTTCTTTTGAAAAAAAAAAACTATAAAATGCTTAAATTAATAATATTCTTTTGACTTAAATTTTTTTTAAAGTAACTACAATTAATTAAACTAAACTCCTCGGCGCAACAGCACATTACAGGGCCAAGGCATGTCGTGCCTATTTCAGCTTTCGTGGGGCCTAGGGCTCTGGGGTGCTAGGCATATGGCCCTGGTCAACCTCACGCGGAACCCCCAGTGTTTAGTTCCCAAGCTTGCTTGGTACCCATTTTAAAGACCCACCCAAGGGATGAAAGGATGCGTCAACCTCGCCCTATCCGGGATTCGATCCCCGGACCTGTGGCGTGGCAATGCGAAGAACTACCAGTAAGCCACTGGGCCTCACTATAATTAATTACTTTTCACAATAAGTAACTATAACTATTTACTTTTTATATAAAGTAACTGTAACTGTAAGACAGTTACTTTTTAAAAATAACTTTCAAATCCCAGCTTTTTAAGTATTTTATACAAGCGAGGGGCGTGTATTTAATTAAAATGTACTTTATAGGTATCAAGCTCACCTTCATTTAGATACTTCTTCTCGCTTTTCGATTCGTATTATCCTCAATCTTCCTAATAAAAGTCAGAATTAGGGTTTCAAAAAAAACATTAAACAAAAGATTAGAAACGTGTTTGGTGAAAACAAATTACTTCAGCAAAAACATCAAAGATACTTAATGCAGAATTTAAGTTGTTTAAACATTTTCATTTAAACTTCAAAGGAAATTTCTAACAACCATTTTTCCTCGTTCTCTCTTTCAAAAAATTCATTGCCTTTTCAGTCTATTGTTTTTTTTTAAATATTATTGTATGAATACCATTAAAACATGCTCTTTTAACACCTTAAATATGTGTAAATTTATCGGTATTTCTAATTGGTTGCAGTTTTGGACAGTAAGGCAAAAAAAATTCTTATAAACTGGTTTTTAGAATTTTTAGAACTTTCTTCTCATTAGCTAAAGCCAACCTCCTCGTCGCAACAGCCTATAAGTTAGACGAAGCCTGTCATGTCGTGCCCATTTCCGCTCTCGAGACCAAGGATTTGGGGTGTTAGGCATACATTCTGTTTTGTGGTCAACCTCACGTGGAACTTACAGTGTTTTGTTTCCAAGCATGCTTGGTCTTCATTTTATCGACTCCGTTAAACTAAGAGAGGTTGAGTTAACCTCGAGTAATCAGGGATTCTAACCTCGGACCTCTGGTATGACAACAAAAACACTACAACTAAGCAACTGGGCGTTCTTCTTTTCATTACCTTCTACATAAATTTAAAACTTACTTTGAAGTTAGGTTTGGCAGAACTGACATAGCAATAGAACTACTATATGAGCCATAACAGACCTTTTATCACTATGAGGAATGAATTAGTAAAAGTGACACTTGGCCTCGGTCAAAACGTAAGAGACCATTGGTTAATTGACGAAGTAGAAACTTATCTGACAATCAGCCTTACAGCGAAATTGTAAATATAATAGTGTATGCTTTCGTGTATTCAGCTTTTCCTAGAAAGGCTCCCTAAATAGTACGAAGTACAAGTTCGTTCTTTTATTTAGGCTCTCTAGCTTTTCCCAACAGTAGTCGCTGTCACCCACCTAATATGGGAAAAAGAACGCCTCATTGCTTAATGTTGAAATTCCAATGGTATCCCTTGCATTACTAATTAGCTCGTCGTTGATCCATTGCCGAACGAAAAATCCCTCATCATCCAAATCATCATACTCAACATTATCAAACCTAACAGAACTATATCATAGTATAACTACATGATTTCAGAAAAAATAACGCGGAATTATTCTGATTATTATTACTCTTTATATAATGAAACAGAGTTACGTTCTATCTATTTTGTTGTGCGAATTCTTTTTATGTATCTTATCACGGCCTACTCAACTACTAAGGCCAAAGAAGCTCTCCCAAACACGCTCTGAGACGGAAATTTTGGAGTCATAGTTTCAAGTGACGTTGTTCCGAAGATGAAGATAATCTGGACACCTGTTTGGAACCACTCGTTCACCGATGACCACATTTTTAGGGTTCTGAATGACCGAATGAGTCTGAACTAGTTTCTTGGTCTTCGGCAATCGGAACAGTGACGTCAAAATTTAAGTCTACGCTCAGGTTTGAGAAAGCTTCTCTGGCCGTATTATTGAAGTTGGCCGTGATGTTATACATTTTTGGGTACTTTTTTTAATTTTTGTATCTGATACTGCATGATAAATCGTGCTAAAAACACTTATATTAGTTTTTTTAAAAGATTGCAACGAATTTTTTATTTGCATAAAACAGGTAAAATAAAAGCACAGAACATTGACTTTACTTCTTAAAAAATTTTACAAAAAAATACCTATAGTTAATTATGAAAATAAATCTAACTTTTCGTTAAAAAAATCATTACTTTGATCATTTTAATATTTGAGATTCAAAATGTTTACTCATAAAAAAAGTGTTGTTGTTTTTTTAAAAAAAACTCCCAATTTGCTATACTTCTTACATAAAAAGAGTCGACAAAAAATTGCTTTTAATGTTTTTTTTTAATCTATTGATATTCTCGTATGTTTATTCAACTAAATAAATCGTTGAACAAGGCTTTTGTGAATTTCTGCCTAAGGAAAAATAATCTTTGTATAATCTTTTCACTTTATGCATATTTTCTTTAGTTTTTCCACAGCCAAGAAGTTGACTATAACATTAAAAAAGTGATACTTGAAAAATTAAAATAAAATTTTACAATTGGGCAAACAAAAACTTACTCACACTTGCTATCTTCTTATCTAAAAAAATATTTAAATATTATTTTTAAAATACAAGCTTATAAAAAATAGCAACTCATCACAAAATTTTCTAAGTGTTTTTCTGACATTATAAAATATATTAATAATTTATCTTCTCCACTTAACCTTTACTTTCAAGATTGGTTGTTTTAGTGAATGGATTGAAGAAAATTATAAAATCATTATGACGCACATTGCACAAAAAATACTTGCCTAAGGTATTGTGGTTGTCGATTTTGTTCAATGTTTTTAAATTAAAGGAATTGAGAATTTTAAATGTGCAAATTAAGTTCAACTTGACTAGAAAGTGTGTCAAACTTATTCATTGATGTGATTTTACAGATTTCGATTTTTAGCCAGATTCTCATAGAATATTTTTGACCATTGTGCTGTTAAGAAGCTATAAAAAAAATAATCATACCGAAGTATATTTCGCATTTATATTATACGAATTATAGAAGAAGAGCTTAAAACTTCCTTAGAGACAAATAAATTAAAATCAATTTAATTTGGTTTGATCTATAAAATTTCAAAAAACTTTTTATTTTCATAAAAAATTGCAATATTATTTTCATAAATGTGCAATATTTTACCACTAATATATTCTTTAGAAAATTAACTTTTCGCAATATTTCATTATTTTAAAACCACATTCTTAGTCTGCTAAATTATTAAAAAAAGAGTTTTGCTAGCCGATCCAATGAAAATATCCTGCATTTTAAAAAACATAACTATTATATAATCAAAGTTTTTAGTTAAAATGTAACTTGGTGAAGTAACACGTTTGACATTAATTTTATAAAAGTACTTCAAACTAATCCTTTGTGAAAATCGATTAAGTATTTGTCTCTAAAAGTATAATACTTAATTAATGTTTCTAAGCCATACACGTAACTTACTGCATGTTTACTCTTGACTCATTGAACAATGTAGTGTAACCGATAATTTTGGTTCATAAATTTTAATGGAGAACTCCCTGAAATCTTCGAATTAATTATATTGCCTCATAGAGTTTGAGAAGAAGATAAAGATGCTTGTCGCAAAACAAAGTGAAGGCGTCGAAAAGTCACTAAGTAACCCTAGTACGCCCAAACGAACTGCTCACTCAACTTTACACTCAATGCCAACCTAACTTGGGTAAAAACAAAGAGCAAGAAGGCAGAATAAAAAGCGCGGTTGGTCAGTTAGTTGGAAATTCTTGTAAGGTAATATTTACATACAAAATGGTCTGAGTAAAATTTAATCAAATTACACTTATTCATTCTGATAAAATTGCCAAATTTTCTCTAAAAATATATTTAAATCTATTAGACTTTAAACGAAATTAATGTTCTAAACATGTTTTCTGGAAGGATTCACAAATATTTTATGGAACTCTTTAAATGCGCGGAAGAATTCTCTCCATAGCATATTTCTATTTATCCAACTTAGGTTGGCAAGAAGTGTAGTTCAACGTAAAACGAATAATTATATTCTTTAAAAAGCGTTGATTAAAAATCACAAAATGATTGTTTGCGCAGTTGTAGGTTGTAGCACGAGATTTGAATTTATACAAAATGGTAGTAATTTCCTATGCAGGTAAGAATTATAGTTCACTAAGAATTACACTTCGAGTTGTAATTATATTTTTTATTAGAGGTTCAAAAATCGCCAAGTTGATGTGGTAATTCTTAACAAAGTCTCTTTCCACAGTAGAATAGCGCCAAAAACTCGCCGATAAGCCTAATTTGGGCTGACTACAAAGCGATCGATGGAATCACTTGGAAATCTGGGTTTTGAATTAGTTTTTGGCGAACAGCATCTCCATTTTCTTCTTTACTCTATGTAGACAGCAAGTTTGATTGGTAACACTTCAGGATGCCTGTTTCTATCTTCATAAATAGCTTTAATACACCCTATTTACAGCAAATTCAAGATTGGAATCGGGATTAGTTTGCGAAAGTGAGGTTCTTCAATCACTACTTTAGGCTCAGGTACATTTCACAACCTAATCAAGAACCTATTCTATCGTCGGTGTTTATATAGTATTGAAATACTTTCTTTAAGGAAAACATCTTGGCTTAGCAGTAGTTTGTATTTTTATTGAGAAATTTACCTAATTCATATTACATATTATAACTTCATTATTACTAAATATAGCTACTACAGATAACTTATTATCGTAATTAAGTTAAAAGTACTTTCGAAAGTACTTCTGGTGAGTGTTTTCAACCATTTCCTAACTAACTAAATATATATATATAAATAAAAAATAACTATTCAAAATGGTTTTCTTCCTAACATTTATGCTAGTTAATCTCTAAAAGCTTAAAACTATGTTTTCAGTGAATTGAGCGCTTTAGAAGAGACCACATAAATAAATTGGTCAAGTTTGTGATAAAGTTATAAATATTTTTACAGTAGTTAAAATAAGAAAAAGAAAACATTTTGATAATCTCTATGTGCTGTTTTTTTTTAATAAATTGGCGTAAAGAATGATTGTATACATTTAATATTTGTTAATTAAATTCATTTTTTCCAAAGGAATTTAAAGCACTGTTTAATATGTTCACGATACCTTAATAATTATTTCTAAAATTTAAGGCATTTATAAGCACTTCAACAAACAAAAATTCTCATAATATACGTCCTCGTAAATAATAATATAGGTTCGGATTAACTTCTAATAAAGAGTGAAATACATATCTTCATAAAACTCATATATACTTTTATATAAGATAAATTCAAAATAAAAGCATCTTCGCTTTAGAGTGATAAACTTTGTAAGTGAACGCTAAATAAAACTATTTAAGCTCTATGAAACCATATCTTAAGTAAGCTATTTATAATATGGTTTCATAAAAATTTACGACAAGACCAAATTATTTATACTTGATTGATGAGAACTCGAAGGCAAATATTTACCATTAAAAACTGAAAACACATACTTACATATTGTACTTAGAGTTCAGACAAGCATTAAACTAATGGATTTTGTTGGAACCTAGGCTACACATAAAATATTTATATTTAATGTTGCAGTCAATAGTAAACAGTTTTCCCATCAGTGTATTTGTTCAATATTAAAATATACTTTTAGTTTTTTTGCATAAATTTCATTTATAAAACATACACTCGTTTTTAATCTTAAACTTTCAATGAATAATAGGGAAATAATTTGTTTTGAAACTCAATGATATGCCGTTTGTTTATATCTAAAATAAAAAATATTAAGTAATCTTAAAATTATTTGTCATATTGTTAGTCAATACTTTAATTTTTACGGAACAAACTGGTATGTAATTAAAGTAATTAAAAAATATGAAAAATACTGCAGATAAATTTTTGATTAACTTGATTGACTTTGTTTATAAAACTGGTTGATTTTTGTTATCAACCAACTAGTTCAATTTTGTATGTCAAAATTTATTAACTTAATTTCAAGAAAAATTGGTTTTTGAAAATTCATCACTTATTCTAATGCTATGTCCACACTATGACAATAAAAACTGGCAAGAAATGCGAGCGCATGGATATGCATATCAATTTGTACAAGCATACGCGCGCACCTACCTCGAATGGTACAAATTGTATATGCATTTCCATGCGCACGCATTTCCTGTCAGTTTTTATTGTCGTAGTGTGGACATAGCCTTTGTATACTCAAGTCCAAATGAATACATATTTGGCTTTGTAGGTGCAAAACACCAGATTTTTTTTCTTGTGCAAAACTGTTTTGGTTTTTGAATTATCATGTATACACATCTTCTTTAAATAACTGTTTTGAGTGATTTTATTATTCCATAACTGATGACAAAATATCTCGCTATGAATAAAGCATTGTATGAGGGAGTGGTGCACGTTAAATATGTCCGAGTCCTGACACCACATACGATGCATTTATAAGGTTATGTTGGGTGCTAGCTCAAGTGTCAGCTTCGTCACTTTTCCGTGGTTCTAATTTAAAAGTCCCTTTACTATAATGAAGCCCAAATGTAGCACTAGTGCAATGTTGGTTCAACCAAACCATAATACATATATATTTTCAAGATCATTATTTATCACGTTAAATTTGTTTACGTATGTTTCAACTAATTTGACGAAATACACGCAACGTATACATATAGAACAAAACATAGAAAAACAGCTTTACTTCTCTACAAATAGAAAATATTCGATTATTTTTGTTTTAAATGTTGGAATGAATCAGATAAATATATTATACAATGTCGCAATAGATAATATGTTTTCTTGATAAAATGTGATTTTAAAAATCTATTTCCTTATTCAATCCTATTTTTACAATTTTCTTACTATGGTAAAGTCAATTCTGTTTTCTTCACAGAGACTCTTTCGAATTCCTAACGCAACGTTAGGCTTATCTTCCAAAAATACGGTTCAAAATAAGGGGTGTAATCCGCTTATACAAAACAAATTGGCTGCGTCCACGTTTCCAACCGAATATCTTGAAATCCATACTCGATCTAAGTTACCTAGTTCGTGAGATGAATCTTTTATAACAAATTTCTTGGAAGATATTTTCTTTAAAATTTAAGATCCAGATTTACTAAAACCAAAAGTCTCATAACATAGATTTAAAGAAAATAACTGGGTTTGTTAAAGTTTAAGTGATATGTAACAAAAGAAACTACTAGTTAGTAGTATTTCAGGAACTCAAGAGTAAGTTTCTTGATATCTTCTGATGAATTAGAAGAACAATAAATTCTAGTTTGAAGATAGGATGTATATATATAAATAATACTGGAATTTTTTGAAAATTTTCACGTGACGTTAGCAAAATATTGTAACAACACTCTTAAGAAATCGGGTACGTCACCAGAAACAAACCAATTAAGGATCACAATTTATGTCTCGAAGAATAATAAAAAAATTGGTTATATGAACGAGACATATTTCACGTGGAACTTAAAAATCCTTTTTTATTAACAGTTTTCCATTTTAAATTATGCATTGAATTGGTTTGACTTTTCTATTAAATTTTCGACAAAACATCTAAATTCATATACTGAAAAAATTAGAATCATGAAAAATTTACCTCACCCCTATTGTTCAGCAGAACCACATTTCATTCCAGGGTAAGTTTAATTACTTAAGTTTCCTAACTTAATAAAACCTTTGCAAAAATCAATCTAGTAAATTTACCGGTTTTGGCTGTCAGCAAAAATCCCTGCTAAATGCATATAAGTTAATGTTACTTTTAGAATTATGTTTTATCCCGTAAAACTATCTTCCCGTCACATCATGACCTGTAAAAGTAAAATAAAAACGTTGCCCAAAGGTCTTTTTACCAACACAAAATATCGTAGGAGGCTGGGTCTAGCGCTTCTCATTGATGGATTCTGAAAACTCGGCCAATTGAAACTTAATTGCAATCTATTTAAATGTATTTTATTTTCATTCTTGGTGAAAAATCGCCAATAATGAATGTCGTGGCACACATATGAAGCTGACTAGCCAATCAGGTTATGACTTAAATGTCGAGTTTTTCGTTACGGAATGTAATGTGGTATGGTATGGTACGGTACATATATATTCCAGCTTTTGTGCTTGTTCACTGAACCGCTTATAAGCTTTCGTCAAGTGGGACAGACACAGAAAGAATTTTTACAGTCAAAAAGAAATGAATAACACATAGACAAATAACAACATTTATTGACGGTCACAAACATCCATGCCTGACCGGGATTCGAGCCCGACCCCAGCAGCTCTAAAGGCAAGAGTTCTAACGATTGCGCCACCGGGGCGGCTAATGTAATGTAGTGTGTAGTGTAAAGTAATCGCTTCCGGCTGCCTATTTCTAACCTCCATTAAGAGCTTTAACACAGCCAATAACTCCTCGTTATTTAGAACCTTGGTCAAGTGACGAATTACGGGAATATATTCCTGTAATTTGGAAGGCTTTTTGCTAAGAAATGGCAAATAAATTTAGCTAATTGGGATGTTGTGGTGTCTTATCCTCTATTGAGCAATAGCTTATGGTGTGCTAGAATAGTCTTTCATCTCCATTGCATTACCTGAATATATAGATCTTCTTCTGTAAGGTAGTTTAAGATATGAAGGCCTGCAGCGACTGCTGAGCAGGCAAAAGCATGAGATAAATTCTACGTTGGGTCAGTTGCCACAGTTTAAATATTTTCCGGTCTCATCAGCAGAGATTTTCATATTTTTTATGATGTTTCTCGCCCTTATTCTGATAAGAGTGGTGGCTGTCTTCCTGTCGATGTGAAAAATAGGTATTTGATCATTGGCTTTGATTTTAGTTTTGGTTTGGTTTGAATTAACGTCGCACTAGAGCTACACGAGGGCTATTGGCGACGGGCGTCGTATTTTAGAACCACAGTCAGGTGACGAGCCAACACCTGAGTAGGCACCTAACGCAACCGTTAAAGGCGACATCGGCTTTGATTTTAAATGGGGTGCAAAGTTTTGATCTTACAAAAGCATTAGCGTCTGCCAGTAAAGTTATCTAGATAACTGAAGAGTACAGGGAAAAAAACCACTTAATTTCGTAGAGAACTTTCCTAAGCTGGCCACTTTGGCGATGATAGCGAGTTACAGCCTAAACTGGTGTAAGAAATCCAGTTTCTACCTTTCGAGATTCACGATATGCACGATTCCGACGCTTCCTACCCTTGGACTAGCGAAGAAGAAAGAGAGAAACCGGTTTTCTGCCATCAATGTCCGCCAAGCAGATACAATTACGGGATGACTCCTAAAAATCAAGTGGTTCTTCCCCTGTACTCTTCAATTATTAACGTTGTTAGAGTAGATATGTAAACTAAAAACATATATATTTTTTCTGATTGTACAGCTATACAGGTCACTGCCCTCACTACCAATTTGTGGTGGGTCGTACCTACGGCTGTGCCACCCACGATGTGATGGGGAAGCAGCCCTTCCCGCCACAGAGACTCCAGGCTTCACCTCTGTACAAGTGCGAGACTAAATCAATGGAAATAAACGGACCAGAGAGGAAATTGTCCAAAACAGGCATCACACTGGGATACACAGGTTGGTAATTGGTTGGTTGGTATATATATTTTCAGGCTTGTGTGCTTGGTCAGAGATCCACTTATAAACCTTCGTCAAGTACGACAGGCACAACACACACTCACACACACGTGACAGATGCTGATATCTATCGCGCCCACCTCCACAATTTAGACATGTCCCTGAAAGGGAAAGAAATAGTCTCCAGAAACCTGTACCAGTAGGAAACTGTGCAATGACCGCCCACAGGACTTTCGGACCCAACAGATTTAACGAGCAGGTACTCCACATATACTCGGTGGGTTTTCAGCGACCAGTACTCGATCGCGGGACCTTCCGATCCGGAGATCGAGACTCTGACTCCAGGCCGCCCCACATGTTGGTAATTTTTTATTTTATCGATTTCGACTGTTTATTCAAAGCATCTTACAGGAGGTATATAACACAAAGGATTTTTCCTCATAATTTTGAGCCCTGACGAGGTCGGCACCTGAGCGGGTACCCAACGGAACTTCGAGCGACAAATCGCAATCAGGACTTTGCTTCATAGGTTTAAGGAGCATGTCTGTCAAAGTATGCTCGGATATTTTAATTGTAGTTCGGCCACACACACATATTTCCTTTTATATGAAAGCAGTGACTTCCGGGATGGAACCAGTGCGAACCGCTTGCTATCTCAACTTGGCTGAAAGCGTGTCCAACACTTTACCAACTGGGCTACCAAGCCCCTTACACAGGTTAAAAGTTCTATAAATTTTGAAGAGATTGTTTCCATATGTTTTCCTATTCTTAGAAAAACTTCCTTCCTTAGGAAAACGCGATTTTGTCGTGTACGATTTTTTGGTTTATTTATGATTTAACGGCCGATCGGTACATTGGCGATTTTTGACGAGCTTGAAAATTTAAAGTAGGTTTGCTATCAAATTGTGTGGAATATGAAGTAGAATGTTTACCAAAATTTGGTCATAGCTGTTCCAATTTCTTTATTTAATTTAAAGGAAATAAAAATATTCTAGACCTGTTTTTAAATCCTACTTATTTAAAATATATCTGTTACTTTAATTATGCATCAAAAAGTCAATTCTGTAAACTTTGACTTGGCGCCATTTGTAAGCAAAATCTTTGGTTTTCTAGGAAATTTCCATCACTCATTTTATTTGTAGTATGAAATTATCATCTCTTGCAATGAATAAAAAAACGGCGGATGGGTGTTTTTTGGTTGCCCTTTTAGTAAAGCCATAGAACAGTTATGATATAATGGTAGGTCTCAATTTGGCGATTTGCGTTACGGTATAAAGCTGCGAAAATACCGGAATGTGGTAAACATACCTCTGCATATTTCGTAAAACTCGAAGGAATAATAAAACTACTTTAAAATTTCAAGTTCAACTAAAGTTGCCAATGAAGGGGCCGGTCATTATATCATAGCTGTATACTCAGAGTTGTTAATGTTGTTTTCTCTTAAGGTCACATCCCAACTGCATCCTATCACATTGGCGTAAACTTCACCAAGAGCTGCAGCCAAGGCTTCGCCAAAATTGAAGAAAAAAGGTCCTTGTATGAGGAATTGCTAAAGACATCCAGCCCTACCAGAAAAGATTAAGAAAAACGGACCGGCTATGTTTAATCGTTCGGACCTGATAATTGTATTGAGTCAAAAAGAAAAATTCTATGAGCCCTTTTTCGTATTTATGGTCATGTATATAAAAATAAAAATGAAAATATTTATTTTTAATGCATAGTAAATAAAATAAATATTTGTAACATTTTGTTTCCAAATGGCTGAAAGTTAAAGTTTACAAAATTGACTTTTTGTTGATTAAAGTAGCAGATGTATTTTAAAATTAGGCTTATACTTTAAATAGTTCAATATCTTTTAGCTTCCACACTACGTTTATAACGTAAAAAGTGGAAGGTTTTGTAATCGTGCAGTCCGTCCGTCCGTCTGTCTGTCTGTCTGTCACCCACTTTCACAAAAAGAACCAAAAGACTCACAAACAAGTGGGATACGTCATTTTGAAGCAGAAAATCAGTTTAGGCTACATTCCAAATTTCATTTAAAAAAATGTTGGTTAGAAGTTTATTTAAAATTTAAACAACTACAAATTTAATCTACTTTAAAATTACATGCAAATTCATTTTTATTCAATATTTTCACTGTTGCCATGACATCAAATGTACGAGAAACTTTATTTAAAATAAAAATAAAATTCTTGAAATAAATATTTATTTTTGTGTAATAATTCAATTTGGATTGCTTTAATAGCACAATAAAGTTATTTTGAATGTTCATTATATATGAATGAAGAGAGATGCATAAAAAATTCTGAATTTGCATAAAAAATATGCAAATTTTCGCTTTTATTTTTAAATCAACAATTTTACTAATTTATTTTTCGAAATGTAAACTTGTGACTGCAAAAAGATATTTATTAAAAAAATCCATCACTATTCTTCTACGTTCAAAAAAATTAGCAAACGATAAAGATTAATGATCAAATCTGCAAAAAAAGATTAAAGAAAATTATTAATTTTTGCTTATAAAAGTTTGAATTAGAACTAGCCAAAGGCCCTGTTTGGTGAATTTCTTTTTGAGGTGTTAGTGTGTTTCCTGTTGAGCGTAAAATGTTGTGTGGAAGTGGTGTAAGTGACAGATTTTGTAACAAACCAACTTGTTTTAAAAATATGTAACGATTGCTTTGAAATTTTGCCAATGCCTTGCACTTGATAATGTGCATTTCTCACATTGGTTTGGCTAATTCTTTTATGATACTAGCTGCGATCGAGACTAAAACAGATTATAATAAGTTCAAACAAGTGAGTGAAGTAGTTAATCGAAGTGCAGATTCTATTATTCTGTGCTACAATTGTGAGCTTTTTTTTCCTCTAGATTTTCAATTGGAGGAATTTCAAAGCTTGACTGGTATGCTTAGTTTCAAATCAAATTATGTTTTAAAATCAGTTTAACAATAACTGCCATATATTTTGCAAGAGTCTAAACTCACTGGCAGTGGGTGATCTCTGAACCCTACGAAAAGTTCACGCTGAAATTGAAAAATGACACAAGTATATGCCTTTTACTATGCAATCGATTTATAAAATGGATTTTCATGTCTAAAATTCTTTTCTATGCTTCTCTTTTAACCTTCAAGGGTTTGACAAGGCTTTTCCGTACAATATATAACCTTAAATTTTACAACACCTTAACACATTCGCTGCCACTAAATCATCGATAGAGGCTGATGAAGTAGAAAAACATCCTGTTTTTTTAAACCTGTTCGTTACAATGGAAATAAACTAACTGCTCATTTTTGAACAAGTGCAAATCTTAGTTCGAGATCGTAAAATAGCAAGGTTAGGTTGACTAACTAAAGCTACACGATAGCTACCTATAGTCCGGTCAAAATAGTAAAAAAAAAATAGGGGTAGGTTTGCATAAATTAGCACCCAGCTAAATTTTGGTATACATCTTTGGTACACTATTATAAGTAAAATATCAAAAGTCCCCATCGATCCCACTTCTGCGTTTTCCGCCATCTTGAAAAAACGTTCGAAATTGCGCCCATTTTCCAGTTTTTGGCCTATAACTTTTTTCCTAAGCATTTTTGAATATAACTTTTTGACACAAAGTTGTAGAAAACAAAATTTTCTTCAAAATAGGTATGAAAAGTTTTTATGTACGACAATTAGTTAAGGAGCTACGAAGCAGCAAAAAGGGTGTAAAATCGAGTGTTTCGAAAAAATATTACGTTCTAACGACTTTCTATAGCCGTAACTCACATAAAACTTCATTTAATCAATAAACAATGATTTTACGAGTTGTAGAAAATTTAATTACCTATAAAATACACTTATCAAAAATAAGTTTTTTACATATTCCAAGAGAATAGGTTAAATTTACACTAACCCAAAAAAGGTTCTATTTTCACCCGACGATACACTGTTTTATTTTTTTGAAGGTAGCTCTTTCCCATTCTATTTTTTACTATTTTTGTGAATACAAAACTTGTGGAAAATAATTTTTTCTATAAAATGGTTCTGTTTTGTGTTCCATGCGATAAAATGTAACGGAGCTATGGTGTTCGAAAAAGGGCGTAAAATCTTGAATTTCGCCAAAAGAGTTTTTTACCACTTCAATTCCCAATAACTAAAACAAAAAACTTCATTTTAGTGGAACATAATTATTGTGGAACTTGAAGACATCATCATTTATTATATTGGTACGGTCTTAAAAGTTATTTTAGATTCAATACCAAAGAATTTTGGTATATTTAAAAAAAAAAAAACGAAGATGTTTATTTATTCAAATGAAAAATACATGTGATTCTGATAAAAGATTTCAATTTCATTTCAACAAATAGTTTGAATAAAAATACTTTTAGTTTAAGGAACATCTACTAATTGAACTATGAAAAAAATAAGGTAAAGAGTATAATAGAAAATGATTAATTTTCTATTGTACACTGCATTACGTTACGTTCATTACGTTTTTCAACCAATTTAAATACTGATGTTTTACCCCTTCTGAACATTGCTGAATGCTGACGTAGTATCGCAGCCAGTTATTGCACATCCAGAAAAAAAAAGATATGATTTTGACATTTTGGATAAGCAGATAAATTCTTCGATGATTATACTTTTGATTATTCATGAGTATTACTAGGTTTCAAAAAATAAACAGTCTTATCAAGTGGAATTCGTGCATTCAGTAGTATTTTCTATTAGTTTTATTAGATAATTATTTAATAAAAATGGTACAATTAGTCATGAATAAAATAAAAAGAATTATTTTTTAATTTTGGGAAGATTTTAATCTGATAGATAATCTTCAAATCCTTCTTCAACGCAAATGTCAACAAAAATGTCTTCGCTTTCTTCTTCATCTTCTTCCTCTTGCTGAAGATCTAGGAATAGTTCACGTAAAGATGCATCGGTTATCTCCCATATAAGAATCCTCATATGTTGCATTTGAATCAACATTTAAACAAGATTGGTCATGGCAATTGGTACATACTAAAGAACAATATAATCCGACTTTCTTACAGCCACAGTTTGCACTACAACCCTTTTTACAATTACAAAATATTGTATGTTAAGCAGTTTTTCTGGAGCAGCTGGGAGTAAAGTTTGAATTGGCCCCATAATATCATTTACTAATTTCCAACCCCAGTCTTCTGGGTTCAAATTATTGCAGATGATTCAGTTGAAAAATTCCTGCTGGGTAAGTCATTTTGGCTGTATTCTAATGAATGGTTCCTTCTCGACCGGTTGATGTTCACTTCGAGTTATCGAGACAGTTTTTTAAAGAAAAGTATAGAAATGATCCGAGACTCGACTAAAAGTTCGAGTTAAGATATCCGATTACCTTTTTTCAGCAAAAATCGACTAAATATCAAAATTTTTTTTTTTTTTGCATTTTAATATAAAATAAACGTTTAGCATTCTTAATCTGTTTCATTTTAGTTTCTAGTTTTTAATAGAACCGAAGTTATAGCACTTTAAAGCTTTTGTTTGTTTTTGCATTTTTTTTTCAAAACGCATTACGCAAAACTTAAAAACTGAAGTTCTTTATTATCAATTGCTTCCAAATTTTTAGAGTAGTTTTGTAACAGTATAAAGAAGGTTTTGAACTAGAATCGTGTAAAATTAAGAATTGGATATTTTAAAACTATTTATATGCTTGTTACTCTCTTGTTCCTATGTGTTTTCGATGTAATGCTTCAAACTTTCGCCTATAAAAAAATTTGGGAGCTGATATCTTAATGATTTTAGTTCATGACCTATATTAATGTTTGTTGTGCATATTTAAATTTAAACGATGAAATTTTTTTTAAGATATAATGTTTTGCGTAAGCGTAATTTTTGAAGCAAATTTTACTATAATTTTCCACAAATACAAAAAGAATCCAAAGAAATTCTAATCCAACGATATGGTTGGAATGCCAATTACCTTACGTACCAATGACCTATACCAAAATTTAGCTGTATGCGATTTTTTTAAAATTAAAATGTCTATTTTGACCGGACGTGATGGCCATCAAATGCAACAATTACCGTAGAGCCATAATGCTTGAGAATGTACTTCCGATAATCAGTGTAAATTTCAGAAAACGTCAAGTTTCGATTCCACACCATTTTGTGGAGTAGATATCCATAATCAATAGCAACTATGCAACGATATCTAAAATATATTTTTTATAGAAAGCATAGATATCGTAAGATCTTTGGGGCTAAAATTATTTCCCTTCCTTTCTGTCTTTGACAAAACATATAACGGCTCCTACTCATGTTTTTCGAAAATATACCAAAATTCTTTGGTATTGAATCTAAAATAACTTTTAAGACCGTACCAATATAATAAAAGATAATGCCTTCAAGTTCCACAATAATTATGTTCCACTAAAATGAAGTTTTTTGTTTTAGTTATTGGGATTTGAAGTGGTAAAAAACTCTTTTGGCGAAATTCAAGATTTTATGCCATTTTTCGAACACCATAGCTCCGTTACATTTTATCGCATGGAACACAAAATAGAACCATTTTTTAGAAAAAATTATTTTCCACAAGTTTTGCATTCACAAAAATAGTAAAAAATGGAATGGGAAAGAGCTACCTTCAAAAAAATAAAACAGTGTATCGTCGGGTGAAAATAGAACCTTTTTTGGGTTTGTGTAAATTTAACCTATCCTCTTATAATATGTAAAAAAAACTTATTTTTGATAAGTGTATTTAATAGGAAATTAAATTTTCTACAACTTGTAAAATCATTGTTTATTGATCAAATGAAGTTTTATGTGAGTTACGGCTATAGAAAATCGTTAGAACGTAATATTTTTTCGAAACACTCGATTTTACACCCTTTTTGCTGCTTCGTAGCTCCTTAACTAATTGTCGTACATAAAAACTTTTCATACCTATTTTGAAGAAAATTTTGTTTTCTATAACTTTGTGTCAAAAAGTTGCATTCAAAAATGCTTAGGAAAAAAGTTTTAGGCCAAAAACTGGAAAATGGGCGAAATTTCGAACGTTTTTTCAAGATAGCGGAAAACGCAGACGTGGGATCGGTGGGGACTTTTGATATTTTACTAATAATAGTGTACCAAAGATATGAACCAAAATTTAGCTGGGTGCGAATTTTTGTTAATTGAAATGTCTATTTTGACTGGACTACTAGTCGTAAAAATACAAGGAAATGTTCCTGGCCTTTTCCAACCGGATAACTCATCATCTGTCACTAATAATTGAATTGAAGGCCAATTACCAGATTTGCTTCAGTGATTAACTTTTCGACTAAGAAATAATCATTAAATTTTCCTAATTCTTATTTTTGGGTAGTTTTTGTTTGAAAAAAAAACCAGACTATTTGCTATTTTTTATAGCTAGATTGTTGAAAAACAAACTGAATCACTTTACGAAATGCGGTATGTCATGTGTCTGGTCGCCCTACACTTGAGACGAAGGATTTATTTTCCTTGTAATTTTAAATAGAATGCTCTCTTTCAAATCGCCAAGTATTATTCCAAGCACAGAAGGATCGATTGCAAAAGTTACAGACGAACTTTAACTCATAAGAACGGTTGGCGAAATGGTACTATGAATTTCATCAGAATGTGCTGTTATCGGTGAATCGAAACCACGCGACTCCTTAAGGAGTCAGTGGCATCCAACGTGTTAATACCAAAACTTAATACCGATTTTACAATATCCTTAAATTCAATTTTTTTTTATAATTATTAAATTTTTATACATAATGTGCTTTTTTAATTTGAATCCTCTCTTCTAAAAATAATCTCATTCGGATTTTTTAAAACCACTGTTTTTTTTTAATTAATTTAAAATCTATGCAGCGAAAACCACCATATATATATGCCTATTTCCATGCCATTTTGGAGCAGACACATTACTTACATATGAACTTGAATTCCAATGCATAATTCAGTAATTCTCTTAATACTAAATACTAATTTTAGCTCCCACGCTATTTTTATTATGTACAAAGTGGAAGGTATTATAATCGTACAGTCCATCTATCTGTCCGTCAACCAATTTCATAGAACTACAAATGCTACAGACAAGTGTGATACGTTAAAAAAAATTAGCGCATCGAAATTAGAATACATTGCAAATTTAAAAAAAAAAAGAATTCGAATTCGAAGTCCTCCAATCATTTAACAAACTTCAAAATTTAATGCTCTTTTAGAAAGCATAGGGAGAGCCATTTTATTTGAATTAAATCACCATTGCCGTTCGCAACAATCGCTCGAGAAACTTTAATTATTTTAGACAATAAATTAAAATAAATTTATTTTTGCGACATCAATCAGTTTGAAATGGCGTAAAATATATTTCACTACGAGACTCTTTGTATGTTAATATAAATGTTTTCATTCTATTTAAAAAGAGGGAATACAACATATTTATTTTTTGAAATATAAATTAATTTTTGCAAACGATATATAATAATTATTGTATTTTTGAAATAAAATTAAACTAGCCAAATTTAGCGTGTAAACGTTTAGCATATAATTAATGCTGTGTTTGGCGCCTTTTTACCTGTTAAACTCATCTGTTATGTGGGAGCGGGTTAATTGACAGATTCTTTTACAAACCTACTTGTTACTTAATATACAATGCATAATATTTAAATGTCTGTCGCTAGAAGAAAAATGTATGTAACTAGATTCATACAAAATCGAGTAATATTTTATTTCCTAAGAAAACACAGTTGGGACTGTTTGCAGTTGTACTTTTCTCACGTCGAATTTCTGCCTCGTTTAAGAGCAGGTGCACGAGTTCAGCACATTTTTGCTGAAAACGAAGTTTCAGAAACTTTTGAAATTTGACGTGCGTAAATTTTCAAAAGTAGAAAAATATACTTATCCACCTTCACTTGAGAAAATCATGTCGATCAATATTTGATAAAAAAAAAACATAAGGTGCCGAAACTAAATGATAAAATGCTAGCTATTTTCAAGACAAAATTTAATTCCTGGAATATTTAATTATTTTAAGTGTTACATTTAAAATTTTCCAATTACAAATATTTTATTAAATTTGGAAATATATAAGGTATTTTTATATTTTATACACACTCACTTGTACAACATTGCTGAAATATATTTTTTCTTGGAAATTAGTATATACGCAATATTAAGATGCATTTTTACGCAATAATATGATACACACAAGTTTTATGTCATTTCTCACATTTTTCCATACAAATATTTTGAAGCGTATGTGATTGTCAGTCTATTTACTCTTACTATCCGTAAAACAAAAATTTTGTGTTAATCTTATTTTAAAAAATTCTCAAAGTGACAGTAACTGTTACAACCCTTCTTGGTTTAATCAAACATAACACCTTCACAAATATATTTTAGTCATTCATTAGAAACGTTTTTTTAAAAAATAGCATCCAAGATAAATTGTACAATACCAATTTTATTCGGCAAGAAATATTAAAAAAAGAAAGGGAATCATTCAACGGAAAACGGCCACTTGTAAATATTTTATTCAGTAAATGATGATTGATGCATTCTCTTTATACATATTCCATGAACCTGAAACACTACCTCAGAGGAAATGGGCCTTTGAAAAGTGCCCACATGCATTTTATCAAACAATGCATTTATTTCTTTTGTAAAATAGTATATTTTTTAGAAAGCTATCAATTATATCCTTAAATGTTTCCTTTTCAGTAAATACAAATTTAAGTAAATCAATAAATAAGAAGGAAGCATTTTATTTGTCACCAAATGATTGCAACTCGACAATTTGAAGATTTGTTTCGATTAAAAACATTCATGTAAGTACATGGTTTGTAATGGAACGCTGCTTATAATTAAACTCCATCAAAAGTATTGAAGACTAAAAGAGCCGTGTTCAACTTATAAATGGATTTTTTTAATGCATAGGGAAAGCAAGCTTACGAGAAGTTACTTTAAGAATTTATTTTAGTAAATTAACATAAAGGATAATCGGTGATTCTCTCATGGTAAAGGAGAAAGATGCAGTTTCTGTTGGTACCGGACCTTGGACGCCCGTGAGAGGAAGTCCGACTTTGTCCAATGCCTTTACTCTTTAGCTGGGTATAATGGTTTGGTTTGGTTTATCATCACTCTAGAGCTACACTAGGGCTATTCTGGGTATAATGGATTTGCCTTCACGCCTTGGGTGACCCTGCCAGAAGAAGAAAAAATATCTCCAGACATACATCGCCCCAAAATCAAAGGTCTATAACAGCAAGCCTATACACAGCCTACAGATAGCCTATAACAGCAAGACATGGAGGATCCCACCAACTGGCTGGTATGAACAAAAACATTCTGGAGCTGCCCGGGAACTGAAAATGTAGACCATCACAGACGGTCATCGACAGACATGTTGTTGTTGTTGTCGTGTGCCTCCAGGCCATAGCCTGGAAAGCAAAAGGGTTGCATTAGCATCCGTTGGCACAAGGCTTTGAGTACCCATGAGAGGGTGGATGACTGACGTCTACTCCGAGATGGCGTCACCTCCTCGATTTAGGCATGTCGCAGGAGGGGTGAGGCAATTTTCTCCTGACAACCTGTCCCCATGCGAAACTGCGCAATGACCGACCACAGGACTTTCGGACCCACAGATTTAACGAGCACGTTCTCCGCATGTACTACGGACAACACAAATATCCATACCTTTTACCTGGGATTCGAAACCTGGCCCACTCGCTTGGCAAACGAGGGTCGCAACCACTATACCAGCTGGGCACTATATCAACAGACATACACACACACTTACATTCGTTCAGCGACAAAAGGTGTACCCTGTGTGACTCAAATGCAATAACAACCAAGCTTCTCCGTACCATCTGCTTTCCTGTTTGGATTTGCAGAAGAGAGAGTGACCTTCTCGAAAACCCTGAGCTGGTCGAGACTTTTTGTGCAAGAACGGTCTTTTGGACTTGGCATCGACTTGATCTAGACTAGACCAATTGGAATAAGAAACAACAACATTAACGAAAAAGTCTGTTAGATAAATATATTTTTAACTTTTTAACATTTTAATACTAGTTTGAACATTTTAATGAAACAGGCAAGTTTGCAACAGTAATGTCACTTAGAACCACTATCCCCCAAAATTTGTAAACCTTATAGATAAAATTCAACTGCACGACCTAATTTTAATTCTCCATTTTTGTAACAAACTATTTTACACTGATATTTGAGTTGCCAGAATTATTGCAACAAGTTACGCCGAATTAATAAATTTATATTAATTACCTTTAATACGTCATCGATACTTGATATGGATGGACTTTATATTTTTTAGCCCATGCGAAGAACGGATATTTTATTGCAAGTATCAAATAAAATACTAACAAATACAAAATTTAATATTTTGTTGTGAATGAAAACAGAATGATAAAATTCTAGCTAATTTTGCGACTAACTTAGTGTCTTGTAATATTTATATTTTAAATTCTATGAATTTGTCATTATAAATTATTTGATATTGCAAAAAGAAATAAATGATAGCAAGATTAAAATAAATTGAATACATATGTATATAAGCAAAAGGTATGTTTTTTATTTGAACATATTTATATTCTATGGTTTTGAGTAAAATTTGAAATTAATCTAATTTGGACTAACTATAATATTTCATATAACGTTTGTCAGTAGAATATGTGGCTCAAGATTAAAAGGTAAGTTATTTCAAATATCTATACAAGCGGAAAAATCAAAGTAAGCAATTTCAAATATCTATATAAATAGTCGTAAAATCATCCCCCCTAAATCCCAGATCTAGTTTCATTATAGCCATGTCATACGTTATTGTGTGCCACCAGGGATGTAAAATGGTATTTTCTAAGTAATTATTTAAGGTTTTAATGAAAGCCCAAATTTAATGTTTTAAGTATGATTATTAAACATTTCAAGTTTAATTATAAAAAAATTAAGTCATTCATTCAACATTTTAAATTAATTTACTTAACATTTCATATAAAATAATTAAAAAATTCATTTTATTTTAAAATTATTTAATCATTTAAAATCTTTATAAGTAATCACATAGTTGTAATTTTTTTAATTGAATGAAATCCGAGCTAATGCTCTGATTGGCAGTACATGTTACCAGCTCTCACGGTGCTTACGGAATTACTTTCCAGCAATTTTTTACACTTTATTGTTCTTGTATAAAAAAATGAGATAATATAGTAGAGAAATTCGATGAAAAAACCAGAGTTCGTGATTTAAAAAAGTCTGTTAAACTTTTCTCCAACATTTGGAAATCCTTATTCGAATATGGAGGTGAGACTGGAGCAAAAACACGCACTGCAATATTTCGTTTTTCAGCCACTTACAGAACTTTTTTTAAACACATATTTCTCCTTTTTCACCACTACCAGTTTGAAAAAGTTTTCACTCAAGTAGAAGGCAAATTGGAAGCTGTTTCTAAAAAAGGAACTATCATGATGGCGAGAATAATAATAAAAAATACTTTGCTGTCCCCAGAAACGACTTTTACTACTTCAATCAATAGTCAAAATCACCATAGTGGACAACAGTATAGCAGCAGACCAACAACGTTCTTGATTAGTGCCATCTGATGAGTGTATTGATTTTTCGGAATATGTTTCTGTGCGCACTCGTAACACCATCGTTTATAGCCAAATCGTAATCATTATTAAGCTACTTTTCTTTTTTTAATAATTAGATAGAATTTCGTAATGGTAATGTAAGTATTGGCATGCTGAAAATTTCCGTCATTCCGTTCGTCCAAACTTGTCTCCATTACTCATTAGGCAGATCTTTATATTTCATTTTGTGTTGTCAGGAAGGTATGCCATAAGTGCCAGACCAAATCTTACTTTGTTCCCCTTATGTCTATACCTCCGGTAAGACATCTGTCTGTTGACGAAATATTATTTAAATTAGCATTTTGAAATTTTATTTTTTAATCATTTAAATATCTGTTTCAACATTATCAATCCACACAAGAAACTTTATTTATTTAAAATTAATATTTGAAAATAAATAAACTTTTTAACATAAATCACTTTTGAATGTCAAAATCAAAAATATAGCCCAATGTGATTCTTTGATTTGTTCAACATTTGTGAACCAAGAAAGTGGCAGGTCATTCTATTTTTGTGGTATAAAAGGCTTCATGGTTTTAATTTACATGTATAGCTAAAGTTTTGAGTTTTTTTAAATTTTGTTATCACTAAATATTTTGGTAGTATCAGATTTTATGTTGATACTTAGTTAAGAATATAAAGCTTGTGCTCTTTAAAGAGTTGACGACATTTTCAAAGCGCTAAATGTCACCGAAAAGGATGATAGTATTTTTTGTACCAAGCAATGCCTACCCAACTTTTCTTCTTTTTTTTTTTTTAATTCGAAAAAATAAAATAAAGTAGGTTGACATGTAACGATGTCCGTCCGTCTGTCCGTACTCCCTTCAAAAATCGATTTGGGTGGTAAAATCAGTATATTTTTAAAGCTTATATCCCAAGCGCTTACTATTTTTAGGATATGTTTCCGACATTACGATGAATATATTTAGTGAAAATAAAAGTCATCTTCACATTATATTTGAATTTATGATCTATTCATTCATCCGTTTGTTTTCAATAAAAATTAGTTGTTTTAAACCAATTTATTTGAATCCATTATTACTTTATAGAATACGTTCCAGAAATGTTTTTAAAATATAGTAAGAATTAAGATCATATGTAAATTAATTTTGAACTTATGATCAGAAACTCAAAAAATAAGTTTGCGCGTTTCTAATAATTTGCAATGGCATTGTCAGCTGAGGGAAACGATTAACCAAACAATAAAGAACATACAAGTGCTTTCTTTATTATGCTCAACTTCATGCGAAATGAAATTACTCGTTGTTATTTTAGTGCATGAGGGAAATAATTCGACAATATATTTGGAATTAAAATATTTTCAAAACATCACATAATACACTCTTAAAACAAAAGAGTGAAATCCACTCCAATAGGATAAGTACATTTTCGACACTAAAAGAGCGAAAATCAACTCAGACTGAGTTAAATTCACTCGTTTGTTTTAAGAGTGTAGGTGGTTGAGTGGGAATCAGTGAGATTTTTAAGTCACATTAAGGATGAAAAAAGGTAATGGGTTTTGAAACTTCATTTTCATGTATAAAATGCATAAATATAAAATGTGTTATATCCACTGAAACTTTATGTATTAATGGATCTTTTACAACCAATAAATATATTTAAAGATTCTTCGAAAAATGGCCACAAAATAAGTTAATTTCTTAACACTATTCTTCTTGCCGCTAAATAAAATCTTACTTCAAGTGATTCTAACGTTTTTATTATAATTACTTTGCACATAAAAATACCATTTTACGAAACTATAACTATCCTAGATCAATAATATATTCACCTCATTTTTTTTTTTATAAAAAAGTCACTTTCTCTCTTTTTGTCCATTGCACTCGGATCTACGAATTTTTTATTTTTTGTAAGGAAGGTTTGAACACAGCGACCCAATTTTCATACTTTTTGTCCGTCTGTCTGCACATTTGCCTATTGAAATAGCATAGAAATTTAGTTTTAGGTTAGTTAAATCTCTGTGCCACATTAACAATTCCATGAGAAGCTTTATTTGTTTAAAAATAATGTTAGAAGCAAAATTTATTTTTGTCATAAATCAGTTTAGAGCAACGTCATAAATTTAAGAAAATGGCGGGGCATTATATTCTTTACGTAAAATTTAAGAAAATGTTAATTTCCATTTCATTTTTACCTGTGCAGTTCGGAATATTTCATGTTTTGGTATTAATAAATATTTCTAAAATATCATGCTTTACAGATTTTTATGTTGATATTTTTTTCAAGAATAAAAAGTTCGCGTCATTTAAATTATTCGCAATTTTTCGACATTTTCTAACCCGCCAAATGTCGCTGGAACTGATGCTAAAATTTGACAAAAGCAATTTTACATTAATATTCTTCAAACTTCAAATGAATTTGGGAAACGATAAAAATTTGTATTCAATTTTCAAAAGAAAAGTATGAAAATTGACAATGGGGTTGTTTCACGTAGGGTCTAGCAATAGCTCTGCGATCTAGTTTTCCTTTCTCTCGAATTACTTTTGTTTTGGTTAAGTTGGTTGGTTGGTAGATCTATATTCAGTTTAGTGTGCTTGGTCAGCACACAAACATGATTATCTCTACCAACCAACCAAAACAAATGTAATTCAGAGAAAGGAAAACAAGATCGTGGAGCTATTGCCAAATACTCCGTGAAAAACGCCATTTGGATTTTCGAAAATTTAAATTATTTATAACTAAATGGTCTGTTTAACGAGTGTTTCTAAGGTGTTTAAAACGGTTCCAGATGACATTTTCTGTTACAAACCTACTTGTTTTTCGATAAGAATTTCAAGGCGCGTTTACATGAGCCATCGAATCCATGATTGCAGAGAAAACTCGGCAATTTTTCCGTCTTTGGGATTTTCTCCCAGACAGAACCAGAATTTCAGGGTTCATTGGGGGTTTCGGAAACCCTCCAATGAAGGAGGGTTTGATGTTTCATAACATGGATTCGGCCACAAACTGTCATTTGGGTTAGAATTCCTGCTCGACCTCTCTTACCCCCAATGAGGATTTTGGCATTTCATGGATTCGATGGCTCATGTAAACGCGCCTTCAGTTAATTTTGAATTACTATTAGAAAAATAGGCTATAAAGCTCTTTTGGAATTCTTTTTTTAAATGGGTAACCATTATTGCGTACTTCGAATTTAATTTTGCATTCTTAAAAGTCTCCTAAAAACCAATTTTTCTAGCTTAATAAAATTTATAAGAAGTTAAAATTTGCATTGCCATATTAAAAATTGCGATACGTTCAAAAAGCTTAATTATATTTTCTTTTCATTCTAAGTCAGTGCGAGGCCCTGTGCAATGACACCTTTGGGGAAGCCCTGGACCCACTTACGGAAATGTTAAACATTAAATAAAACATTTAATTCCTCAAGTTAAATAAAATATATTGCTCGGTTCTTTTCGGATAAACCTTATAAAATTGACTTCTTTTTGTGTTTTTAGTAGATCGGCTTTCTTTCTATATTTTATTTTTCCTTTTGGTTTTCCATTCTTTCAGACCCCATTAGAGAAGCATGTCGATGGAGATGTCGTAGAATCTGCTTGATGGAAAGGGAATTTCGGCAGGGAAAATATTATCTTGAGTGATTGCATTATTCGTGAATCGTACAGTTTTGAATAAGAACGTTAAAATTAATAAAAAATTTTAACGTTAGCAGGGCGAGTTTTAAAGAGCTCTTAGCTGTATAATTTAATTAATACGCACTAAATAAAATGTACTTTGCTGTGTAATATTGTGTCAATGAGTAATTTAATATGACTGTACCTTTCGCGGTGATACATGAAATATGAAGTGAAATGTTCACCATTTATTGCCTACTTTTTTATTTGAAATAATTTTAAAGAAAATGAAAAAGTAGATATTGACATGCCTACGGTATTCATTCGTCCGTCTGTATTACCCTACAAAAGTTGGTTCTAGCCGTCGTATCTTAAGATTCTCTTCTTTTTTTATTGTTAGAAAGGTATGACGTCAGTTACCCATTTTCCCCACATTTTGTCAGTCTGCCAGTGTGTCTGGATAGACATATGTCTATTTTCTATGTCGAAAGGCATTATATGTGATAAAAATTAAGTATTTAATTAGTAGGAAATTAGTGTATTTTAGTTTTTTTGAAAAACTTCTTGTTATGACCCACAACTAAATTAAGTATCATGAGCATTCTTAGGTTAGCATTTAAACTTTGAAAACTGATGATTTGGAAAGCCTGAACGAAAAGAAAAACGGATTTTTTTTAATTAGGAAATGTAAAAGAATATTTTTTTCATTAAAAATACGGTACCTACAAAAAATTATTATATCAGGCCCGTACATCCGTTATAAATCATTGTATCGCTCCATTATATCTATTATAAATCACTATATATTGACATTTTATAAACTATTATATCGGGAAATCGGAATTAAAATTTTCAAATAATTAATAATATATTTATTTTTTCAATAATGGAAGGTTTTTTAAGCAAAATTTAATAAAAATAAAGACAAGACATGTGAAACATCTAATAACTTTCAATTACTAATCAATGACAGATATAGGAGTACTAGCATTGAGAAATAGAGTTGAGAAGAATATACTACCATGTAAAAAAAGTTGAGAAGAATATACTACCATGTGTGTCCGGGTGGACATGAGTCTATCTGTTTGTCGACGGACTACTCAGTTCATGAGCATTAATTTTTTTTTAGTGTTTAATATTTTAAATAAATGTGGCCAAATCAACAACAGCATGAGAAACTTTATTTAGTTAAAATTGTTATATGAGGGAAAATTTTAGCTTTGTCACATTGATCATTTTAGAATGACATCATAAAATGTACCACTTTATATAACCTCAGGGTAATATATTCTCCTAATGTCCGTGTCCCTTTTAACTATATATCGTCAGTTAAGTTCCCACTTGTGCTATCTGACTTTGCGAAACGCTAGAAATTTACTAAAGAGTACCCCTTGGCGAACTTTCCGAAATTGCGCCAAAAGTCGTCCAGAAACCCATCCGAAATGATAGGATAGGTTTGAAATATCGTCGCATTAGAGCTACACGATGGAGAGCCGAAAATCTTGTTAGTTCATTTAAGGGGTCATAGGAGTCTTAAAAATGTGCAAAGGAGGTACTACAAAGTATAGTTTGATCTTTCATGTAATTTTTTAACTACTCAATATAAAGTATAATTTTTTTATATTTAATTCTACAAGATTTATTTAATATAAAACAAATTTTAAAATTTATGAAACTTTAGCCAAAACTAAAATAAATGATATTAAACATAAAGCTATTTTAGCACATTGGGATTAGGCTTGCGCGGCAAATTTTGAGGTCAAAATTTAAAAAATGACCAAGAAAATGACTTTATATTGTACAAATATGTACAAACAAAGACTTATACCTAAATTCTCATCTCAATTTTAATTAGAAATTATTTTTTTTTAAATTAAAATTAAAATTTAAAAAAATTATAAATTTTTTTAGAAAAAAGTTCTTAAAATAATTTCAAATTAAAATTGCGCTGGGAATTTAGGTATAAGTCCTAGTTTGTACATATTTGTGCAATATAAAGTCATTTTCTTGGTCATTTTTTCAATTTTGACCTCAAAATTTGCCGCGCAAGACTAATCCCAATGTGTTAAAACAGCTTTAAGTTTAATATCATTTATTTTAGTTTTGGTTAAAGTTTCATAAATTTTAAAATTTGTTTTATATTAAATAAATCGCGTAGAATTACATATCAAAAAATTATACTTATATGTATATTGAGTAGTTAAAAAATTACATGAAAGATCAAATTATGCTTTGTAGTACCTTCTTTGCACATTTTTAAGACTCCTATGACCCCTTAAAGAATTCGAATCAGTCGAAGTCAGACGGTTGCCACACAAAATTATTTATCGCCAAATCCGAAAAAATCGCGCCAAGGGTAACCTTACAGTGAATACGATCCTTTCACAACAGTTAGATAGCACAAGTGGGAACTTAAGCGACGATATTTTACTTTGTATAAAACTAAAAAAAATGACTTGAAGTTAACTTATGTTATTGTTTATCAACACTAGATGGCAACACCAATAGTTTTTAAGGGGACACGCTACCACTTTAAAAAAAATTTAATTTTGGCATATTCACTATAAAATTGGTGTTTTATCAGTTCACCATATATTTAAGAACAGTATATGACAAAAAAAATTAAAAATTAGTAACAATTTTAAGTGTTCTTTTATTAAAAAAATATTTATCTAGAAAATCAAAAATTATTTTTTGCATATTTGAAAATTTTCGACTTTTGCTTTTTATAAAAAAGCATTACTTTTGAAAACAATTTTGATGACAATTTTTAATGTCCACATATTTTATAGACTACATACGAAATTCCTGAGACTTTTAGAAATAATTAAAAAAAAATGCCTTAGAGTTTTGAAAACCTTGTCATCAAGGAAAAATGCACATCTAGAAAAACACATTTAAAGTTTTCATTCGCTTGCATTTTTATCCTACCTTTCCGCATAAAAAGTTTAATAATTTTTTTTTTAATATAACTACTTTTTCAGAACTTAGAAGACTTATTTTGAAGATTCCAAACTTTAATTTTAGCAAATAAAAAAAATTCGCAAGTTTTGAAATTTTTGAGGTACTGTATCCCCTAGCCAGAGGCAACAATTGAATTACCACATTTTCAAATAAAATCCATATTTTTTTCACTTTTTGTTTCATATTAAAAAATTTAATCATTAAAAAAAATCAAACTCCTAATTAATAATTATTAATTAAAAATATAGCTGAATATAAAATTGTAATAAATAAATAAATTTAAATACAAATGCAAAGGTAAATAAACAAATGTGTCAACAAACATTGTATGAGTTAAACTCATTTAAGAATCAAAAAAGGTTTCTTTATTTATTTATTTATTATTTTTTTTTTTTTGCTTTGGCAAAGCCGCTAAGTTCCATGTCGAAAAATGCAAATCCGTTCTTACCCATATAATAGTGAATCCTTTGGTCTGTAAGTAACACTCGTGCTTTACGACCCCCTGCCCAATACCCGCGAATGTCCGTCATCCATCGTATTCTCAGCCGGAACGGTACACAGTAAGGGTCTGGGCCGATTGGGCCAAAACGGTAATTAAAGGGCCTTCAGCATCAGCAGCCCGCATCGTCCGACGAAAAACGTCCTACAAATAATAACCTGAGTAGAGGAAGTACAGGGTGGTTATAAAATAACGCTTCCTATTCGGAGTGGTCTGTAGCTTGAATGAATAATCCAAATGCAAAAAACTTTGAGACACTTACTTATCAAGAAGGGAGAAAAAGAATGGAATCATAAAAAACAAACTCGCTACTTGACCAGGGTTCTAAATTACGAGGCGTAATTGGATGTGTTGGCCGTAATTGGCTACTCCTCGTAATTATTACCTTGGTCAAGAGACGAGTTTCTGTGTTATAATTCCATTCTTTTTCGTTTAAAAGAAACTCGTCTCTTGACCAGGGTTCTAAATTACGAGGCGTAATTAGCTGTGTTGGCAGTAATTGGCCATAATTGACGACGTTTCGTAAATTAGATTCTGGTCAAAAGACGAGTTTTTTTTATGATGATTCTTTTCTATGATTATGTTTTAGGATTTTGTCTTTTTTATGATACCATTCTTTTTCCCCTTTCTTGATTACTAAGTGTCTCAATTTTTGTTGCATTTGGATTATTCATTCAAGCTACAGACCACTACGAATAGGGAGCGTTATTTTATAACCACCCTGTACATGACATTAAATATGCTCCAAAGTCCCGACGCCGCGTACGATATATGTCGCCTTTAAAGTTGCGTTGGATGTCTAATAATATGTAGACTGTGATTAAAACTAGCCCGTTTACTATAGCCCTAGTGCAGCTCCAGTGTGACGACTATTGAAATGAACCTTACCTAACCTGATAGATAAACTGATGATGGCTTCTGATGAACTAAAAATAATCGTGCTAATTACTGACTTTATATATTTCCCCTTGCTCTTTAAAAAAAATTAATTAGTAATACTTAAGGGGTCTAAGGAATCTTAAAAATGTGCAAAGAAGGAACTACAAAGCATAGTTTGATCTTTCATGTAATTTTTTAACTACTCAATATACAAGTATAATTTTTTTTATATGTAATTCTACAAGATTTATTAAATACTAGCAGTATGGTCCCGCCTTACTGAGAACCCGTTAACTTCGCATTGCTTCCTTTAAGAGACATGCTTACTTGTGAAAATACACTCAAAACAAAATTAAATTCGTGTTGGCCCATGCGAACTTAAAAAAAAAGCAAACACTAATAGAGGATAAAGCAGACTTAGAGCGAGCGCATATCTCAACCAAACTCAATCAATCAAACTAATAGAGGATGGCGTCAAGCCCCCGTTTCGGCCCGGTCCATGTATTTTCAAGTCCTGTTATGGTCCCGGAATCCCACGTGGATGACGTTTTTTTTTTAAACTAATTATATTAATTAAAAATAACAATCAAATATGAAAAAACTAAGCCTCAGGTGCACACGTAGGTATTAAAAGGAATCTATATTAAAAATTTCGAATTTTTTAGAGCAGTCTAAGTAGGTCTTTTGTGATCCACAGACATACACACAGACAGACAGACCGACAGACAGACAGACTCTTTCTTTTATTATTATAGATGAAACAAATTTTAAAATTTATGAAACTTTAGCCAAAACTAAAATAAATGATATTAAACATAAAGCTATTTGAACACATTGTGATTAGGCTTGCGCGGCAAATTGTGAGGTCAAAATTGAAGACATGACCAAGAAAATGACTTTATGTTGTACAAATATGTACAAACTAGAACTTATACCTAAATTCTCAGCTCAATTTTAATTAGAAATAATTTTTAAAATTTTTTTTAAATCAAAATTCAAAAAAATTTATAAATTTTTTTAGAAAAAAGTTCTTAAAATAATTTCTAATTAAAATTGAGCTGAGAATTTAGGTATAAGTCTTTGTTTGTACATATTTGTACAATATAAAGTCATTTTCTTGGTCATGTCTTCAATTTTGACCTCACAATTTGCCGCGCAAACCTAATCACAATGTGTTCAAATAGCTTTATGTTTAATATCATTTATTTTAGTTCTGGCTAAAGTTTCATAAATTTTAAAACTTGTTTCATATTAAATAAATCTTGTAGAATTACATATAAAAAAATTATACTTGTATATTGAGTAGTTAAAAAATTACATGAAAGATCAAACTATGCTTTGTAGTTAAAACAAACTCGTCACTTGACCAGGGTTCTAAATTACGAGGCGTAATTGGATGTGTTGGCCGTAATTGGCTACTCCTCGTAATTATAACCTTGGTCAAGAGACGAGTTTCTGTGTTATAATTCCATTCTTTTTCGTTTAAAAGAAACTCGTCTCTTGACCAGGGTTCTAAATTTTCCGAGGCGAAATTAGCTGTGTTGGCAGTAATTGGTAATAATTGACGACGCCTCGTAATTTAGATTCCGGTCAAAAGACGAGTTTGTTTTTTATGAGTATTCTTTTTAATGGTTATTCTTTAGGATTCTGTCTTTTTTATGATTCCATTCTTTTTCCCCCTTCTTGAATAGCAAGTGTCTCAATTTTTGATGCATTTGGATTATTCATTCAAGCTACAGACCACTAAGAATAGGGAGCGATATTTTATAACCACCCGGTATAAGTATAATTTTTTTATATGTAATTCTACAGGATTTATATATTTATTATAAAACAAGTTTTAAAATTTATGAAACTTTAGCCAAAACTAAAATAAATGATATTAAACATGAAGCTATTTGAACACATTGTGATTAGGCTTGCGCGGCAAATTGTGAGGTCAAAATTGAAAAAAGGACCAAGAAAATGACTTTATATTGTATAAATATGTATAAACAAAGACTTATACCTAAATTCTCAGCTCAATTTTAATTAGAAATTATTTTTTAAAAAATTAAAATCAAAATTTTTAAATTTTTATTAATTTTTTTAGAAAAAAAGTTCTTAAAATAAATTAAATGTCCTGTAGTGTTGCACAGCCCTAGTTTGTTGTGTTTTGTTCTAATGTGTGCTTTTTTCTGTTTGTTTACAAAATCGTTCCGTATTCTCCCTTGGATGGAATATGTTTCTCTCTTTGGCGTTATATACATATTTTTCTTTTTCCATTTTTTCTTTAGTTAATAAAAGTTATTCCATTGCTACAAAAACAAATTATATATTATTACATAACAAAATATATATTATTACACAACAAAATATCTATTATTACATAACAAAAATTTAATTACAGTGTTTTAAATCACTGAAATCAGCAGTTATTGAAAAGAGAGATAATAAAAGAGACGGAAAGGTATTATAAATCATGATTTGCATAATTTTCTTAAGGATTATTTCAAGAATAATTGATATTCCATTCTGAATTTGATAATTTCCTCAAACGATGTGGCTATCAACTTAAGATCTCATTTTCAAAATATGTACTAGCGCAATCGTTATATTTTTATTAAAATAAACACAGTTGCACTTCATGATTTTTTGCCTACTTTGTTGGGGGGGGGGGTTTTATTACTGAAAAATATTTTTAATGAAAACCGTAGATATTGACATTTTAAAACCCCTTTTATTATTTTTTCCCTTTTCCAAAATCGTTCCATTTTCTTAAAAATTCCTTTTTTATTTGTTAAAAAGGTAAGACCTCAGAGTCCCCTGTGACTATACATCGAACATCTGTCCTGTCCGTCGGCGAATTGCCCATTGAATTTGAATTGGAATAGCCACGATTTAATTGGAATTAAATTTTAAGACGTTTTAATCGGTGGACAGACATCAACAATTGCATGAAAATATTTATTTCAAAAAATAATGGTAACAAACTATTATATATTTTTGCAATAAAATTTGATTTGTTCTAATTTACATGTATTATTTTTTTAGTGCAGTTTTGAGTAGTTTCACTTTTTTTGTGAATAAATATTCAAAAAATATCTGTTTTTTATACATTTTTATGTTGATACTTATTCAAGAATAAAAAGATCGCGTAATTTAAATGTTTTCGACATTTTCCCATTTTCCAACGAGCCAATTATATCGTTGGAAGGGATGCTAGATTTAAAAATATTAGTTTTACATTATTATTTTCGAACTGCAAATAAATTAAACAGAAGATAACTAATATTAATTTAATTTGAGACAGAAAATTAATGAAACTAGTTGATTATCTCTTTTAAAAGTTCAAATTACAATTGGATGCTATGTTAAGGGCGTATAAAAATGCGCAAATCTTGTGTCGAAGAGGTCGTCAGTGACAGTTACAAGACTATTTGGTTGCTGTTACAAGACTATTTGGTTTTTCATTGAAGCAACTTTTCTAATGCAGTGTTTTAAACAATAGTTAAAAAAGTAATTTTTGTTTTTCATAAATACTTAATAACCCTCCCCCCCCCCCCCCCCCTCCAAAAAATGGATGTTACTGAGACTCTATGAAATGCATAGTTGTATCCCCTCCCCCGCCAAAAAGTGCCTATTACTGTTCCTATGCAATGCATAGTTTTGTCTCCTCTCCCACCTTATGCATTTTAGAAAAAAGTCGATGTAATAAGTTCAGTTTGTTCAGTTATTCAAAAAAGTAAATAAAAATTACACTTTTTTCTTTGCTTTTATGCATATAAAGCATTTTTTTTTTTTCAAAAAATTCTACTAATATTCTAGTATGTTTGACAAACACATGCCTCTGAAAATCATAAGAAATGCTTAAAACTGTAAAAACAATTGGGTTTCGAAAAGCCTTAAAATTATTAGTTTTTTAATTACAAAAATGTTCAAATATATTTTTTCCTATATTGTTCAATTATATATGTTTAGCTGTGGTAAACATTAGCAAAAAAAATTGTTATTCTTTACCAAAAATACTTTTTTTAATCTTTTGCTGTCATGTTTATACAATTATCATGTAAAAAAGACAAAAGAGTGACGTAAAGATTACTAGTCTTTGTATCCCTTTATCTCCCGGCGAGGAGCATCGAAACAGGTTTCAAGGATTTGTATACTCTCTGATATTGCACAACGTGTATCAAATCTGCATGCTTTTCAATATAACAGAGCTTTTCATTCATGAAGAAACAGTTTCCTGCCAGTGAAAGAGGAGTTCACACCTACTCAATGACAAGCGTTTTAGAAATAACAGAGATGTCTCCGAAAGTAACAAAATATTTTATATTTATTAAAAAATATTAACTCAATAATTATTTGTAGTTAATAATTATTTATAGTTATAGATTTAATAATCGTTGAGTGAAGGTTGAAAAGAGCAAAGAAATTCTTACTCTCTGTTTTGTGTTGATTTGAGACCAGTGAATAAAAAGCCGGCGCTGTTTTAGAAAATTAAATTGGAAGTGAAAAGAACTTTAGCGAAGAGTTTTATATTATTTAAGTATTCATTTTGATAGTTTAAAATAATTGCAAAAAAAAAAGAAGTCAAAGCCACTCCATATGTGAAAGATAAAAGGACTGTGTTTTTAAAGGAAATAATCGAACTTGTGTACAGAACCTTTTGTGCTGTTAGTAAATTCTATTATGGCATTGCACGATTCTAAAACTGATTTAGAAAACATAACAGGAGGTTACAGCAAACTTGGTGAAGATCATCCGAATACAGCCGATGTTGAACCAAAAAACACGAAACTGAATATTTCGGACAATTCGGAGAAAGGACAGCAAAACAAGTAAGTGATTTCTATGTATTTATTCAGGTTGCATCGACTTATTATACTTTTATGCTTATGTATACAATTGACTTAATGGTTTAAATTTTATAAAAACTTCTACTGGCTTGTTTCACAAGATATAAAATCATTCCTGTCTTTTGTTGGTGGGTTCGGTGATTGGTGGTATGACACTATGAGTTCAACCTATTTATTACAACGGTTAAACAAACAAGACAGCATTTTCATTCCTATGAAACTGTTTTCACTCAAGACTTGAAACATGTCCATTGAAGTTTTTTTACTTTTTTAATAATTTTTATAATTGAAAATAGTGTGCAGAGGGAAGGGGGGGGGGTCCTTTTAAAAAATTATTTGTTTCAATTATATAAATAATAAATAGGAACTGCTAATATTGTTGCATCTACAGTTAGTCATACACTCCCCCCCCCCCCAAATTAAACAAATTTATTTCAATATTCCTAGTATATTTTATTTCATCTTGGTATGGAAATTTAAAATGCCTAAAATATGGATATCAACCCCAAAAAAGGTCTGCATTCCACGAAAAGAGGGTCTATAGGCGCGTTTACATGAACCATCAAATCCATGGAATGAAGAGTAAACACCGCAATTTTTCCCTTTTGGGGATTTTCGAGCATGCAGAACAGGAATTACAAGGTTCATTGGGGGTTTCGTAAACCCTACAATGAAGGAGGGTTTGATGTTTCATTCCATGGATACGGCCACAGACTATCATTTGGATTATAAATCCTGCTAGACCCCTTTTTTCTTAAATGGAGGGTTTGGCATTCCGTGGATTCGAAGGCTCATGTAAACGCGCCTGATATGAGCCATCGAATGCATGGATTGAAGAGCAAACTCAGCAATTTTTCCCTCTTGAGAATTTTCTACCAGATAGAACCTTTTCCAAGATATTTAGAAATCCTGCTCGAACTCTTTTTCCCCTTTGGGGATTTTGGCACTCCATTGATTCGATGGCTCATATGTAAACGCGCCTTACGAGGTTCTGAATGCCCGGTATTTGTTCAGGTGTCGCGACGTCCCTTGGCAGCAGTGTTAAATTACGAGACCCCTAACGTAAGGTAAAATAAATCATCCTAGGTGATTAGTTATGCAATTTTCTGTATGAAATCATTAATTTCCCTTTATTTAATATTAGAAATAAATTGTTGTTTTTGTGTACCGAGCAGGCCGCAAAGCCATAGATAATAGAAACCAGTAAGATCGCAAAAATAAGGTTACTAACTTCAACTTCTAATAGTTTGTTTACATGTGAGGAACAAATAAATATAAAATTTATTGTAAAAAGATTATTCTTTATCTTTTGCTTATTTGTCTTGGAAATCGTGAAGAATATTTTTTCTATAGAAACCTGAAATTTTCGTTAATAGCATTTTTTTCCTTTAAAAAAAGTAGTTTCTGTAAATATGAGACAATATTTTAGTTTCGTAATAGTTAAAAAATTATTTATAAGGTTTATTGGTGACTATAGTGCAGAAAATGCTAGCAGCACAAAGGTAAGGAGATTGTAGATGTATAAGTTAAAATAAACTAATAAGGTGAAAATATACGGTATACTTCGGCGCCCGGATTTGGCGACTTGTAAAAAATTGTTCCCAAGTCAAAATGTCAGCAAACAGGCTGACAAAATCTTGAAATTGCAAAAAAAAAATAACTTTTATGTCAAATACTTAGCATTCAACTTAAAATACTTACTAAAAAAATTAGGATTTAATTATTTTTAAAAAAATGAAAAAGTATGTGGAAATTTAAAACTTTCTAGCATCTTTTCTCTTGTTTGTACCTTGCAACCCATAGTTAGAAATATTATGAGTGGTTAATGACCATGTGCTGTGTTACAGCTCTGAAAAAAAATATTAGAATAAGCAGTCAAAAACTTTCAAGTTTCTTTAAAAGCCATGATCTTTCTTTAAAAATTCTAATAGTTCCTGGCTCCGTAGACCAGTCGTCAGAATATCTGCCTCTCGTACTATCCAGTGTTCAAAACGGTAGAAAGATACCTGTTGCTGCTAGCGTACAATGTCGCGTACAAGTCCAGTTGGGTGCCAGCTCAGGTGTTGACCTTGTCACTTGACTGAGATAAATTATGAATGGTAATTTGGCTACGTTAAGACTCCATGGAATCTAGAAATAGACAGCCAGATACGTACAACCAAAATTAACTAAACACCCTTAGTCTAACTGTTTGGCCTTGTTGTCATAAAGTATTATTCCCATAGTAAATTACTATTTTTGTTTTTAGGTTGGATAAAAAAGCTGCCAAAACAGAAGATGATATCCCGCCAGTAGGGGTTTTTGAAATAGTTAGTACATTATTTTCACAAACTTTATTTTAAATAAAACTATTTAAAAAAATCTGTTTTTAATATTTAACAACACATTTTAAGAAAAACATTTTAATATTTTTCTTTAAGTAAAGTAATTTTAACAATGATTTTTTAATATATATTTGCATAAGGCATATTATTTCAATCCTTAAAAATGCAGTTTATTTTAATTTTGCATTTTTATTATTCAATGTTTGTGGTACATTGTAAATTTGATCTCTCCTAAATCAAAAGTTCAATCTTGAAAATTTAGTAATTAAACAGATAAATTTGCAAAATGTACTTTTTATTGAAATGAACCTATTTCTTAAAAATCAGTTGGCATCAAAACATTTTAAATTTTCAACTTTTAAATTTGTAAAAATAAAAAAGTTTCTCTTAATTATGTTTTTGAAGTAGTTTTTTTAAATATTTATTTGGTAAGTAACACTTGAGTATTTTTCTTTTTAGTATAAATTTTCAAGTACTTGGGACAAAGTTTTACTTTCTTTTGCAACCATCTTAGCAATAGCTGGAGGAGCATTATGGCCTGCTGTAATGATCATGTTTGGAGAAACTTTGGAAATGTTCATTAATCACTCGAATACAACCCTTTCTCAAAAAGATGGAGATAAGTAAGTAGGCAATATTTATAAAGTAATCATTGCAAAAAAAAGCATAGAAAAATTTATTTTTCATTATTTTAACTGAATTTAGATGACACATCAAGTTTAGCTATCTTCCTAAGTACCAATCTAAAATAAATCATTTTATATTTGCTAATGAATATTATGTATTAGGTTTCTAGCTTTATATCTGGAAACCTCAGAAAAGAGCTTTGTAGTGTCACAATACAAAAAGCTATTGTTCATATTTTTAAAAAAATGTCTTTTTTTTTTTTTTGAAGATTGACAACTTAAGGTTTGAAAACTCCACTTTTAAAATAAAATGCAGAATAAGATAAATACTGTACCCATTAAAAATAAATACCATATCTTGAAACTAAACGTTTGATGTACCTGCATTTTTTTTGTACTTGTTGTACCTGCTGTTTCTTGATGTACCTGCATTATTTGTAAAATAAACATTGTACTATTTTTATTTAATTTAAAGTTGTCTTAGTAGGGGGGGGGGCATAACTACTTCTAGAAAACAATGATAAGTTCAGGAATATAGTTTTTTTAATTTTTATAAAAATATAGGAATTAATATGTTGGAAAATAAACTAATGGTTAATATTTTTTGCAGCCCCAATGCCACACACTTCTTAGAAGCAGCTCAAGAAGTATGCGCAGAATATTTTGCTGTGGGGTTTTTAATATTAGTATTTAACTATCTTATAGTTACTTCTTTTAGTCTGTGTGCTGCAAATCAAGCTCACAGAATCAAGTGCTTGTTTATGTCTTCAATACTCAAGCAAGACATCTCTTGGTTTGATACTCACCAAACTGCAGACTTTGCTAGTCGTTTAACTGGGTGAGAATTTTTTTTAAACGAAAAAACATTTATTTATGTAAAGTCTTTGCTAATCTATGTGTATGCATTTCACAAATATTTTAAGTTTATCATGCAATATTTTTTTTAAAATACGTTTCCTTCCAACTTCAAAAAACTTATCCTCATAAATTTAAGTATACTAAGTAGCAAGGCTCGAAAAAACTCAGAAATTTTTGAAAACAACTTGTCCACTATGTAGACCATCCTCCTTTGAAACTAACATGTCCTTCTCTAATTATATAAATAGCTTTGCTTGTCGCTTAACGGTGTGAACTTTTTTTTATGCATTATTGATGTCCTTGCTAGTCTATTTGTATGCATTTCACAAATTGTTTAAATTTATCTTACAATGATATATTTTTAGTATGTTTCTTTCTAAAAAATCTTCTTCAAAAACTCAAAACATTTATCAATATAAATTTGAGCTATATCGAACAATAAAGTGGGGCTTGAAAAATCTTGGAAGAACTAGCAGTTACTAGGTGTACATTATCCTGTAATAAAATTAATACTAGGTTACTAGTTGTAACCTAGTATTTCTTTTATGAAATAATTTAAATGACAACGGCCAAGTTATCTGGAATGTTAATTATCTGAGAGGAATGTGATCAGAGAAATTGTTAATTCCTTTGTTAGTAGTCCAAATACACATGCACAAAACAATTTTTCTTTTGATCACTGATTATATGAGCATGCACATTTGGTCTGACAAAAGAATTGACAGAATTTCTGGAATAGAGGATCATTTGAGAAGTGGGAGTGAGGCGCAAACACTTTTTGAGCCCTGCTCTGCTGAGGTGGGGTAAACTGCAATAACCGAAACAAGGGATTTGAGGTGGGGTAAACTGCAGTAACCGAAACAAGGGATTTAACCATTTTTGCTTTAAAAGTAATAAGCATTTCCCTAAGTTTTACTGTAGGCTAGAGAAATTGAGTATACAATATTGGTCTAGGTCATCAGTCTAGTTACTGCCGTTTACTTGACCGAGTCAGTGCTATACAGTATAAATGTGTATGATGTAAGCTAGATAGTGTAAGTTTATTATATGCTTAACTTTTTCTAGTAATATGGTTAAGGGTCAATAACATTAGGTTCTCCTAAGTTTTCTACAGTTTTTTTTTTGGCATATCTAGAATATTTGAGAAATAAAGGTTATTAAAATAATTCACTTCTGCCTTTAAGCCTTACTATATTGAATGTAGGATATAGCAAACTGATTAACTTATCACAATTGTAGTTTTGTAAGTTTTTCAATATTGATGGATCTATAGAATATTTTATTATATCTGATAGATATAATGATTGTTTGATTTATTTCTAAAATCTTATCTAATAAGATTTTAGAAATATACAATCAAACGCCTGTTTGTTTATTGATCAATATATCAATACTCAAACAGCAGAATCCCTTCATTTTAAGTATTTCTTAAAAATAGATATCAATGAGCAGTCAGGATATTTTTTAACAAAAGACTGGCAAGGGATATATTGGCTTTAATTTCTTATACACATTGTGTTTTGTTTTAGAGATCTGAATAAAATACAGGATGGAATTGGTGAAAAAGTGGGCATCTGCATTTACCTTTTATCCAATACAACTCTTTGTGTTGTTTGTGGACTCTATTATGGCTGGAAGTTAGCGCTTGTTACATTGACAGTAACACCTCTGCTTGCTCTCGCCATGGGTATTATATCTAAGGTAAGGGCACCAAATTATTTACTAAGCGCAATATTCAAGCCCAGTCGATTGGGCACTCATCTAGCATGCGAAAGGTCCCAGGTTCGGGTCCGGGAATCGCCAAAATAACTGCCGACCTATGAACGGCCCGTGCAGCCAAAAATGTCCCAATAGTACCCAGTGTGAGGGAGTGCACGTTAATTATCCTTCAAGATCCTAACGCTGGGTACGATGTCGCCCTTAACGGTTGCGTTGGGTGCTTATTCAAGTGTTGGCTCGTCACTTGACTGTGGTTCTAAAATACAACGCCCGTCGCCAATAGCTATAGCTCTCGTGTAGCTCTAGTGCGACGATAATTCAAACCTTAAGCACAATATTCAAATTTCTTTTTTACACATTATCTTCATTTTTTTATGTAACTAATAAGCCCAAAACACTTTAATAATTAACATATTCAAAAGAAACCATCATGGCAATTTTTAAACTTCCGATAAAGAAATTTTAAATTTTATCTTAAGGGGATGAATTGATAAGATTTCAAATGCTTGACTTTTACTGAAAACTTTACATTTTCTAAAAAAAATCATATCCCCATCCCTCTAATAGTTTTCAATCAACTTTAAAGACAAAATAATCTATAAGAAATGTTATAAGTGTGGATTAATTATTTATCCAAAACTGATTGTGGGATAAAGTTTCAGACACTTCTAATAAAATATGAACAGAACATGATGTGTTAGTAGTGTACTTAAAGTCCAAAATAATTTTTATAGAAAAACCCATGGTAGATCTTTCTGACTAGTTTCTTGCACTTTTGGACAGTGCGCTTGAAAGCCCAGGATAATATTAATTGCAATTGGCTATTTATAGTTCAAGTTTGTGTGGTTGGGGAATATTGCATTTGATAATTGGGTATTGCATAAGGGACCATGGCAAACACAAAAACTTAGGACTTATAATTTAATTGACACATTTGTTAGAATAAAATGAAGTAATATGTGTATCATTTTACTCTCTACTTATTACTTATCTAATCTAAATGGTTATTTAACAAAAAAAAATTCAAATATTAGAATTGAGATAAGTAGATACACAAGGACATATGAAAAATTTTCCATTTTTAGTACATGAAGTTTGACTTGGGGTAAGTGGGCCCCCTTTTTGGCATAATTCGACTTTAGACCCTCATACCACTGGATGTAATTGGCCTGATAACTTTTTTTTGTGGTCCATTCTCTCATATGTTATTACTGTACCCATGGCAACCTTAACACAAATTTTCAAATAATAAATTTAAAAAATGTGTTTTTCTTTTTGGTCATCCAAGTGGCCCACTTGCCCCGCAAGGTGGGGTAAGTGGGCCACCCCCTAATATATTTTTACACATAACTGGTAGAGATATGGTGGAGCAAGTGGAATAATCTACATGATTTTTTGAGTAATGATGTATGTAAGTAATGATGTATCTTTAGTTCCCCCATAGCAACTTTTTCTGGCATGCAAGCTTACTAAAAGAAAACATATGTTAATTTTCATCTTGTCATTTTTGCATGAAGTGTAAAAAAAATGTTAGTGCTACAGATTTTAAACTGGCCTGGGTCAATGAATAGGACTATGAATAGTAAATATGACTAACCCTATGAATCAGTGAATGTGACTTTTTTTAAGTATATTGAAGAGTTGGGGCGAGTGGGCCACCACTGGCCCACTTACTCCGCCATTGTAGTGGCCCACTTCCCAAACACGGAACGAATAGGCCACCCCATTTTTCTTTTAACCTTATCAACATCACAAGTGCATGACACTACAAAAAGCTACTATGTTTTATACACTTTCAAAATATATAACATTTTGTTTTGTATCATATGAACCATTTGGAAATAAATAAAAAATGGTATGATGGTGTGAATTACGAAGAAATGCAGTTTAAAAAAATTTCACAAAAAGGATTGTATCGTGTTACATACTTAAATAAAAATGATGCCATAATGTTTCCTGCATCTATTGGGGTAAATACGTAAAAATATTGTAACAGTTTTTTTTTACGTCCATAATTCGGGAAATGCCAGAGGGGGTGACCCACTAGCCCCAATGGCCCACTTACCCCACCTTACCCTTTATTTTAAATTTGGAACTTTTTTGTTGCGATCTTATATGCTTGTTAATTTTGTCTTATCAGTGTTTTTTCTCAATATTTTTCTTAACAATTAATACCAACAGGCCCAGGCAAGTGTTTCTGGAGAAGAGTCAAAAGCCTATGCAGATGCAGGGGCAATTGCTGAAGAAGCATTGTCTTCTATTCGCACTGTAATTGCTTTTGGGGGAGAGCGCAAAGAAATGCAAAGGTAGGATTCATTTAATACTGTATAACAATGCAAATTGAAAATAAATTGTACTCTAAATAGTTTAAAGTCATTCTGTATCAAATATTTCTTGAATTGGCTTATAATTACATTATAAATGCTATTTCGTTTGTAAATTAATGTGTGTAGTCCAAATTTAAGTTTTAAAAAATTATAACATTCAAACCATTTAGAATTGTTTAAGACTTTAACCTTGTTTATATTTTTATTTTGAGTAATTAAAGCATTTTAGGACCCTCTGATAAAACATTGTTGTTGTTGTTGTGGCTAATCCTCCTTGGTCTGACGAAAACTAGAAAACATCATCTTTGAATAGTCCGACGCAGTCCAGAATATGTTCGGGAGAGGCCTGGTGAACTTGACTTTTAGTGCATGTTGTGAAGGTCTTCTTGCCCTCTGAGAAGGAGAGACATTTTAAGTGGCCACTTGCCAATCTGGCGACCGCAGTGCAGGTGACTCTCTCAATTGAGACCCAGTGAAAATCCCGGCTCCTTTGCCGCATACCAGTGATGACTGGGAGGTTTTCTCCACTCTTTTGACATTTCGCAGTTGACAATGGATTGGTGTTCTAAGACAGTAAGGACTAAAGAGGAGGGATTAGAGTGACAGCAACCTTCCTTGGCAAGACTATCTGCCTGCTCATTTCCATATATGTCAACTAAGATGGTATCCACTGTAGAAAGATGTTATGGTTTTCTGAGATGAGCTTCAATTTGTGGAGAATGGAAATGCTAGTGTGGTCTCCAGCTTCAGTCCAATTATAGAGATGTTGAAAGGAGCTGCGACTGCCTGAAAAAATCCAGAGGTCCTCATAATCCACTTCGTGAAAGATAACTTCCAGGCTCTTATCAATTGCAATAAGTTCACTCTTGAAGACAGATGAAGAGTCTGGATTACGAAGGCTCATTCGCAAATTATCCCTAGGTTTCTCAATGTATTTGCCACTACCAGCGCAGGGATCCAGTTTGCTTCCATTTGTGTAGGTTTTAATGGAATTGTTTGGGACCGTATTAATGATCTCCAAAGCCAGCTGCCTAAGATGAGCAGGAATCAATTCCTTCTTATTTACGGGGATAGCAAGGTCGAAGTGAAAGTGGACCCTTTGGAGTCCTTCTGAGGGATCCAAACAAGGTTTAAGAGAGTGGGGTTCAATATCATGAAAAGGCAACTGCAGCTCTTTGGAAAGACTAAAGAGACTGTTTTTCTTGAGCCTTTTATTTGATAAAACATTAAGAGCATTGACAAGGCATTAAAACATATTTTCTTGTTCCTAAAATCAACTTCGCTTCAATTTCATAAGTTTATTTTAAATTAACTTTCCTATTTGTTTTTTATTATTACAATCTTGTTTTTTTTAGGTATGACAAACTTCTGATACCTGCCAGAAGAAAGGGCATTAAGAAAGGTGTGATGACAAGTATAGGTGCTGGTTTATCATGGTTTACCATTTTTATTGGATATGCCTTGTCATTTTGGTATGGAGTCCACTTGATTGTTCAAGATAGCAGTGACCCAAATCCTGAATATACACCCAAGACATTAATCATTGTAATTACTTTTTATTGTATTTTTAAATCAATTTATTAAACACAATAATACCACTTTGATTTTTGAAGTAAATAAGTATTACTCATACTAATATTAAATATGACATTTTGCTATGCTTTAACCCTTTCAGTCCCAGTGATGCCATTTGGAATCATCACTTTCAATATTTTTTTCTTAGTGTTTATGTCCGTTAGAATATCCAAACACTCATCATTCGATTCTTCACACTTTGTTCCATTACAAAATAATTTACATTCATCTCAATAGAAGTCAGAACTACTATTTTTTTATTTAGAAAATAGCTAACAAGCGTTTCACCTGATTTTTGAAAAGTTCACTTCAGTTCCACACATTGAAAACACAATTTAAACTATTTCGGTTAAAATAATTACTAATTTTTTTAATAATATCGTCAGATACTTAGAAATATGTAATTCAAAGTGTTTTTTAGGTAATATATATATTTTATTTTGTTGTTTTCCACAGTTAACAAATTTTGGCATTGTTTCAAAAATCATATAAAAATTTTTAATGAAATTTTTTTTCTTATGGAACTCTTATTCTTGACCTAAAATATGCTTATTTTGTGAATATCAGATGTTACTGTAGTGTAATAAATTTTTAGGACTGAAAGGGTTAAAAATATGTAGCATATTAGTTGGAAAGGTTACATGAAGGGTCCAGCTGCAAAACACTCATTTTTCAAGAAACTAAGTTATTGGGTCCAGCCTATCCATTTGGCGAGTTTTGACAATCGTTGTTTCAATTGTACGAAGTCACATTGAATGGACCAGACCCTATATCTTAGTTTTACTTTGAATTGAGTGAAGAAAGTAAGTTTTTCAACTAGACACTTCACATAAAGAAAAAACTCTCCAGTCATATTGTAAATTTTTAAGTTCTAAATACATTCCTATTTTCTTTAGGTATTTTCATGCATCATGTCAGGTACCATGTTAGTGGGTCAAACTGCTCCTTACTTTGAAGCATTCGCCACAGCAAGAGGTGCTGCGGGGAAAATATTTGATGTGATTAAACGGGTAATAATGCATTATAAAATTGTATTTCTGATTATATATATTGCAATGAAGTGGAACACCAAATTAGTTTTTAAAAAAATACTGAATGTTAAATATGAAGCTAAGGTTAGAATTGTCTTTATAGAAGCCGCATATTGATAGCAGCAGTAATACAGGAGAAAAACAACTTGATATTGATGGAAATATTGAACTGAAAAATGTCTCTTTTAATTATCCAGCTAGACCTGATGTTCAAGTATGATTTTTTTAAACATTTTTATTATTTAACTGTTTTTTTGGTGTTTTTCTTAAGGAGTAATTTAAAATTGAATTTTAGGTCCTCAAAGATATTTCTCTGACAGTGAGACCAGGTGAAACTGTAGCTCTTGTCGGTTCAAGTGGTTGTGGCAAGAGCACAATAGTTCAATTGATCCTGAGGTTTTATGATGCCAGTGAGGGATGTGTAAGTATTGTTTATTAATGCTAGACATGAAAGTCTATATTAGTTTGCTTTTAACTTGATGTAAAATTCTGTTTGTTAAGATACTGTATCATCTTGAAAAAAACCAGTTAATTACTATTGAAATTAGTTGTATTCAATAAAAAAGCAATTATTTAATCATTTAAATACTATACAATGAGTCGATCTTAAACTTATTCATATCCAATGTAATAGAAACCTAATGAAATTTAAATTGCTATGCATTTCAAATTAATCCAAAGTTAGATGTACATAATATTATATAGAAAAACATTTAAGAAAGGTACAACAAAATTGTACAATCAACAAATTATATAGATTTATTTTCAGTATACTTTTGAGTTGGTGCAAAATATACCCTTAAAATCTACTTATATGCTTTTGAAAGCAGATTTTTCTAATGATGTTGTACTTATTTTTAATTTTTTAAAATATATATACTCTCAACAAATATAGGTTGCAATTGATGGCAAGGATGTAAAGTGCCTGAATGTTGGATGGTTAAGGAGCATAATAGGATTTGTAGGACAGGAGCCTGTTCTCTTTTCGACAACGATAGCTGAAAACATTCGATATGGTAAAGATGATGCAAGTCAAGAAGATATTGAACAGGCAGCTAAATTAGCTAACGTTCATGAATTTATTTCAAGTTTGCCATTAGTAAGTGAGGTTGCTATGAATACAGGCCTAGGAACTAGTCTCTTTTCTAGCTATTAGTCTCTATTTTTTTAAAGTGTCTCTAAAAGTATCTTTTTTCAGGTAAAAGTCTCTAAATTAGCTATTTTTCACCAGTGGGCCTAACTTTCGCAGAGATTTAACAAGAACATTGCTGGCATATTAAGAACTTTTTCTCTCTTGCAAATACACGTCTTTTGCTTTTCTATCGGTGATGTTACAACTCAACGCTACAGGATTGCTGCGTTTTGTTTTGTATTTACAACAGTGCTCATTGTGACATCTGACTTTCCAGATTTTGGCTGATGCCTGTACACATTGTATTTTGATTTTTTTAGCGACGGAAAAATCGGAATTATGCTTGAATTTGTTGAAAATTCTGGTTTGCCACTTACTGGAAGTGTAGATTTATGAAGACAAGCTTTTTGTATTGTTTATTTCCAGGTTTAGCGATCAGCCGTTTTTTTAAAAATCCCCCATTGTAAATTTCAGATTTGCTGATTTCAAGAGTTCTATAATTTTTCCGCAAATGTCCAATTCCTTCAAAGTTACAAGATTTGTCTTTTTCTTTTAAGATTTAGAATTTAAAATTAATTGCTCTAATTTAAAAGTTATTTGTTATGTAGGGTTTTAAGATTTGCAGTTTGTTTGCTGATTTTCAGATATTCTCAATTTTCCGTCTTTGCAGTTTACCTAGATTCATTATTTGGGTGGAATTTAAGATTGTGTGATATGCTAATTTTTTTTTTTGGTTTGTTTATTTTCAAGAGTCTTCAATTTCCATTTTTTTGAAGATGCACGATTTACACAGTTTCAGTTTCGCGATTAAAATATTTCCTGCTTGTGATTTTGCCATTTTTACTGATATTTGAGGATTTTTTGAGTCATCGATATTCAAGGTTTTATTTTAGATTAGTGATTTTTTGACTTCAAAGTTATGAATTGCAATACAAAACAACAAGTTTAACTAATAAATTTTAATAATAAAAATTTGAATAAAATGTGAAGATATATTTGATTAATTACACTAAGATGTCTTGGAATATCAGTTACCGCCCAGTAAAATCCAACAATGCTTCATGATTTGCTTATTTTGTTGCCTAGTAATTTTCATGAAATCCACAGATGAGGTTGCCTTGCTTCATAATGATTGACAGTTTTTTGCCTATGCTGATCGGAAGACCGTCTCATTACTTTTGTAGCTCCGGTTCAGGCCAAGTCAGACCAAACAGAATATTTTCCGCTGAGAGTATCAAGAGTATGTGAGATATGGTGACCACGTTAGATATCACAAGAAGTGCTTGATTTTTTTCCCGCCGATTTAAACTTTTTTTCTACTTCGGCTTATCTTAAGGTTTTTGATTCTAGCCAGGTTTAAGTTTAAAAAAATGGTAATGTTGCCAGAATTTAAAAGTGTCCGGAATAGAACATTATGTGTCTGCTTCTGTACTTCTTTATAAGACAATTTCCGATAATTCACTACTTTAGTGATGTTTAGTTTTACATTTTATAAATTCGAAATTTATGGATTTTCAAGGAGTCGTAAATTGCCAAGCTGATGAAAGATTTTTTTTTCTTGCTGAAACGATTCGCAGAATGCTTATTACCCTAGTCTACTTTTTGTCTCTTTTTTTTTATTTGAAAGTATCTTTTGTCTACTTTTTTTAGAGCATAACTAGTTCTGAGGCCTGTGAATACTTGTTTTTTTAATGATGTGGCTAAAATCAAATATGCCTTTTTTCTGAATTTATATTCATACTCACTTTGTTTTAAATAATGCATTGTTTTATTTTATTTTAGAAAATATTGTTTTATGTTACCTATTTTTGAATGAAGCCATTAAAATGCTAGTTGCAGCATATACTTTATATTATATATATTTTTGTAAACTCTTTGTATTATATTTATTCTAGAGATATGAAACCCTTGTTGGAGATCATGGAACTCAGCTGAGTGGAGGACAAAAGCAGAGAATTGCAGTGGCTAGGGCTCTCATTAAGAACCCAAAAATATTGCTCTTAGATGAAGCCACATCTGCCCTTGATTCTGAAAGTGAATCTGTAGTGCAAGCTGCTCTTGATAAGGTAATTTACATTTTTTTTCATTTATCCATAATGTAAAAAAACAAATGTAAACTAAACACCAGGAAAGCTAACTATAATAGACGGCCTTTATAAGTTTTCACTTTTTTTTGGGTACATTTCACTGCATAGGGTGATAAATACATATTTTAAAATCAAAATTTTGGATTTATCTGTTTTATTTTAGTGTGATGTTTAAATTTTTATTTATTTGAAGTCTGTACTTAAATAAAGGTGTGTGTTTTAAGCAGCTTGTAAATAAATAATATTATTTTTTTATTTGATATAGTATTGTGGAGTTTTAGAATCCTTTTTAAAGTGTGTCAACATGTTCATTTTTGTAATTGTTAAGTTTCCGAAAGCATTTGTAATTTCAAAAATTTTGTTGTGTAAATTGTAACTGAAAATGAATATTGTTTGTGAATATGGTGTCCACTTATAATTTAATGTTAAATAATATATTTTAACATGTTTTATCTGATAAAAGTGTTTTTATACTAATTCAGATAAATCCAAATTACAATTGTAGACTTTTACTACCTCATTAGCATGTGATTAATTTATTTGTATTTTATGTTTTCTCTAAGGCAAGACTTGGCCGCACAACCGTTATTGTAGCCCATCGTTTATCAACTATTAGAAGTGCTGACAAAATATGTGTACTGTCAGAGGGTGTTATTAAAGAAGTTGGAAACCATGATGAACTCATGGAAAAGAAAGAACTTTACTACAATTTAGTATTATCTCAGGTAAAAGTCAAAGTTAATATTTATTTGAGATTAGTTTACCACTTTTTTATTTATCCAATTGGGAGAGAAAAAAATATTAAAGAAATTTTCTAGTTGAAGTTTGAGATTCAACTTGTTGTAAAAGCTCTGGTTTACTTATTGAATTAAAATGTTACCCATTTTTTTTTACTGTTTCCATTTAGATTAAATTTTCTGATTTTTAAATTGAAAAATTATAAAACAGTTAGACTAGTATATTCGCATTTGGGACCAGGTTAAGAAACATCCTCAGATTTACAAATTAAGAAATTATGGTAATACTAGTTCAGTTTGAAATAAATTTGGTTTTATAGTAATAGTAAGCTAGTTTTTTATATATAATAAAAGAAATTATCGTATACCAATGCACCTCAATAGTTGAATAAGTGCTAGAAGATCAATTGTATTTCTAGTTTATATGCTAACTAGCTGTTATACCCGACGTTGCACGGGTAGAGGTGAAAAAATAATCTAATAGTCAATTTAACCATTTTTTTTCTTTCATTTGAGTTACATAAGATATGAAGATTACCCAGTAATTTTCCCTTTAATTACCCATCCTGGATATAGTAATGATTAATATTAATTTCAAAATAATACCTTTTTATAAGAAGCTCAAATTAAAAAGAATACATATTTAAGTAAAAAATAATCAGTAATAATTAAAAATAAGCTACTCCAGCAAACAACAAACGATTTGCATTTTTATGTAGGTCAGTTCAATTCAGCCATCATTTAATCCGTTAAAGAATAATAAGCTTGTGTTGCTGTTACCGTTCGTTATAAAGTACAGAATCCCTTTACTTATATTACCTTAAAAATTCAAAATTTAAAAAATGCTATAAAATTAACAGATAATGTCATAGTAATTTCCCGAATAAAAACATTTTAACTCATTTGGGGTGGAAAATATATATATAGCTACCATTACATCCATTCAGCTCTGGTGCAAAGACCATCGCATAACCAACCAGATATTTAAAAAAATGCTCTTTTGAGGTTTTTTTTGTAATAACTTGGCGAGTTTGGCAAAGTATTTGGCGAAAAAAGGAAGACATAAAACTCTAATATGCATCGGTAGTGCGACGGAATTAAAAAAACAACATAGTACAGTAAAAGCTTAACTATGTTTTTAAAAAATTCATAATTAAAATCATATAGACACAATAAAATAATAGAATGGAGACTGGTAGGATTAGATCACTTGAAACATATAAATTATTTTTTCAAGTTATTAATTTAGTTTCTGAAGGTAATGAACAAATATTAAATAAATTAAACATTTTCAATTTCAATTGTTTTCTAAAAAGTTTTATTTAAATTTTTCTGCCTGATGGCATCATGAAAGAGAAAAATTATCGGATTTGAGCGAAAGTGGTGTATTTTCCCCCTTTAAACGTTCGAAAACGATAGAAGGAATGGTCCGATTCGAAAAATTCTTAGCCTATGCTTGTTCTGGAGGTGAGATGAATTTTTGTGCCAAGTTTTGTGACGATCTGTTTCGTGGTTCTTAGGTTTTTGCGTCCTATACAGACAAACAAACAAACAGAAGTCGCCATTTATGTATATAGATTAATGGTATGCAAATTCTTGTTTAAATCTATAAAAACTAATTAAAGCCTTAATATTATCAACAATTTAGTCTTAGCAGATGTTTCTGTATTGATGTTGTTTTATTCATGTAAGATTATTTTTTTTAATTATGTGTGTATATATTTTAGTTTACTATGGCTAATTTTTTAATCTTTGATTTCTAAGACGAATGAAGTTGATACCATTGAAGCTGAATCTGTTAGACCTGCCTTTTCTCGTCACTCCAGTGTTCGAAGTGTTCATTCTCATGTATCCAATGAATCTGGTCTCAATAATAATCGTGCCTCTGTTGATGATGGAGATGTTGGATTAAGATACATTTTTAAGGTAATTTCCAGGGATTGAAGTTACATGCTACTTTTGTAACAGTTACTTTTTTAGGTAATGAAAGGCTATTTGATTGCTCAGAAAGTAACTAACTTTGTTGCCTTTAGAGGTAACGAAGAAACAGAAAATGTCTTTACTTTTTCAGTTACATCTCTTGCAACTCTTCACAGATATTTTTGGCAATTTGGCTTAAATTTAACTTTTAATCATGTTGAATTTGTATTAACTTTTTTCTAATTTGTATTAGCTTCTTTAATCTTGGTCCTCTGTGAAAAACTGTATGCAGGTTAAAATTCTTTCTTTCTCATAGCTTGAAATAAAAGTACCAATTGTAACTATAATAGAGTTAGTTTTTTAATTTAATTTTCCAATCCCTGTTAATTTCATTCAAAGTATTGAAAAATATTTGATTTAAATTAAATAATTAATCTTTTTATGATGCTTAATATAATAGTTGGTTTAATACAAAAAAATTTAACCTACACCTTTTTTTATACTGATAAATTAAAAATATTATATATTTCTATTTTTTTTTCTGTGGCCTTTATTTAATTATCTTTTTACACTTTTGCATAATCCTACTATGGAAATAAAAACTGAACTTAAATATCCAAAAAGTTGGTTTTAAAATTATATTCCTCAAGCATTACCCATGAATTTAAAGCTTCTGGCCAAGTGTAAAGTCTTGTATGTACTAAAAATGGTCTTGAAGGCCTTTGTGTTTCATAGGGGGTTGGTTTTAGCACTTTTTTTTTTAATTTTATAGACGAATTGAATAAAAGATCGTTGTCACTCATTCCTTTTTAATGTGCACTTTGTAGTAAGCTTATTTATGGCTTATTATATGGAGTAAATCACACATTCTGAAAAATACAGCTTAACTTTGTTATTGCATCTTTAAAGTGATTGCAGCATTTATAAGTTTATTAGAATTGAAGCTACAAATAATTTTGAATTTTAAGGACTGGAAATATGAGAATTATCAAAGTGTTAGGTTTGAGTTAGCTATAATTTTTTAAAGTCAAGCTTTCTAAACAGAATGTCATTTTAATGTAAGGCATAGTAGCATTGTTTAACGGACTGATCAATTTTACCATTTAGGATGATGAAAACAAAAATCCCTCCCTCTCTTGGATGCGACTTTTAAGAGTAGCTTTACCCGATTGGCCTTTCTTGGTTGTGGGAGCCATCTGTTCTTTGGTAATGGGCCTGTGCTCCCCAATTTATGGAATTATATTTGGCGGCATGCTTGGAGTAAGTATTAATTACATCATATTCATTTTTATTTGCATGTTTCCTTCAGCTCTCAGAATACGGATTTATTTTAAGTATATTTGATACTTTTCTCATTTCCCTGACACAAATCTCGCAAAAAAAAAAACATTTTTTTGGGACAACACATAGTTTATACAACTATAGTAAACTAGAAGTATTCCGTTTTGCATCATTTGTACTTTTTTGGCGACTTTATCACTTTTACCCTCAAAATGGAGAAGAACCATACAATTTTGTGCTGCATTTTATGTTGTTTTTGATTCATTAACCAGAATTTAAATGACTGTTGAAAATTTTGAAATCTAAGTATTCAAATTAAAACTTTTCTGCATATATTTTTAGTTTAGAATTTTTTAATGGTTATTTTGTTATTTTTAATTGTTAATTTTTCAAAAATTAAAAATTATAATAATATTTTACTTGCATACTTATTCAGTGAGGGAAACTATCTTTATCTTTGTGTAGCATTTATGTATGCATTTCTAATTGATAAACTATAGACATCTTTAGTATAACTTTAGAGTAGTACTAGAACATTAAGTTTATGTATCAAATTTCATACCAATGAAACCATAGTTGTTTTGTTTTGTTCATTTTTAATTTGAATAATAATGTATATTTTTTGTATTGAAATTTACTATCTGATCAAATTATAATTAGAAATAATCTTAATCTATTTTAAGGCACTATCAGAAGATTTTGATAACATGGCAAAAGATACTGCTTATTATTGCATAGTATTTCTATTTCTTGCTGGAGCATCTTTTATATTTTCTTTTCTTCAGGTAAAACATCGCATTCATCCTGATTAAAATTTCAAATATGTAATGCCCTTTCAAAGTATAACTATAAAGAAAAACTTAAATTTGCTGTATAAATAAATACAATATCGATACAGCATATACCTAGATACGACAAGATTCTTGCATTGTTAGCTTTTAAAATAATGTATTACAATTTGGATAATTTAATTTTCCGTGTGCTAATCTGTCTTTTGGTCTTGTAAAATTTATTTACCTCTAACAAAAATAAATTTTATGTTGGCCATGATATAAACATATAATTAAACTTCTTTTATTATCAGAAAGTTTGTGCTTATGTTTTATCCGAGCTGCTGAAACTATTGTTTTAATGTAAGCCGTTTAAACTGTCATCTGAAATTAGCAAAAATAATTAACATATATTTGTTATTTTTTTATTTCATTAATTATATTTCTTTTCTTAGATATTCATGTTTTCTGTAGCAGCAGAGAGACTGACTTCACGACTTCGAAGCAAAGTATTCTCTAAAATAATAACACAGGTAATACATATCTTCTAGTTGAATTTGATAGATTATGGCAATTTATGACAGTGATTGCACCCTCTAGAAGAGAAGAGTGTAGGCTTTTTAGCCCATTACCCCTCTCGCCAGAAGAGACACACAAAGAAGGACCCCGAAACACATAGACAAATAACAACATTCATTGACTAATACAAACATCCATGCCTTTTCCGGGATTGAAACCAGAGCCCAGCAGCTCCAAGGGCTTGTTATACAACCAAATACATATGAAGAGCTTAGTGGAAGAACGTGCTAAGTGACATTTTTGAAAAAAAATGAGATTTTTCTGTCAAGATTCACATATTGCTGACTTCTTTACTGATGACAAGTTTCCTCCTTTTCAAAAGCTTAAAGTTTAGTACATATCTTACGGTTTGGGAGTGCCGTTTTCGACGCATCCAATTTCAAACGATAAACTTCAAAGCTCATTTTCTCGTTTTCACCTTTTTGTCACTTAGCACGTTCTTCCACTTAGCTCTTCATATATGAAGAGTACAGGTAAAAAACTGATTGATTTTGTAGATAAGTTTCCTTAGCAGGCCACTATGGCGATGATAGCGAGTGATCGCCTAAACTTGTGTAAGGAAACCAGTTCCTACGACAGAGATCATAGTTAAAGTAATCGAGTGGCTGATCATTTGACCTCCATTGCTAATAACGGGACGCAGAAGGAGCTCCCAGAAAAGCCCAAGTTCTTATAGTCACTAAAAATATTCCAAAATGCAGCTGGTATTTTTATGGTATTTTTTTTTAAATTTTAAAATTGCATTTTATTATTTCTTATCACTTTTGTCCTTAAACGTATGGCAACACTGGCTGCGCTTCCTGTCGCTAGCATTGTAGGTCACGTGACTGACACTCTAATACTTTAACTACTATCTCTGTGGCTCCTAGCTACCAAGATTCAGGCGATTGACAATCCCGGTGTTTGGACCAAGCGAAAAAGAAAGTGAGAAACTGGTTTTCTGTCACCAATGTCCACCAAGCAGACGATTGCGGGCGTCCGCCTAATAAATCAATTGGTTCTTCCCCTGTACTCTTCATATGTTATGCATACATAAATTCTAGAGATGATTTATGAAAAAAAATTGGCCGAATGCATATATCTGAAATTAACGTTTTTTTTTCTTCCTAGAGCATTTCTTATTTTGATCATCCCAAAAACAGTGTTGGATCACTGTGTTCTAAGCTGACTTCAGATGCATCGGACATGCAAGGGGTAAATACTTTGCATTTTTGATATTTTTGGTATCTAGTTCAATTAAACCTTGTTAATATAAGCTTGAATTGAGTACCAAGAACCAGTTAACCCAAGAAAGATATTTCTGCTTTCAATCCATTTGAAAAGGTTGTACCGACTTTTTTAACCGAATTGCACTTCATTTGTTCGATTAATTACAGCAACCTTAAACTTTTGACAATCATGGGACTATAACTCTACAATCTAATAATAGAGGTAAAACTTTATGTAATGACTTTATGTAATTTATTTCGGAATTTTAATCCTTCAAATTAAGATGGATATTCAGAACATTGTGTTTAGATTAAGTATTGTATACAGAATTATCATGAAAAGCGATTTTGCCTTAAACACATCTTTTGCATTATCTCAAAACTGAAAAATACTTTTAGTTAATCCTAAAGGAAATTTTATTTTAAGCCAGTTTACATTAATGGGGCTTGTAATCAACTCTAGTAGCCTCTAAAAGGTACAGATATTTAGTGTCTTATGTATGGAGGATCATCAGAAATTGATCAACTAGTGTTTACTAAGTATTAGTAAACTAAAATGCATGACCAATTTAACTTAAATAATTTCTGCACTAATAATTTTTACTCTTACAGGCTACAGGGTCCAGAGTATCAACTATGTTACAAGCGTTTTCTACTTTAGTTGCCTGTGTTGCACTTGCAGTTTTTTATAATTACAAAATTGGTTGCCTTGTTCTTGCCTTTGTTCCATTGATAGTGCTTTCTGTTGCTATTGAAGGGAGAGTCGCTGGAGGTCAATTACTCAGTGATAGAGAAAGTACAGAAGCAGCATCTAAAGTAGGTTTTTTCTCCCCAAGTAATGTGCTTGTACCTATGAGTAAATTTATTTCATTGTCTATTCTGTTTTTATAGTTTTCATTTTTTTTTGTATTATCTAGCAGTATGGTCCTGCCTTACTGGGAACCCGTTAACTTCGTATTGCTTCCTTTTAGAGGCATGCTTACTTTTGAAAATAAACTCAAAATTAAATTTGTGTTGGCACCTGCGCTCTTAAAAAAGTAAACACTAATAGAGGATGAAGCAGCCTTTGGGCGAGCCCATATCTCAACCAAACTCAATCAGTCAAACTAATAGAAGATGGCGTCAAGCCCCCGTTTCGGCCCGGTCCATGTATTTTCAAGCTCTGTTATGGTCCCGCAATCCCACGTGGATGACGTTTTTTTAAAACTAACTATATTAATTAAAAATCACAATCAAATATGAAAAAAACTAAGCCTCAGGTGCACACGTAGACATTAAAAGGAATCTATATTAAAAATTTCGTATTTTTAGAGCAGTCTAAGTAGGTCTTTTGCGATCCACAGACAGACACTTTCTTTTATTATTATAGATTTACATTTGACACTGCTCAAAACAATTAGGGGAGCACATGTTTTAAACCCTTTCGCTCGAAATGATTCCATTGGGAATCATCAGCTTGTGATTTTTTTCTGACTAAGTTAAATTCGCCACTTATGTATCATTAGATACATCATCATATGGAAGAATAACGTATTTTGAAGAATTTAATATTTTTTTTAATATTAATGAAAATATGCTAAAATAAATTTCACTTTAAGAAAATAAATTGACCCTAAATTTTTCATGCTTGCATTTTTTAGATGTTTAAAAATATATTTCAACTATTTTTAACAAAAAAAGTTGAAAAAATTATTGTTATAATTTATTAAAAAGTTATTATTCCATTTCCCCCCTTTAAATTTAAGTATGAAAAACTTAAGATTTTTTCTCCTGTTTTTTACTATTTCATTTCGAATGCATAGTGAACGTATTTAACAAATTTTAGATTTATAGGATAAAAATTAAAAAGTTGGGAGTGAAGTTAAAGTTGGAATTAAAAAGTGCTCCCCTAATTGTTTTGAGCAGTGTATTTTAGAATATATTTTCAAATACAGCTGTCATATGCTGAAAATAATACTTAATGAAAATGTATTGTGCAAAAAATAGTTATTATTTTTTATCCAAAATAAAATTAGTTCAACCTAGTAAGTGGTTATGCATATTATTTGATATTGTAATAGTAGATCTAGAAAGAGTTTGATAGTTGAATTACTTAAATAAAAATTGAAGTTAGTTTTAATGCACAAATTGAGGAATTATCTTATTAATTATCAAATTAAAATTGAGTGACAAATGTGTTATGTTTGTTTAAAGGAAATTGAAGTACTTTTCCAAAATTTTGTTTTGATTCCAAACTGAATCATTACTTACCTTCAGTAAAATGTATCATTCTATAGGTTGCTGTAGAAGCTATTGAAAGTATTAGAACAGTAGCTGCTTTACACCAAGAAAAGGCTTTTTACCAGCAGTTTTGTAATGCTATTCTCAATACACTCAAGTAAGTTTTCTAACCTATGTTTATGTATGATTGTTAATTTAAATCATACTTTTTTTTATCTAAAATATTTGACATTTTTTATAGAAATTCTAGAAAGCAATCTTATATTCGAGGGTTTACCTTTTTTCTTTCATAAACATATTTGTTGCAGAAATTTTAGTGGCATACATGAAAACAAATTTTGTATAGTTATATATGAATGTGATACATAAAATATACAACCAAATGCATATTATGCATACATAAATTTTAGAGATGATTTATGAAAAAAAATGGCCTATTGCATTTATCTGAAATTATTTTTTTTCTTTCAAGAGATTTTCTTATTTTTCATTTATTTATAGAAATTCTAGAAAGCGATCTTATATTCGAGGGTTTACCTTTGGGCTTGCAGAAAGTATTCAAGTGTTTGCCTATGCTAGTGCTTTTTATTATGGCAGCATACTACTTAACGCAGGAGAACTCAAATATGCAGATCTTTTTAGGTAAAATACATTAATTTTGTTGCAAAGTATTAACTGCATTAATATTTATTATTTATTTGTCGTAAGTATTAATTGTAGCAAAGTATTTTAAAAATAAATGTACTATTAAGTTATAACAAGATAGATAATTCATCATTTTTTTTAAAAAAAACTTTTCTCATTCTATAATGAAAGATCTAGTTTGTCTGACTGCAATCAAAAACTTATTTTTAAAAAGTGTTGCCTCACAACTTCCAAGAAATGCAAAAATTGAGCAAATAATTTTAATTATACTAAGTGAAGAATAGCTACTAAATATAATTGCTTGTATAATTTATATAACCTATGAGAAGTACATTTTGAAAACAGCAAAGATATGCTGTGTTGCTTTAAGCTATTTTCTTTTTAGCACCATTAAAATATTTTGTTTATTAGTTTTAATTAATTAATCCATTTATTTAAGGATAATTGAAGGAATAATAATTGGTACAGCAATGTTAGGGCAAGCTGTTGCTTTTACTCCAGATTATCAGAAGGCAAAATTGGCAGCAGCCCGAATATTTGAAATATTAGATCTTAAAAGCGAGATTGATATATTTTCACAAGAAGGTACAATTTTGGTAAGTTTCATGGTTGGCTAATTGTGGTAATTCTAATTCAAACATTAATAAATTTTTGTGTGAATAAAATATGACAGTTTATTATATCTTGTATACAACAAATGTAGTTTAACTTGTTACAAATAGGAAAAAATTTAAATGAAGGTTATATTCTATTACTAAACATTACAATTTTAAATGGATGCATTTACAAATATTTAAATAAGTATTATCTCAGTAAATAAACCTTCAATGTTCAACACAAGTCTTAACCCTTGTAAAACGCAAAATGAAGAAAGATGCAAGAGAAAGATTGATAAATCAAAGAACATTTATTGTATAAAAATGACTAGAATTAAAGTTTAATCATTGAATCAATCTACAAAAATAAATAAATGCTGCAAGAATAAAATTCAGAAGGGCCTAAAGAAAAACTATTTTGTGTAGCCAGGAAGTGCAGCATGCTTTATGCATCAAGGCTCTAGTATATATATGCGCAAAAGATATGAGTGAAAATTTGCATATGTTGGAAGGTTATGAGTTGTACCGCTGGCTGGTTGGCTTCAGTCAGAACAAGCTCTACAGTTGGTTATGGAACAGAGAGGATTGTATTATTTGAAAAGATTTTGATGTGGAGTGCATCCATCAACTGATATACAATCCATTATTGAAGTAAGTTTCCTTTTCTATTTTCAGGAAAATATCACAGGCAGTGTGAAATTCCAAGCAGTCCAGTTCCAGTATCCCAGCCGCCCAAATGTGGATGTACTGAAAGGCCTGGATCTGCAGCTGGAGCCTGGCAAAACAGTGGCCTTGGTCGGGAGCAGCGGCTGTGGGAAAAGCACTTGTGTGCAGCTCATGGAACGCTTCTACAATGTGGAAGATGGGCAAGTGGTAAGTTCTTTTCATTTCTTGCTTACAATTTTAAAAATGGGACTTATCTAAATTATATATTCACCTGTAAATTCCTAAAATGCATTTAAATTTAATTTTACTATTCTGATGATAAACATAGGCCTGTTTTGCTCTGCTCAGAATTTCAAGAAACAATTTGTCGACTTAAAAGCATTTGCTGACTTAGTATACATGTGAAACGCATCCAAGTATTATATTCAGAAAGAAGATACTTTTTTGGCAATGTGCATACATGTATAAAAAAACCTGTTGCTAGCAAATAATATTGAATAGCAATACTGCTGATGATTTGCATAATTTTACAGAAACCCTACTATTATTTAGATGAATTATCGTGAATATAAAACTTTCACACATTAATAGGCTCTTTCTTTTTCCATTTTAGCTTCTAGATGATGTGAATATTAAAGATGTAAATGTCAGCAACCTGCGATCGCACATGGGCCTTGTTTCTCAAGAACCTGTGCTTTTCAGTTACAGTATTGCTGAGAACATTGCTTACGGAAAGAATTATGAACCTGTTGACATGAATCAGATCATTGAGGCGGCTCGTAAAGCTAACATTCATGATTTCATCACATCTTTACCTCAGGTACAATAGTATTTTGTAATATTTTTTTCTTCAGATAATAAAATATATAGTAGAAGCAATAATATGTTGAACCACGTGCATAAATAAAATCTAAATAAAAAAATATGTGACATGCATTGCATCTAACAAACACTTACATCAAGATATATATTAGTCAAGTATTATCTATTTTTAATGTTACTGTACAATTATATATTTCATTGTTAAGGTAACAATAAGTAGCTAAAATCTAACTTGCAGTAAGTGTATGTTAGATGTAATGTATGTTACAAATGTTTTTTTATTTAACTTTTATTTATGTATATGGTTTAAATATTATTGCACATAATATTGTTTTGTATGCTGTGTAAGCTATTGTTTGTGCTCTTTTATACTTACTTCTGTAGGCCCTGTGGGATACTTCATGGTACAAATTTATTTTTTGTCATTCAATAAAAAAAATATTTTTAAGTGATGTGGTTTTTTAAATTGTGTAGCTAAAATGTTAAAGAAAATAATTAAAAACCGAAATAAAATATTATGCTTTGCCACTGCAATAATCTGTTTGTCTAAAAATTACTCCATTTATGGTACATCTAATGTTTCATCACATACTTGATCAGGTTTTTTAATACATAAAATCAGTGTTGGCATCTCTCGATAATTCTTTTTTTTTTCAGTTGATTCATTTCTATTTTCCTAATTATTTATTTCCTATTGATTTGTATTGTTCATCAGGGTTATGAAACACCAGTTGGCTTGAAAGGTACTCAATTAAGTGGAGGACAGAAACAACGAGTTGCCATAGCCCGGGCATTGTTGCGAGACCCCAAAATTCTCTTGTTAGATGAGGCTACGTCTGCTTTGGATGCTGAAAGTGAAAGAGTAAGTTTTTCAAAAGAAATTTTGCTCCAAACCTTTAAGTGAACATGTAAAAGTTAGGTAATTTTGTAAAAAATATCCTAATTTCACTTTTAAGAATGTTTTTATTTAAAGTTAGTAACTTTTTTATGTTTATCATAAATAGCAATTGAAAAATTAGCTTTGTAATTGTTTAACATAGAATAGATAAATCAACATTGTTTTAATTATATATTATTTAATGTCACTCACAGGAGTTTCTCATATTATTACTAAATTAAAAGGTTCGTTTTATTGTGTTAACCAAACAAAGAGACATTTTCAATAGTTAAAGACAATATAATCTATAATCACTATTCTTTGATTGAAGCAGCTTCAAAAGCAGTGAGAGTTTAATTATACACAATAATTTGGTCTTTTTTGAAATTCTGAAAAATAATTTCGGAATACAAAATATTATACCACATTTAAGTAACATTTTATTAAATTACTTAATTCAGTATCAGTCATATTTCTTTGCCTTAAAATTGGATACATATCTTCCATTTATGTGCATAAATATTAAAAATATGTTTTTGAAGTGAATCCCTATATTCTTTATTTTCTTTTTAAAAATAGTAATATTTTTCCTTCTGAAAGAAAGCAAGTTATTAAATTGTTTGGAGCATTCAATTATTGGATAGGGTAGGTAAATATTTTTTGTTAGCCTGAGAGCAAAATATGTCTCCCATGTTCTGCAACAAGAATTTACAAAAGTTTAGGAGTTATGTATCTGACACTCAACATTTATATTTAATGAGTTTTTTTGTGTGTTAAAGTTGAATTTATTTTGATTTATAAACTTAACTGTAATACAGTGTTAGTAAAAAAAGATTGAAATATGTTGTTTTAATTAAGATCCATTTATCATTAAATGTTTATCAATAATTAATGTATTCATATTCCAGATTGTACAGGAGGCTTTGGACAACGCTAGAAGTGGAAGAACATGCTTAGTTATTGCACATCGTTTAACAACAATCCAAAATGCTGATTGCATTGCTGTGCTTAATGATGGGAAAATAATTGAACAAGGTTCACATCAAGAATTATTAAAACTGAAAGGACATTATTACAAGCTTTACACTAATAAATATTCTATAAAATAGCGATGTATCCCTATTCTAATTTATTTCATATGTTTTGTAATGTCGAAACAATTATATCAATTTTGCAATCAATGTATCTCATTAAAAAATATTGTGATATTTTTAGTATTAATAAAGTAAAAGTTAAAACAAGTTTTGGAATACTTTTTATTATTTATTCGTTTTGTATATCTTCGTGTTTAAATAGATTAAAAAAGAAAGTGTTTCAATTGAAAAAACGCAATTCATTTAAAGCAACCTAAATCCACATACCTACATCTTTAGTTAAGCTGCAAACAAAAACCTGGCACACCCATTTTTTCCCCGGCTACGATTAACGCTGCGTACGATGTCGCCCTTAACGGTTGCGTTGGGTAGCTGTGGAAATAAAAAAGTACCCACTTGAGGTTATTTCATCCGTTAGTCACCCTATAGAATCGGACCTTTTTGAGATTGTGTACAATTAACATTCTGAGGTAATTGCACGATACAAAATTTGCATAAGGGGCCGTCTTCATATTAAAAATATTACGATCTTTGAAATTTCCAATAGCAACACCCAATTTTAATAACTTAGAAATGTTAAGCACTCTTGAAAACCCTTAAATCTAAGTTTTTGTTACATTTGGATGAATATTTGACGAGTTATTCAATCGAATCACTTGTGGACCTTTTGGGGACCAACTCTAAAATGACAAACAAGCATGCATGCAAAGCCGTCTTTATTTATCAATTACACACGTAATCTTATACACAGTCCCCTAAAGGGTAATTATAAAGTATTTTGTGATTTACTCAGCAAATTATGAATAAAAAATTTTAAAAATTGGGATTTCGCTTAAACTTCTTGTCTTAAATTTATTTCTTTAAAAATATTAAGGGGTTTATATTCATATTTTTTTAAAAAATCAATATAATAATTATTTAAAAATATAAAAATTGTTTTAAATACCCCAATATTGAATGCATTTTGTTTGGGTTATTATAATTTCTCTTCAGTAAAAAATTCGTTTCATTATCTTAATTATTTATAGATCGGGATAGTTTTTTTATGTGCAACTCATTTAACATTAAGGGACCTAAACTTTGTCCGTCTCTAACTCCTCTAATAATGCTTAAAAACTAACAAAATTTGGCATTTCGTATTAACATAGGTCAGAGATTTGAAATATGGATTCAAAAAGGGGTGTTGCTATTGGAAATTTTAAAGTTAGTAACATTTTTATTATGAAGATGGCCCCTTATGCAAATTTTGTGTCATGCAATTAACTCAGAACGTTAATTGTTCACAATGTAAAAAAGGTCCGATTCTTTAGGATGAATAACGGAGGAAATAACCTCAAGTGGGTACTTTTTTATTTCCACAGCTGTACCTACTCAGGTGTCAGCTCGTCACTTGACTGTGGTTTTAAAATACGACGCCCGTTGCCACTAGCCCTCGTGTAGCTCTAGTGCGACGATTGTTCAAACCTAACCCGGCTACGATTGAATAGAACAGCTTTCCGGGTCGTCGCGACTAACTAGTCTAGCTCTAGTGCGTAGTGAAATTCTTACAGAAGTCCACTACGAGAAGTTTTTGTCTACGTTTGAAACTTATCTCCTTCGTTATTTCTACTTTAGTCTATTCTGGACTCTGGAGTTACTGATTTTAGGCAGGTTTAAATTTTTTAAAAATAATAACATCGGATTATATGAAATTTTTCGTACTATCGCCGGAATTCAAAAATATCCCGATTATTATGAGTGTCTTAGTGGTTCTATAATTGTTTATGGATTGTCAGAATTTTTTTTTAATAAAAGCTAGCTATAGTTTTTTTTAATGATATAGGATCACTTTAGTTTCCGATTGTAACCTAGTGAAATATATTGGAAATTAAATGAACCTATATCATAAATTTTTGGCATATAGATATATCCGTTTTATGAGTATAAAAATATGGACATAGTCATTTTTACTTTAAATTTGCTGAGATATTTTCAGATAGGTCTTTCTTTCGAACAAAACCGTTCAAATTTGCTCGCGAAAGAAAGCCCATATAAAAATATCTCAGCAAAGACAAATTTAAAGTTAAAAAAAAGTCTGTGCACGCCTTTCGATACTCATGAAACGGATATCCATGCCAAATATTTTTTTATCTAGGTTTATTTGGAACGATTATGTGACAATTTACATTTTTTTACGGAAACTTTAAACGGCTTTCCTGAAGAAAAAATTTCCTGAAAGAAAATACAGGATAAAACATTTTTTTTCTTTATTGAGTCAACAAAGAATTAAAAAAATAATTCAAAATTGTAATTGTTAAATATTTTCATGATCACAATAATTTTGTTATAGGAAACACGTTTGTGAATACCAACACAATTAACAAAAACATTAGCATGCTCAATTGCTGTTTTGTTAGGAACTATTGATAAAAGATTCCCCGAGTAACGGAATTAGAAAATGGATGTAATTTTTTTTAATTAATTTTTTAGTGCATTTCTTAGGAATAGGAATGCAAAAATGTCGTAGTTGTTGTTTGTTGATGAGATTGCGTAGTGGTGGGAGGTTCAAGGAGAATACAGAGAGTTATAGATAATTTCACTTTAATTACGATATTTAGTAGTTGCACATTTTAAAAATACTAAGTTAAAAGCAAGTTAAAACCAAGTTAAAAATACTGCAAGTAAGTTGAAGGAACAGAAGCACACTGACGACTGTTCACAGCATTCTTACAAAATCAAACTGCACAAGTTGAGTTGTTTACAGAACTAGAAAACAGCCCAGGCAGAACTAAGCAGACACTATAGAGCTACATAAGAATATATTCTTGCCTAAACAGTTGTAGAGAAATATAACTCCCGCAAACCAGTATTCATGCAATATGCGATGTGTCCACTATATTGGCGGATTTAAAAACATAAGGTATTTTTTTTTTGTTGTTGTTGGGAGGGGGGCTCAGCCCCTTTAGCTACAACCCCTATATAGCTATATGATACTGCAAAGACTAGAATTTTAAGAAAATTGAAGCCTTTGTTGAATAATCCTTTCAACCAAACATTCATATTTTCGGATCTGTGTCGCTCTTTTGTGACGTAGCTCTGCTTCTGACCAACTGACCCTGCGAAGCCCCTGACGTCACTCCAAAATAGATTCTCATTGGTCGGATTGTCGGATATTTTTACTCTGTGTCTGGGATTTTCATAAATGCCTCCCGCAGTCTCGGCAAGGAGTATCGAAACTGGTTTCAAGGATTTCCATTCTCATCTCTAATATTGCACAACGTGTAAATGAAATCCGCATGCTTTACAATATAATAGAGATTTTCATATTCATGAATAAACCTGCGAGCGTTAGAGGAGTTCCCATCTATACTATCAATAAAAAGTAAAAAAAAATATTGATTTATAGTTATAATACTTATTTAAAGTTTCAGAAAAAGTAAAGAAGTTTGGTACTCGCTGTTTGTATAAGTGTCGATTTGAGACCAGAGAATAAAAACCGTCACTGTTCTTGAAAATTAAATTGGTAGTGAGTGAGAACTTTAGCAAAGTTTTGTATTTTTTGAGAACCGATTTTATAGTTTAAAAGAGTTGCAGACTAAACTCAAAATCACTATCCGTTTGTGAAAGATAAAAGAACTAGGTGTTTTAAAAGGAAATAATCGGACTTTTGTACAGAACCTTTTGTGACTGGTTAGTAAAATCTATCATGTCATTGCATGATTCCATAACTGATTTAGCAAAAGCAAACATAACAAGAGGTTACTGCAAACTTGGTGAAGATCATCTGGATACAGCCGATATCAAATCAAATAACACGAAACTGAATATTTCGGACTCTTCGGCGGAGAATGGGAAGCAAAACAAGTAAGTGATTGCTTATATTTATTCAGGTTTATATCGACTTATTATAAATTTTATGTATAATGTACAATTGTCTTTATGATTTAAATTTGATGAGAACTTCTAAAATCATTCGTGGATTTTGTTATTGTGGAGGTTCGGTGATTAATATACAGTAAGTTCCACTGACTACAATGATTAACAAATCGAGACCTTATTTTTTTTTTATTCTTGCCACTCAAGACGTAAAAAGAGCCTAATAACAAGTCGTTACTTTAGATTATTTTTATAAATTAAAAGTGTGTAGTGGGAAGGGAAGAGGGGTTCTTTATCTTTTTATATAATTATTTCATTTGTTTCAATTATATGCATATGAACTGTTAATATTGATGCATAATATGCATACTAAATAGTTATAGTCATACAGTCAAATAAACTAATTTATTTTAATATTTCATGGGGTATAGTTTATTTGATCGACAATGAAAATTTAAAATGCTTCCTGTTCAGGTGTCGCGATGTCACTTGACCTCAGTGTTAAATAACGAGACCCCGAAGGTAAAAAAATATCGTCCTAGGTGCCTAGTTTTGAAATATTTCTGTATTAAATCTTTAATCTCACTTTCATTTAATAATAAATATAAATTTGTTTTGTTCTCTCTCTACCGAGCAGACCGCAAAACCGTAGTTAATAGACACCAGTAAGATAGCAAAAATAAAGTTACGATACGAACTTCAACTTCTAATAGCTTGTTTACATTTTTTAAATTTCAAAGATCTGAAAAACTCTGAGGTATAAATAAAAATTATACTTAAATAATTTTTGAAGAATTATCTTTTATTTATTTTTGAAATTTTGATTCTTTTTCCATGAAATCTTTTTTTCGTTGAAAGTATCTTTGTTAAAATTTAAAAAACAATTTTACCAAAAGACAAGAATAAAGTTTTCTAATGTTGATGCTGTTTGGGAAATTGCCAAGATCTTCAAAGTTGCAGTAACTATGAAACAAAATTTTGGTTCAGCACAAAGGTAGAGATTATGGAAGTTCAATAAGGTTTAAGTAACCGTTCCCTTTTTGATACATGAAATTTTTTCATACATCTCACAAAATTTTTGTAATTTAAAAAAAATATCTTTTCTCATGTTTTGACCTTGTTATCTTAAGTTAAGAAAAATGACCATGTGCTGTGTCAAACTGTAAAAACGACTAGGAATAGGCAGTCCAAAATATTTGACTGTCCTGTCCTTTAAAAACCATGAACTTTAAAAACACTTGGTCCTTACTTCCACTCCATAGTCCAGTTGTCAGAATAATTACCTCTCATATGAGCCTTCAAATCCTGGTCACATCCTATCAACATATTTGTCCCCAAAAATAAAATCTAATTCAGAGTGGTAACAGAACTGGTTAAAAATCTTTGAAATCATGGAAGTTTTAATTCTGGAAATATCAGGGAATTCTCGGATTTTTTCAAATTTTGCTTGTTAAATCTGTTTGGTCCAAATTCCTGACAGCCTTTTTGTACTATGTTGCTTGAAGTTCATTTGGGTGCCACTGCCAGCTCAGGTGTCGACCTCGTCACTTGACCATGATTTTATATTAAGAGCCGTAATTTTTCTATGTTAAAGCTTCTAAAAATCTAGAAATTGACAACTGGCAAATGTTCAACCTAAATTAGCTAAGCACTTGTTGTCTAACTGTTTGGCGGACTTGTCATCATGAAGTATTATTTCTTAAGTAAAGTACTATTTTTGTTTTTAGATTGAATAAAAAAGATGCCAATACTGAAGATGATATTCCACCAGTTGGGATTTTTGAAATAGTTAGTAAATAATTTTATTATAACTAAAAAATTTTAATAGGGCTATTAAAACTTAACAATACATTAAAAACATTTAATATATTTTTTTTAAATATATTAAATTTTTTATTGTGGCTATTTGTGCATTCAAATCTATGTTTTATCATAAGTAATGCATTTTTTAAAACTAAATCAAGCAGATTGTTACTATATTGTTTACGCTTCTTTACTGCATCATATTTTAAATCCTTTACAATGCATATTTCATTTGATTTTGCCTTTGCGTAATACAATGTTTCTGAAAAACTTTTAGGATTGTAAGTCTGACCTTCCCTAAATCTAAATCAAAATTTTAATTATGAAAATTCAATACCAAGTCGTGAAACTGATAAATTTGCAAAACATACTTTATAGTGAAATGGACCTATTTCTTGGTAATCAGTTGGAATCAAACATTCAAAAGTTTTTCAACTTTTAAATTTGTATAAAATTTTCCTTCTTAAGTAGTTTTTTTTTTTCATATTTGTAAATTTTATATAATTTGTAAATTTAATGCTTGTTTATTTTTCTTTTTAGTTTAAATTTTCAAGTACTTGGGACAAAATTTTACTTTCTGTTGCAACCATAGTAGCAATAGCTGCAGGAGCATTATGGCCTGCTATAATAATCATGTTTGGAAACGCTTTGGAAATGTTCATTAGTCATGCATCTCAATTGAATACAACCCTTTCTGAAAACGATGGAGATAGGTAGGTAAACAATATTTATAAAATAAGATGTTTACATTGCAAAAAAAAAAAAAAAACCCACATGGAAAACAATACTTTTTACTCATCCTTTTAACCAATTTGGAATGACACTTCACATTTAATTTTCTTCTAAGGAAGCTAAAATAAATCTTTTTATATTTGCAAATAATATGTTTACCCTTTCATTCTCCAATTTTTATTTTTTGTTAAATATCTAAAATTTGTAAAATATACTGATTGTGCATTGAGAATTAAGTGGTGAAAAGCAGGGAAAATATATTGTTATTTTTACTAAAATTTAAGGGAAAAAAAATTCCGAATCGTAACTTTTGAGTAAATTATAGCAATATTTTGAAACTTTATTTTTAAAAATTAGTTGTAATTCAATTTTTAAGCATTAAAAATACAACTATGAATAATTTAGGGCCAATTAATTTAATAAAACTCTTTTATAATTTTATTTTTACCAAAACATAATTTTACTTTTACTAAAACATAATTTAATTCTTCAAAAGACACGATTCTTCCATATAACAATACAAGAAGAAACTCACCTTTATAGAAATTCTTATGGGAAAAGTTTAATAGAATTTATTTTTGAAATAAGTGCAAGTTTTACTTAGTGAGAAAAAAATTGCAAGTTTGATGATTCCAAATGGAATCATTCCTTGTGAAAGGGTTAACTAGATTTCTGCCGTTGTAGCAGGAAAGCCCACAAAAATTTTTATATTGCCACACTATCATTTGTATTAGAAATATAAAACTTTAATATTTCTAATATGAAAAGCCATTATGCAGATATTATTAAAAAAATATTTATCTTGAAGATTAAGAATTTTTTGTGCTGACAATTTTGAATACTTATTTTCAAATACAATTCAAACTCCTTTTGTAATATAAAATACAATATGCCATATCTTAAAATTAAAAGTTTGATGTATTGGCATTATTTACTCATTATTTGTAAAATAAACATTGTACTTAATTTATTTTTGGGTGTCTTTTAGTGGAGCAGTACATAACTTTAAACTTGTATATAATAATATATGTTCTTATATGTTTTTGAGATTCTTATAAGAAAAATATAGGAATTATAAGGTGTTGAAAAATAAACTAATGTGGTTAATATTTTTTTCAGCCCCGATGCCACACGCTTTTTAGAAGCAGCCCAAGAATTATGCACGGAATATTCTACTGTGGGGTTTTTGATACTAGTATTGAGCTATGTAATAGTTACTTCTTTTAATCTGTGTGCTGCAAATCAAGCCCACAGAATCAAGTGCTTATTTATGTCTTCAATACTGAAGCAAGACATTTCTTGGTTTGATACTCACCAAACTGCAGACTTTGCTAGTCGTTTAACAGGGTGAGAATTCTTTTTAAACAAAAAAACCTTTATTGATGTGAAGTATTTACTAGTCTATTTGTATACTTTTCACAAATCGTTTAAATTTATCATACAGTAATATATTTTTCGTATGTTTCTTTCCAACTTCGAAAAAAAAAAATTCAAAATAAATTTGAACTATATATAAGGGCTTAAAAAATATCAGAAATTTTACTGGTCCCTTATCCAACAATGACCCCTAACCAGCAATGTAGCCCCGAAAGGGATTTGAAAGGACAGATTTTCAAACCCTGCTATACAGTATAAATCTGTATGATGTAAGCAAAATTATATAGTTTATGTCTACTATATGCTAAAGTTTTTCTAGTAATATGATTAAAGGCTGGTAACATTAGGTTTTCAGAAGTTTTCTACAGTATTTTTGGCACAGCTATAATATTTTTAGGTTATTAAAATAATTTACTTTTACATTTAAACCTTGCTATATTGAACGTTGGATATAGTAAACAGATTCACTTATCCCAGTTGAGCTTTTGTAAAACAATTAACAGTTTCAATATTGATTTATCCGTGGAATGTTTTATTAAATCATGGGTATTAACGAGGAAAGCATTTGATTTTATATTCCTAAAATCTTATCAAGGGACAAAGTGCAACATCCTTTAATTTTATTGTATTTTTTTAAAATAGCTATCAATAAACAGTCAAGACTAAAAATGTGCTTAAATATCTTATGTACATTGTCTTTTGTTTTAGAGATCTGAATAAAATACAGGATGGAATTGGTGAGAAAGTTGGCATCTGTATTTACCTTCTATCAAATATGATTCTTTGTTTTGTATGTGGACTCTATTTTGGCTGGAAGTTAGCCCTTGTTACATTGACAGTTTCACCTCTGCTTGCTCTTGCGATGAGTATTATATCTAAGGTAAGGGCACCAAATCATTTACTAAACAAAATATTTAAAATTCAATTTACACATTATCTTCATTTTTTTTAGTGTAACTAATGAGCTCAAGACAGTGTAATAATTTACATTTAAAAAAAAAACAATGGTAGTAATTTTTAAACACCCAATAAATAAATTTTCATATTTAGGGGAAGAATTTCTAAGATTTCAAATGTCGATTTTTATAGAAAACTTGACTTTTCCAAAATAACCACATTTATATCCCTATTGCCCTAATACTTTTCAATCAACTTAAAGAACAGAGTAATCGATACAAAAATCTATGCGGATCTGTTAACTATTTATCGAAAACAGATCCTACAATAAAGTTTCGGACAACTTTCCAATAAATTTGAACAAAACATGATGTGTTAGTGGTGTCATCCTGTGTTGTAATGTGGTACTAAGAATCCAAAATAATCGTTCCAGCAATACCCATAGTACAGTGCAGATCATAATTATAAGGACAGCAAGTTTTTCTGGCTTCAGCAACACTGAAAGCTATTTACTACAACAAGTATATATTTGTTTATTTTATATCGTGTATAAACACTATTTATAAGTTTTAAATTTGATATTTAAAAGCACATGTAATAAACAAGTAATGGAGAATAAATGGAGGGTCAGATAAGGACATAACAATTTCTTGTCATTATTTATACAATTACACTTTGTTGCTGCTCCTTTTTTTCTTAAACAACCAGACATTCTACTTGGCATACTTTCAGCTAGTTTTTTCAAAAATCCAGCGTTCGTACTGTCCCATACTGCATACATTTTTCTTCTAGCTCTTCAAATGAATTGTACCGCTGACCTTGAGCATAAACTTGCCTCACTATGCAAGACCAAACATTTTGCACAATGTTTAGGTCTTGGGAATTAGGTGGCCATTTCAAAAGATTGATCTTTCTTTCATCAAACCACTCTTTTGCCGCTTTAGAGGTGTGGCAAGAAGCTCCGTCTTGTTGAAAAATGAAATTTTCACCTCATAAAGGTGAACAATAAGCAAGTAATTGTACTTCTAAGATTTGCAAATACAATTATGTGTTTATATTGATAGGCACAAGTACCAAATTCTTTTTTTCATGGCTGAAACATAACCTCAAAACACTATCCACCTTTAAAATGCCTGCTCCATCGACTGCTTTTTCCTTTCTCAAATGCCAGTAACTATTCCAACCAACGGGGTCATCAAGATTGAAATGATTTTCATCGGAGATTATAACATTTCTTCAGTTCACACTGTCAGTAATCCACTTCCCTTTTTTTTGTGTTAAACCTTCTAAACGGTTTTCTATTAATTTTATGACTTTGTGAAATCACAGTTCTTCAAACTCTTACAATTGTTGACTTTAAAATGTCTTCTTCAAAAGTACACATAATTTCAGAAGCAGACATCTTTTGAATGACAGCACGGCTTGTAATGATTCTTCAATCTCCCTCTGTCAGTTTTGGTTTTGGACCAGATCTTTTATTCCATGCAACTGTAATGTTTGTGACAATTTAAAAAAGTTTGTAAAATTGTAAAGTAAATCAAATTAAGCACATTACATAATTTAGTTGCAATTAGTGTTCGGCTAATCTGCTATTTTTGTTTTAATTTATGTTACAAATTGTTATGATTAATCACTTTTTACACATGTGGACTTATGCTATCGAAAGGGTAATTTTTGCATGGAAAGCTCATGAAGTTTGACCTAAATTTTAACTTTGAGTTACAATAAATATAAGATATTTGTTAATTTTGCCTTATTGGTGTTTTTTTCTCAACATTCTACTTAACAATGAATCTTAACAGGTTCAAGCTAGTGTTTTCTGGTGAAGAGTCAAAAGCCTATGCAGCTGCAGGGGCAATTGCTGAAGAAGCATTATCTTCTATTCGCACTGTAATTGCTTTTGGGGGAGAGCACAAAGAAATGCAAAGGTAAGAATAACTTAATACTGTATAACAATGCAAATTAAAAATGAATTTACTTTAAATAGGTTTAAGTCATTCTATGTATTAAATATTTCTAGAATTCGCCTATAATTACATTATAAATACCATTTCTTTTTAAATTAAGTTGTGCAGTCTAAATTTAAATTTAAAAAAGTTATACTTAAAACTATTAAGGATAATTTAAATTTTTAACCTTGTTAATATTTTTATTTTGAGGGATTTTGGCATTTTATGATCTTCTGATGTAACATTAAAAACATTTTTTTCCCTAGTTCCTAAAATTTTAACTTTTATGTCATATCTGTTTTACTTTTTGTAAACAATGTTGTTGGTTTTTTGAAGGTATGACAAACTTCTGATACCTGCTAGAAGGAAGGGCATTAAGAAGGGTGTGATGACAAGTATAGGTGCAGGTTTAACATGGTTCACCATTTTTATTGGCTATGCCTTGTCATTTTGGTTTGGAGTGTACTTGATTGTTCAAGGTAGCAGTGACCCTAATCCTGAATATACACCTAAGACATTAATCATTGTAATTACTTTTTATTTTATATTCAAATAATTTTATTAAACATATAGTGTGACACAGGGTAATTATTGGACAAAAATCATTTTTTTTACCATAGCTGCCACTTTTATGTAATTTTTTAACTAATTTTTTTTTGTAATGACTACTTAATGTCTCTGTCGGTTATCACTGTTGAAATTTACTTTTTTAATCTGTAGAAGTTTTTTTTTTAAATAAGCATGTGTCTAAAAATTACACTGTCAATTGGGGTAATTATTGGACAGTCGTTTTTAATCTGTTCTGCACAGCAGTTAGACTAGCTACAAGGGGTTAATTGTGTGTGTGTGTAATATATTGCTGTGTATTTGATAACTATTTAAAACTACATGGCTTCTGAAAAAAAATTATAACAGTGAAATCTAGTACAAATTACCAAAGATTTAACACATTAATTCTTTTTTCAAGTTCAAAAATTGCATAGATAATGTTTCTTAATCTTGTAAACTATGCAATATGCTAAAATTTACTTGGTAATGATGTCTTACCCCATATCATATCCAACAATTTGCCAAATAATTACCCCCATCACTAAGTATGTATATCATAATGTTTCTATTCATCCTACAATGATGTTTTTCAGCACAAACCACCTTCATTATCATATCTAAGACTGAACATTACAAAATTCAAGATCATGTAAAAGAAAACAAAATTATACACAATTTTGGTATTGACTGAACAAAAGTTTAAACATTTTTTTAATGGATATATTTTGGATTATTATTTATTTTTTTAGAAAAAGTACTAATCTAATCCCTATAATTAATCAGAGCATTGCTGATATGGAATTTACACACTGTGGTTGGGTGCAATAAATTATGGTGCATTCTGGTTGTTGGCCTTGTCCAATAGTTACCCCAATTTTTCGTTTCCAATAATTACCCCGGGTCACCCTCCTATATTCTGCTCAAGTTTTTTATTTAATTAAGTTATTTATTTCCAACAGTTTTTTTTACACAAAAAAAGGCTTTTTTACTTTTTCTTATTTATATGCAATACATTTACTAACTTTAATAAGTATTTAATCTGATATAAAATTTTGCTATGCTTAAAAAATATTTAGCATAATACTTGGAAAGGTTATACATGAATGGTCTAGTTGCAAAATTTACATTTTTCAACGTAAAACTTAAGATATAGGAAGGGTTCTATATCCTTTGATGATTGTAAATTTGGATGAAGTCGCCAATAAATGGACCGGACACTATATCTTAGTTAAACTTTGGCGAATGTGAGTTTTGCATTAAGAACTTTCACATAAAGAATTAGACTGTTATATTAAAAAAAGCTGTAATTATATTATTTCCTACAGGTGTTTTCAAGCATTATGTCGGGTTCTATGTTAGTGGGTCAAACGGCTCCTTACTTTGAAGCATTTGCCACAGCAAGAGGTGCTGCGGGGAAAATATTTGATGTGATTAAACGGGTAATAATGCATTATAAAATTGTATTTAAAGCAAACACTTTATTAATACAAAACAAACATTACAGAAAAAAAGTCGTCACAAGGGGGTTAAAAAAGAGCCTTGTGTGAATTTTGGTCTATATATTGCAAAAAATTGGAATACCAAATTAGTTTAAAAAAATTACTGAAAGCTAAATGTAAAGTTACTTATAACTTTCCAATAAAACAATGCAATTCATCCCCTTATACCATGCTAGGAAACCCATTTAACCATGTTCTCTAGCAGTGTATCCTTTTCTGCAACTAAACTATAAACTTGCACAGAAATTGAGATTCCTGAGGATTTTTTTATAAACCCTAGAAAAAGGTGTAAGTAGCCCGAATAATTATTTAATTGTATTTATACTTCTGGAAAATATTGTTTTTGCATCTTCATGGAAAATTGATGTATTGGTAAGACAAATGTTTTAGGAGATTTCCCACATGACAACTATAAATTATTCTAACTGTGCTGATCTCTTTGAAAATTGCACTACTTGAAAGTTTTAAAATTTTGCCTATTTTGATAATTTAAATTCATTTTGTCAGTTATGTGTCACTTTTCTGTATATATGCAATGTATTGTTCTAAATACTGTCTCAACAATTTTGTTGTAAAATATTTGCAAAACAAATCCTATTTCCCCAATCTTGTGTTAACATTTATTTTAAGTCTTATAAAATTATAGTGATACTTTTAAATTTGTCTATATCTTACTAAGATTAGAAATGTTTTTGCAGAAGCCACATATTGACAGCAGCTGTAATACAGGAGAAAAACAACTCACTATTGATGGAAATATTGAACTGAAAAATGTATCTTTTAATTATCCAGCTAGACCTGATGTTCAAGTATGACTTTTTTTGTGATTTAACAGTTCTTTTAATGTTTTTAGCCTACTTTTCTTTTTTTTTTTAATTCGAAGAATTAAAAAAAAATAAAAAAGTAGGTATTGACATGCGGTCGATGTCCGTCCGTCCGTCTGTCCGTCCGTCCGTCTGTCCGTCCGTCTGTCCGTACCCCCCTTCCAAAATCGGTTCTATCCATCCGATCTTAAAAATTCTTTTTTTGTTAGAAAGCTATGACCTCAGAGACCCGACTTTCATACTTTTTGTCCGTCTGTCTGTACGAACGGACGGACATAAATCTACTATTTGTCGACGAATTTCCCATTGAATTAGCATTGAAATTCAATTTCGAGTCATTTAAATCGCTGAATTTAACTACAAATGCTACGGGAAAAGTGATATACGTCAAAAAATTCAGCGTATCCAAATGAGAATATATTGAAAATTTCAGAGAAGAATTCGAATTCTAAGTACTTCAATTACTTAAAAAACTTTAACATTTAATGCTCATTTAAAAAGCATAGGGAGCCATTTTATTAGAAATAAATCACCATTGCCATGGCAACAATCGCTTGAGAAACTTTAATTCTTTTAGACAATGAATTAAAATAAATTTATTTTTGCGACATCGATCAGTTTGAAATGACGTCAAATATATTTCACTTCAAGATTCGGTATGTAGGTAAGCAATGTTTTCATTCTATTCAAAAGAGAAAAATATTACATATTTATTCTTTGAAATATAATTTTTTGCAAACGATTTAAGTAATAATTATTTAATTCTCGAAATAAAATAAATGAAACTAGCTGAATTTAGCTGGTAAATGTTTAATATAGAATTAATGCTGTGTTTGGCGCCTTTTACCTGTTAAACACAACTGTTGTTTGGAAGCAGGTTAAGTGACAGATTCTGTTACAAACCTACTTGTTTATTTACATTTATTATTTTAAGTGCATTTTGGAATAGTTTTATGGTTTTTTTTCTACGAAAAATTAAATATTTATTTATAACTGCAAATAAATCATGCGGACGATAAGTAATATTTATTTTATTGGTGATAGAAAATAAATGAAAATAATGGCTTTACGAAGTTGAAATTATAGCTAGATGCTGTGGTTAGTGAAATTTATTCTTTTGTATATAAATTTAATGTAGAAACGGTTGTTGATGTCACTTACTGTAACGATCCTAGTTTTTTCAAGATAAGAATTTTAGTAAGTATTTAAGTAACAGGAAAGTAGGCTATTTTAGTTCTTTTAGAACTTCTTGTTTCTTTAAAGAAGTGTTTTTAAAACATGAAATTGAATTTTAGGTCCTCAAAGATATTTCTCTGACAGTGAGACCAGGTGAAACTGTAGCTCTTGTTGGCTCAAGTGGTTGTGGTAAAAGCACCATAGTTCAATTGATTCTTAGGTTCTATGATGCCAGCAAGGGATGTGTGAGTGTTTATTAATGCTAGACATACAAGTGTATATTAGCTTGCTTTTAACTTTCTGTAAAGTTCTGTTTGTTAAAATACTTCATCTGTTGATCAAAACTAGTTGAATATTATTGAAATTAGTTGATTAAATAATTGCTACTTAATTGATTTCATTCCTATGCAATGAGTCTTAAACAGATATATCTTAAACTTCTCGTATCCAATTTAATAAAAACCTAATGAAACATAAAATGCTATGCATTTCAAACGAAAATAAGGTCATATAAAGGGAAATTTATGAATGAATCCAAAAGAAAGGTACAACATAATTGTGCAATCAACCAATTATACAGATTTATTTCAAATAATTTTTATAGGTGTAAAATTGACCTGCGAATCCTACTTAAACAAGTTTAAAAGCATATGTTTTAATGATCCTGTATTTTGTCTTTATATTTTAAAAAAATTCTCTATCCTTCAACAATTATAGATAGAAATTGATGGAAAGGATGTCAAGTGTCTGAATGTTGGATGGTTAAGGAGCATAATAGGATTTGTAGGACAGGAGCCTGTTCTCTTTTCAACAACGATAGCTGAAAACATTCGATATGGTAAAGATGGTGCAAGTCAAGAAGATATTGAACAGGCAGCTAAATTAGCTAACGTTCATGAATTTATTTCAAGTTTGCCATTAGTAAGTGAGGTTGCTATTAATACTTGTTTTTTAATGAAGTGGCTAAAATCAAGTATGCTTTTTTTCTAAATTTAAATTTTTAATTCAATTTAAATAATGCATCGCTTTATACTATTTTACGTAATATTATTTTATGTTACATGCTTTTGTTACAGCATAGATTTATATTATTTGTATATATACATTTAAGTATGCACTTTGTAATTTATTTATTCTAGAGATATGATACCCTTGTTGGAGATCATGGAACTCAGCTGAGTGGAGGACAAAAACAAAGAATCGCAGTAGCTAGGGCTCTCATTAAGAACCCAAAAATATTGCTTTTAGATGAAGCCACGTCTGCACTTGATTCTGAAAGTGAATCTGTAGTGCAAGCTGCTCTTGATAAGGTAATTTATGTTTTTTTTTTTTCATTCATCCAAATTGTAGAAAACAAATATAAACCAAGCTACATGCCATTGGAAACAAACTATAACAGTCTATCTTTTATAAGTTCATACTTTTTTTAGTTCTGTGCTTCACATATAGCGATATACATTTTCATATCAAAATTTTGACCTAAGCCATTTTCTCTCCATTTTTGTATGATATTTATTTATGTACCTATTTGTCTTAATTGAATTAAAAATGTTTTTAATAAACTTGCTAATAAAAGGAAATTATTAATGACCTTTTTTACATTACTTTAGAAATATGGAGTTATATAATTCCTTATTAAAATGTGTCAAATTTTTTATTATTTTTTGAGTTTCCAAAAATATATTTAATTTAAAAAAAATAGTGTTTTGCAGATTGTAACTTAAAATGTATATTATTTTGTAAATATGGTGTCCACTTACAATTAAACATGTTTTATTTGAGAAGTTTTTTTTTTTTTACAAATTCAGAAAAATTCATTACAATTGTAGACTTTTACTACCTAATTAGTATGTGATTAATTTATTTGCATTTTATGTGTTCTCTAAGGCAAGACTTGGGCGCACAACCATTATTGTAGCCCATCGTTTATCAACTATTAGGAGTGCTGACAAAATATGCGTACTGTCAGAAGGTGTTATTAAAGAAGTTGGAAACCATGATGAACTTATGGAAAAGAAAGAACTTTACTACAATTTAGTATTATCTCAGGTAAAAGTCAAAGTTAACTTTCAATTGAGATAACTTCACTTTTTTATTTACTGCAAATGGTATCCAATTTGGAGAAAAAGGTATTAAAGAAATTTTCTAGTTGAACTTTGAGAATAGACTTGTTGCAAAATCTCTGGTTTACTTTTTTTGGTAAAATGTTAAATTTTTCACTGTTTTCACTTAAATTAAATTTTCTGATTTTTAAATGGAAAAATTATTAAACTGTAAGACTAGTACATATGCATTTGGAACCAGGTTAGGCAACATCTTGGATGCTCAGATTTATAAGAAATTATGGTAATACAGGTTTTGTTTAAAAGAAATTTTATTTGATAGTTAAAGTAAATTATTTTTTTAATAAAATAAAAGAAATTATTGTATACCAATGCATCTCAATAGTTAGATGAGTGTTAGAAGGTCAAATGTCTTCCTTGTTTGTATGTTAATTATTGAGACACAAATTCTTGTTTAAATTTAAAAAAAACTAATTAAAGCTTTAATAACAACTTAGTCTTAGTAGGTGTTACTTAATTGATGTTTTATTTATGTAAGATAATTTTTTTTTTTTTTTGTAATTCCGTGTAGAAATATATGTTAGTTTACTATGACTAATTTTTTAATCTTTGATTTCTAAGACAAATGAAGTTGATACCATTGAAGCTGAATCTGTTAGACCTGCCTTTTCTCATCACTCCAGTGTTCGAAGTTTTCATTCTCATGTATCCAATGAATCTGGTCTCCACAATAATGTTGTTTCAGTTTCTGCTTCTTTTAATGATGGAGATGTTGGATTAAGATACATTTTTAAGGTAATTTCCAGGGATTTAAGTTGCATGCTATTTGTAACAGTTACTTTTTACGTGATTTACGTGCTTATAAAGTACTTTGTTACTTTTAGGGGTAACAAAGAAATAATAATTATTTTTTCTGTTACTTCTCTTGGAACTCTTCAGATATTTTTGGCAGTTTGGCTTAAATTTAACTTTAAACCATGTTTAATTTACATTCTTAAATTTGTTTCTATCTTGGTCGTCTGGGAAAAACTGAATAAGAGTAAAAATTCATTTTTTTTCCTCATAGCTTGAAATTTCTAAAAGTATCTAACTGCAATAGAGTTAATTTTTTTAATCTTCCAATCCCTGTTAATTTCATTCAAATTATCAAAAAACATTCAATTTAAATTAAGTAATCAATCTTTTTAAGATGCTTAATTTAAGTTGGTTTAATACAAAAAATTTGACATCTTTTTTTATACTGATAAATTAGAAATATTATATATTTCTGACTTTACTCTTTTGCCTTTATCTAATTGCCTATTTTCACTTATGTATAATCCTGTCGTGGAAATAAAAATTGAACTAATATAACAAAAGTTGGCTTTAAAGTTTATATTCCTCAAGCATCACACATGAATTTAAAACTTCTGGCCAAGTGTGAAGCCTTGTCTGCACTAAAAATAGTCTCAAAGGCCTTTGTGTTTTAGAGATGGTTGATTTTTGTTTTAATTTTATAGACTAATTAAAGAAAAGGTGTTCGACACTTATCCCTTTTTTTAATTTGCATTTTGAGCTTATTTATGACTCATTAGCTATGGAGTAAATCACACATTGTTAAAAATACAGCTTAACTTTGTTATACTGCATCTTAAAAGTGATTGCGGCATTTATAAATTTTTAGAATTGAAGCTAAATATAATTTTGGATTTTAAGGACTGGAAATATGAGAATTATCATCTAAATTTCAGGTTTGAGGTTAGCTATAATTTTTTTAAAATCAAGCAACAAACAAAAGTTATTATCTATACATCCCAAATACTCAGTGTTGTAACATTACTTGAGGTCTATGTCTAATGAATTCAGTTTTATGTAATTCTTTCTGAACAGAGTTGTCATTGTAATCTAAGGCATAGTAGGGTAAACTAACCAGTGAATGAACGCTTAAGCACAATTTGTTTTAAGGAAATTCATACATTTTAAGAAAATATAGCTTCTGGTTTTTGACAAAGTGAACACATCTGTCATTACATGTAAATTCTACAAAAAAAGGTGACTTTATATTGCATTGCTCTGGGTCTTTTGGGGGTCCAAATAAAAAGTGACACAAAAGCCAAGTAAATGCACAGTTCTTTTATAAGTGAATGAACACAAAAATTTCCAGTCAATAAACATGATGACCAATTGCAACCAATCGGATTTCAGATAGCTTCCCACGAGATGGGAGGAAGTCAGGGTTGCCAATCCATCCAGTGGAATGATTTTTAATTCTTATTTTTTAAATGTATTCACCAACTGTTCATTCACTGGGGTCTGTTCACTCACTGGTCAGTCTACCCTAACAGTGTTTGACTGATTAATCTGTTTTACCATTTAGGATGGTGAAAACAAAAATCCCTCCCTCTCATGGATGCGACTTTTAAGAGTAGCTTTACCGGATTGGCCTTTCTTGGTTGTGGGAGCCATCTGTTCTTTTGTAATGGGCCTATGTGCCCCAATTTATGGAGTTGTATTTGGAGGAATAGTTGGAGTAAGTTTTAATAACATATTTATTTTTATTTGCATATTTCCTTGAGCTCTCATAATGTAGATTTATTTTAAATATATTTGGTACTGTTTTCATTCCACTGACACAAATCTCGTCAAACAGATTTATCGGTGACAAAACATTGTATGTGCAGTTAATCCTTACCATTGGAAATATTTCGTTTGGCGTGGCAGTTGTAGATTTTTGGCGACTTTACCTCCTTTTCCCACAAAATGGAAAAGAACTATGCATTTTTGTGCTACATGTTTCTTTGTTTAATTTAATGTATCAACCGCTGCATTGCAATTGCTGCATTCTAGCATGTTGTAAAAATACATTTAGTTTTAAAAGTCTGAAGCATTTAAAAAATATTTTTTTGCTAGGAAAGGATTGCTAGTTGTTGAGTGTTTTAATTATATTGAAATGTTTTTTTTTATTTGTTATTCATGATTCAAATGATTGTTGAAAATTGGGAAATGATCAGTCTTCAAATTGAGACTTTCTCGCACATATTCTTAGTTAAAGAAATTTTACTCTTTTAATGGTTACCAATTATTTTTCAAAAATTGAAATATTTTACTTGCACACCTATTTGGTGAGTGAAATAAATATCTCATTAAGTTTAAAAAGTAAATTTTGTACCAATGAAACCATAGTTGAATTTATTTTATTTTTTGGTCATTTTTAAGTTGAATAATGTCTATTTTTTTGTATTGAAATTTACTATCTTTTGTCAAATTATAATTAGAAATCTTAATCTATTTTTAAGGCACTATCAGAAGATATTGATAAGATGGTGAAGGATACTGCATATTATTGCATAGTATTTCTACTTCTTGCTGCAGCATCTTTTATTTTTTCTTTTCTTCAGGTAAAACATCACATTCATCATGATTAAAATTTTAAAAATTTAATGAGCTTTCAAAGTATAACCCTAACAAAGACAGTTATTAAATAAATAAATGAAGTATCAATACAGCATATACCTAAATTCAACATGATTCTAACATTGTTAGCTTTAAGAAAAATATTAATTTCGACAATTCAGTTTACAGTGTGATTGTATATCCCAGGGCGTTTAGAGTTGGTCCCTTAGTCCCTTAAAGTCCCTTTTTTTATTTTCGGTCCCTTTTAGTCCCTTTTTTTCACATTTGGTACCTTAAGTCCCTTTTTTTTTTAAAAAAAATATTACCATGTGACTAGCGCGCCATTTTTTCGATATTCTTCGTCACTCAGAAATGGGGTTTGGGCATATTCTTAAGCATGACAATAAGTTACCATGCAATAGGAAATAGTTTAAAACAGTCCTGCACAAAAATTTAGACACCGACGCAATTCATGAAAAAAATCGGCAATGTTACTATTTTTCGGTAGTTTTTTTTAATATATATTCTTCAGGCAGCATGTAAAATAATAGGGGGAAATTTTTTGCCAACAAATTTAATTAAATTTGACTTCCATCAACAAATTAAAAATGTCATAACTTTCCTTGCCACAAAAGTATAGGCACAAGTTTCAGTTTTATGCAAATTCTTTACAGGAAGTGATTGGGTCATCAAAGAGGAAGGTTTTTAAGTTGCTTTAAAAGGTTGAACTGAAGGTAATTTTCAATGCTTAGAACCATTCTGAAGTCAACTGAATTTTCTTACAAAGAGATTTTAAGGATATGGACATTAAAATTCAGAGGTAAATCTGCTTCTTATATTTCTAGTCAATTAAAGCGTTAGAAACGAGGTATTTTATAGAGTGTTAGCACGTGACAATCAACATCCACCAAAATCGCGGTCTGAAAGACCTCAAATCACCAGCAAACGAGAGGACGGACAAATAAGAAAATTGCCTTCAGACAAACATTGGTCTTCAAATCAAATTAAAAGCCTGATTGTGGCTCAATTTTCACGTGAACCTATTGAGAGGTGAGTCAATGAATCTTTATACTTGATAAAATCCAAGCTGAAGTGCAAGCCTAGCTTGCTATCTCATCATAAAGATGCAAGACTGCAATGTACTCAACAACACATGTCTTACAGCTATCCATTGCAGTCTTGCATCTTTATGATGAGATAGCAAGCTAGGCTTGCGCTTCAGCTTGGATTTTATCAAGTATATCCAGATTCATTGACTCGCCTCCTAATAGGTTTACATGAAAATTGAGCCACAACCAGGCTTTTAATTTGATTTGAAGAGCAATGTTTGTCTGAAGCCAATTTTCTTATTTGTCTGTCCTCTCGTTTCCTGTTGATTCGAGGTCTTCCAGACCGTGATTTTGGTGGATGTTGATCGCCACATTCTAACACTCTATAAAATACCTTGTTTCGAACGCTTTAAGGGGTCTAAGGAGTCTTAAAAATGTGCAAAGGAGATACTACAAAGCCTAGTCTGATCTTTCATGTCATTTTTGAACTACTCAATGTACAGTGGTGGAAATTGATTTATGAACTGACAGTTTTTTAACAGTATTTCTTTATTAAATGCGTTTTTATCGATTTAAATTTCATGCACTATACAGGCTTTGTATTATAAATTATACCTGTGAATAAAATTTTATATAATTTCGTAAACAATTTCTTTTGCTGATATTTTAGTTTTAGCATAGGGAAATTGATTTATGAACTTTTACATTTAATCTCAATTAATAATTACTAAAACTATTTTTTTTCGTTATTGCTTCTTTGATTTTGTTTTTCATAGACAACACGAAACTTTGGGTGAAGTTTTGGTCAAGCAATTTCCAGTTTTTAATGAACAAGTCCTTCTATTCCATAACTGATGCACACTCCATTGACACTATACTCCAATTGAGTAAATTATTCATACCAATTGATCTCAGACGTTATCCTTGGGGTTTAAGTCATGGCTATTGGCAGTATGATCTAAATAAACAACACTTTGTATACATTAAACCAGTCTTCCATTTCGTTTGAAATGTGGATACTTGCATTATAATGCATAAAAATATAATCAAAAGCATAGTTTTGTCATGCAAAAAGGAATTAAAGAATTTTCTAGAACAAATCTGCAATAAAGTGATGTTTGTCAGCCCTTCAGAAACAAAACCTTGTTTTTTCAATCATAAGATATCGTTGCCCAAACCATCAAACTTCCACCACTAACATTTCTGCTGAAGACAGATCTTGGATATTTTCGAAGATCCTTTCAATAAAAGTTTAAACCATCACGTCCATCCAAATTGAATTGTTTTCGTCAGCAAATTTCACTCTTTTCCCATTTCTCTCAATCCACCCCCACCCAATCCATTTTTATGCAGTTATGACCATATTTTAATAGCCTGTTCTTATGGTGAAGAGTCAGCTTTGGACCAGCCTTCATTTGGGAACATTTCAAGATCGACGACGATATCAATATTTGTCCTACTCTTCTGGGAGTTACAGGAAGTGATAGTTCATAACAAATTCGTCCTGTAATGCACAAATGCTGCCACAAATGGTAACTTTTTGGGATGCAAGTCCAATAATCCTGCTTTTCTCCCTCGTCCCACGAGGGTTACACCTTTTTTTATTGATGTTTTTTTACCGTAGTCAGAAGGATTCTTCAAATATTTATGAATAATATTTATTGATCGTTTAATTAATATGCTGATTTCTCTTACAGATTAGTTACAATAATATATAAGGGTCATTTTTTACCTTTTTGGTTTCAGGCAGTCCCGCAAGCTTTCCTATTTAGTAAAATGGGAATAAAACAGATAAATTTCAACAAATTTGGCCTTAATCTTATTTATAAACAATGATAGTAAGCTCCCCTGAAGTTCAAATGAAGAACTATTTAAAATATTTGGTACCTGGGTTCAAAATAAATTTGAGTTCATAAATCAATTTCCACCATTTGACATGCTAAATATCTAAAAATAGATATATTTTTATTTAATATAATTTTTTTTTCAAAAAATTATGTGCGAAAATCCTTTATTATACTCTGAATATACAACACACAAAATTCGAATTGTGAGCACTTAATACAAAGCGATATCTGGTGAAAAGAATGTTAGTTCATAAATCAATTTCCACCACTGTATAAGTATAATTTTTTTATATGTAATTCTACAAGATTTATTTATTATAAAACAAGTTTTAAAATTTATGAAAGTTTAGCAAAAACTAAAATAAATGATATTAAACATGAAGGTACTTGAACACACTGTGATTAGGCTTGCGCGGCAAATTGTGAGGTCAAAATTGAAAAAATGAATAAGAAAATGACTTTATATTGTACAAATATGTCCAAACAAAGACTTATACCTAAATTCTCAGCTCAATTTTAATTAGAAATTATTTTTTTTTAAATTTAAAATCAAAATTTTTAAATTTTTATTAATTTTTTTAGAAAAAAGTTCTTAAAATAATTTCTAATTAAAATTGGGCTGAGAATTTAGGTATAAGTCCTAGTTTGGACATATTTGTACAATATAAAGTCATTTTCTTGGTCATGTGTTCAATTTTGACCTCACAATTTGCCGCGCAAGCCTAATCGCAGTGTGTTCAAGTACCTTCATGTTTAATATCATTTATTTTAGTTTTGGCTAAAGTTTCATAAATTTTAAAACTTGTTTTATAATAAATAAATCTTGTAGAATTACATATAAAAAATTATACTCATTTAGTGAGTAGTTAAAAAATTACAAGAGAGATCAAACTATGCTATGTAGTATCTTCTTTGCACATTTTTAAGACTCCTGTGACCCCTTAATTCAGTAGAAATATCAGAAACAGGTTTACCTCTGAATTTTAATGTCCATATCCTTACGAGCTCTTCGTACGAAAATTCAGTTGATTTCAGAATGGTTCTAAGCATTGAAAATTACCTTCAACCTTGTAAAGCAACTTAAAAACCCTCCCCTTTGACGCAATCACTTTCTGCAAAGAATTTGCATAAAACTGAAACTTGAGCCTTACTTTTGTGTAAGTAACATTGACTATTTTTTCATGAATTGCGTCTGTGCAGGACTGCACACTAATAATGTTCTTACACCGTCTTCTGTTTTTCTTGTGTTTCTTTTAGTCTGGTTTAAAAAGAAAAGAAGGGTTTTTGCCTTAACCCTTTCAGTCCCAGTGATGCCATTTGGCATCATCACTTTCAATATTTTTTTCACAATTTTTATGCCCCGTTATGACATCCAAACACACATCATTCGATTCTTCACATTTTGTTCTATCAGACAATATTTTACATTAATCTTAATAGAAGTCAGAACTACTATTTTTTTTATTTAGAAAATAGTCAGCAAGCGTTTCTGTTTCTCCTGATTTTTGATAAGTTCACTTCAGTTCCACATATTTAAAACACAATTTAAACTATTTCGGTAAAAATATTTACTAAATTTTTTTTAATAATATGGTCAGATACCTTAAAATATGTAACTCGAAGTGTTTTTAGGTAATATATATATATTTATTTTGTTGTTTTCCACAGTTAAAAATTTTTGGCATTGTTTCAAAAACCATATAAAAAATTAAAATGAATTTTTTTCTTTGGAATTCTTATATTTGACCTAAAATAAGCTCATTTTGTGAATATCAGATGTTTCTGTAATGTAGTAAATTTTTGGGACTGAAAGGGTTAATAAACAATTTGCTCATTTCCAACATGTCTTAAGCACTTGTCGATTTTTTTAAGTGGTCCCTTAGGTCCCTTTTTTCAAAACTTTAGGTCCCTAAGTCCCTTTTTTTAGGGGTCCAAGGTGCAAAACACCCTGATATCCTAATGTCGCTTGTACCTTATTGGCCTCTACCTCTAATAAAATGTTTTTTAATGTATTATATACTATAAACTTTACACATATGTATGATGCTAAACTTCTTTTGCTATCGGACAGTTAGTGTTTATTTTTATTGTGTATCCCTATTTAAACCTTTTATTAATAACGTACAATTATGTTTTGTTGGTCTTACACATTGCTTGCCTATCAGGATGTTAGTTACATCAATCCTGTATGTATAAAACTTAATAAAAGCTTCTCATTCTTCGTTTTAAAATCAAATTCTGATAGCCTTTTAAATTGATATGATTATAATATTTAATAATTTAACAAGAAATCTAAAATGTTTGATATGAGCTAAACCAAAATATATTTAGGTATTTTCTTTTTATGCAAGCTGTTTAAACTATTGTTTTATTGTAAGCCATTTAAACTATCGCCTGAAATATCCAAAACTAATTAACAGTTAATTGTTATTTATAGTTACCATTTTCAGTAATTATATTTTTATTCTTAGATATTCATGTTTTCTGTAGCAGCAGAAAGGCTAACTTCAAGACTTAGAAGCAAAGTATTCTCTAAAATAATAACACAGGTAATACATGACTTTTAGTAATTATTACTATTAATTTGATGGAATTTTTAAAAAGTTTATACAATGGACTTTTACATTACAAATAAAATGAATTTCAGAATTTCACTCAAATTGATGTGGAATATTACAAACTCTACTAATATGTATTGTAAGAATAAAGGAAAAATGCAGATATACCTTTTTAAAGTCATGTGAAATGAGTCTAGAAAGTTCAGCATGAAAATACACGAGAAGAAAAATCAAGAAAATGTAGTCTAAGTAATATAAGAAAAATTATTAATGTCCTAAACTTTAAGATTACTCTGGCACTACTAGAATCGAATATTCCAGTGATCCTTTAAATGTGCAACTCTATAATCAGTAAAAATGGAACATTCTTAGAATTGTCAAGCTCCGTAAACTAAAAAAGAAACAAGCATTGATGAGTTACTTTTAAAAAGTAACTTTGTTACAGTTACCTGTTTTCAAAGTGAACCTTGAATAAAGAACTCGGGATAATCAGAACAATTTAAGGAAAAGAAGTTTTTAAAAGTTAAATTTTAAACAAATTTAAACCAAACTCCAAACTATGCTGGAAAATATCTGTAAAGAGGTGTGTGAGAATTAACTGGAAAGTAATAAATTTTGTTTACTTAGTTACTGCTAAAAGTAACTTAGTTACTTTCTGAAAAATCTAACAATTTTACCCCCAAAAAGTAACTAGTAACCTGTTACACCAATCCCTGAAAGCAGTCAATCCTTTAATTTGGAAACTTGGTGGTCATTTAATTGGTAAATGTTGGCTGCTTTATCGGAAAGGCAGGTAAAAGGAGAACCACTGTCAAATAAAATCATGCAGTGTCAGCAATCTGTGATCAAAGTTAGTTGATTTGTAAATTAAAGAGTTGAAAAAATCATTGAAAATGATTTTTTCCCAAAAATAAAGAAATTAAATTAATAGTAAAAAAAAAAGACAAATTCTAGCAAATTGGACAATATTTGAAATTTCCAATTTGCAAATTTGTGGTATTCTGCTTTGTAATAACAAGTAATTTTCCTCAAACTATCAGAATCAACCGCAACAAAAATTATAATTTTACTCAGAATAACCATTACAAATTAATTTTTCAAGAAATTAATTCTCTTCATTTTTCATTCATTTTTTGGCTTACTTTTTCTTTTTTAATTCGAAAGAATTTAAAAAATGAAAAAGTAGGTATTGACATGCGGTTGATGTCCGTCTGTACCCCCTTTCAAAATCGGTCCTATCAATCCGATCCGAAAAATTCTTTATTAGAAAGGTATAACCTCAGCGACCCAACCTTAATACTTTTCATCAGACGGACATAAATCTACTATTTGTCGACAAATTTCCCATTGAATTAGCATTGAAATTCAATTTCAGGTAATTTAAATGGCTGACTTTTAAATCGCGAACTTTAAATCACTGTCACAACAGTGGCAGAGAAACTTTATTCATTAAAAAATATTATTTGCAGCAAAATTTATTTTGGTTATAAATCTGTTTAGAATGACGTCAGGAATGTGATTATTTGATTGTTTTTTATTTGTTCAGTGGTAAGGCAAATCCTGATTAGCTTTTATTTACATTTACTATTTTAAGTGCATTTTGGTAGTTTCATGGTTTTTGTTCTACGAATAATTAAATATTTATTTATAACTGCAAATAAATCATGCAGACAATAAGTAATATTAATTTTATTTGCTATATTAATGAAAATAATTGATTTTTTTGGCTTTAAGAAGTTTAAATTATAGCTGGATGCTGTGTTTAGTAGAACTTATTCTAATGTATATAAATTAAATGTAGAAATGGTTGTAGATTTCACTTAATGTTATAAACCTAGTTTTTTCCCAATAAGAATTTTAGTAAGTATTAAAGTAACAGGAAAGAAGGCTATTTTAGTTCTTTTAGAATTTCTTGTTTTAATATCAAATGTGACAGAATATCACAGACCCCTTTGGACAATCTTGCAAGCAAGCATTTAGGGTGCTTTTCCTTTGTGGATGAAGCCAAAGAATTCCAAATCTATAGCAAGAGCACTGATGTTCATGCGTCCCCTGAGCACAGTCCAACTACTACAAGATGAGCTGGGAATTGTATACAACAATAGAAATTTGTAAAAAAATGTTAACTGAACAAAAATCAGTTTTCCCAAAGTATACTTTACTTTAATATATTTATTGTTGAATTTTACTGACTTTATTGTATACATTAAAGCAAAATTTGTTGAATTACATGTATGTATACATAACATATAAAGCCAAATACATATACGTTATGAAAATATATATATATATATATACTTCCCGCCACCCTTATTTGAAACACTTTAGAGATGGAAAACCGAAACCATTTTTTTTGTCCTCAGTTTTGACCAAAACACCGGTTTTTCATAAGGCTGGTCTTAAAGTTCAGTAAAACCGAAAAGCCGGTTTTTGAAACACAGGTTTTTTTTCCCTGAAAAATCGCCATCCCTACCATTTCTTATTTGGTTGGTGGCTTGTATAGGAAAATCTTGATATGATTTGTGACAATTTTTTTGTGTGTTACATGCATACATCTGAAATTAAAATTTTTTCTAGAGCATTTCTTATTTTGATCATCCGAAAAACAGCGTTGGATCACTGTGTTCTAAGCTAACTTCAGATGCATCTGACATGCAAGGGGTAAGTGCTTTGAATTTTTTATATTTTCAGTTTCTGATTCAGTTTAACCATTAATATGAACCTGAAGGAATACCCAAAAAGTGTATATTGATCATTAGGCGATTTTGAGCTAAGCCCGTACTCCCTAGAAATATATTGCTGCTTTTAATCCATTATAATAGGAAACACCAACTTTGTTAATAGAACTGCACTTCTTTTGTTAGCATAAATTATACAACTTTAAACTTGCCTACTTTGCATTACTTATCTTAATATTGAAAAAGGCTTCCAGTTCATTCTAAGAGGAATTTCACTTTAAGCCAGTTAACATTTATGGGGATCGAATGTTATCACTTCTTAGTAGACTTTAAAAGGTATTCACCAGACATTGGAAATTTACTTTTAAAAACTATTAGAGTTGCAGTTTCTTAATATGAAAAGTAATTAACCACAGTTACTTTTAGAAATTCCAAGTTATAAGAAAAATTGAAATATAGCCATTTTACCATTATTTTAAGAGAACCAAGACTAACGAAAAGAGAGCAATCAGAAAAAACTAAGAACTCAAATTCAGTGTTATTGAATTTAAGCCTAACACCAAACCCAGTCGAAAATATCTGAAGAAAGGCATGAGAAGTAACGAGAACGTAACTAAATTTGGCATTGCTGCTAAAAGTAAATAAATTGGAGTTGCTGTTACTTTCCGAAAAATCTAACAAAGTTACCTGAAAAAAGTAACAGTTGCATGTAATGTGTTATTCCAATTCTTTGTATAGACATTACATGTTTTTTTTTTGTATGAAGGATGATCAAAGAGTAATTAATGTTGATCAACTGCTGTTTAATAAATAAATTAAAAAGCATGGTCAATTTATTTTCAATACTTTCTGTACTTATAGCCTTTCTCTTACAGGCTACAGGGTCCAGAGTATCAACTATGTTACAAGCCTTCTCTACTTTAATTGCATGTGTTGCACTTGCTGTTTTTTATAATTACAAGATTGGTTGCCTTGTTCTTGCCTTTGTTCCATTGATAGTGCTCTCTGTTGCTGTTGAAGGGAGAGTCGCTGGAGGTCAATTACTCAGTGATAGAGCAAGTACAGAAGCAGCATCTAAAGTATGTTTCTTTCAAGCAATGTGTTTGTATCTACGCCTAAATTTATTTGTTGTTTATTCTGCTTTTATTATTTTCATTATTTTAGTATTTAATTTTAAAATTTGTTAGAAACTATAACTTTTCCAATAGAGTAATATTATGCTGAAAATAATACTTAAACAATTTAAATAACAAAGAATAGCAATAAGCAAAATATTTTTTATAATTGCGTGAAAAAAATCGGACTTTTACATTATCATTTCAATATCAGACGCGTGCGTAAAGTTATACTTTTTAGAAACAGTGATACAAAATTACTTTTTTTCACCCAAAAGCAGTGCAACAAAGTACTTTGTGTCACTCTTTTCATTAGATGCCAACATTTCAAGTAAAATTTCGATTTGATAATACTCATAACATCCAAGGAATTATCGATCTGCTTTATTTAAAAATATTATGAGCGTGAATTATTTTTGAATCAATGAAATTTTTTTCTCGCGATGGGAATATTTCTTTAGTCACGCCCTTCGAACTGCGAGTTCATTGGTTGCTTTCTTTGACAAAATGTTGAAACACGCTTATTGGTTTTTATAGCATCACGCGCTCCGAACTGCGAGTTCATTGGTTGTATTCTTTTACATCTCTCCTGGAAGCTCCGAACTCATTTTAGTTTAATTAGCACGTGAATTATTTTTGAACCAATGAGATTTGATTTTTTTCACGCAATTATAAAAAATAGTGTATGTAACACGTGCGAAAAGTAAACTTTTTAAAACACGTGTCTTTATTTCACTCGCTCGTACCTCGCTCGTGAAATAAAATCCACTAGTTTTAAAAAGCATTACTTTTCACACTTGTTGCATAAATAACTATTTTATAATTGCGTGAAAAAAAGCCGACTTTTACATTATAATTTCAATATCAGACGCGTGCACAAAGCTAGACTTTTTGAAACAGTGAAAAAAAGTACTTTGTTTCACCCAAAAGCAGTGAAAAAAAGACTTTGTCGCACTCTTTTTATAAGATGCCAACATTTCAAGTAAAATTTCGATTTGATAATACTCATAAAATCCAAAGATTTATCGATCTGCTGTATTAAAAAATATTATGCGCGTGAATTATTTTTGAATCAATGATTTTTTTTTTCTCGCGATGGGAATATTTCTTAAGTCACGCCCTTCGAACTGCGAGTTCATTGGTTGCTTTCTTTGACAAAATGTTGAAACACGCTTATTGGTTTTTTGTAGCGTCACGAGCTCCGAACTGCAAGATCATTGGTTGCTTTCCTTGACATCTCTTAGTCTATTTTAGTCTAATTAGCACGTGAATTATTTTTGAACCAATGAGATTTGATTTTTTTCACGCAATTATAAAAAATAGTGTATGAAACACGTGCGAAAAGTAAACTTTTTAAAACACGTGTCTTTATTTCACTCGCTCGTACCTCGCTCGTGAAATAAAATCCACTTGTTTTAAAAAGCATTACTTTTCGCACTAGTTGCATAAATATCTATTATCTAACTAAAAATTGTTGAACCTAGTAATTGGTTATGCATATTTTATCGGATATTATAATAGTAGTTCTAAAAAGTGTTTAATAGTTGAATTACTTAAATAAAACTTGAAGTTATTTTAATGCACAAATTGAAGAATTAGTTTAATAAATATAAAATTACAATTGACTGACAAATGTTTTGTTATGATTTTTATTCAAAAGAAATTAAAGTACTTTTCCAAAATTTTGTTTTGTTAGGATCCCAAACTGAATCATTACTTGCTTTTAGTAAAATTTATCATTCTATAGGTTGCTATAGAAGCTATTGAAAGTATTAGAACAGTGGCTGCTTTGCACCAAGAAAAGGCTTTTTACCAGCAGTTTTGTAATGCTATTCTCAATACACACAAGTAAGTATTCTAACCAATGTTTATGTATGATTGTTAACTTAAATAATACTTTTTCATTTAAAATATTTTTCATTTATTTGTAGGAATGCTAGAAAGCGATCTTTTATTCGAGGGTTTACGTTTGGGCTTGCAGAATGTATTCCAGTGTTTGCTTATGCTACAGCTTTCTATTATGGCAGTGTACTACTTATCGCTGGAGAACTCAAATATGCAGATCTTTTTAGGTAAAATACAACCTTAATTTTGTTCAAATTGTGCATATTAGTATATCCAATAAAATACGCATAACCAATCACTAGGTTCAACTATTCTTTTTTTAGGTAAAATACAACCTTTTTATAATTCATCATTTGATATTTTTTAACTTTTCTGATATTATGATGGAAGATCTAATTTGTTTAACTGCAATCATAAACTTATATTTTTAAAACTGCAGCCCTTAAAGTTGTAAGAAAGACAAAAATTTTAGAAAATAATTTTAATTTTCAGTGTGAATCCTTATTTTTACCAAACTATAATAGGAGCAAACCTTCACCTCCTCCCTCTGTCTGACTCTCCGACCCCTTCCATTTTTATGTTAAACTTTGTGTATTTGTAGCTTTTAATTTAGATTCAGATATTGGTTGACTTGTTTTTTTCCCCTTTAAGTTTAACTTGTGGTTTGCTATGTAATAAATTACATGAAGGAAAGAAAAGCTAGGGAATATAATTGGTTATATGAATTGGTTATATGTTTTTTAGTTTCAATTCTATGTATTTATTCATTTAAGGGTAATTGAAGGCATAATAGTTGGTACAGCAATGTTGGGACAAGCTGTTGCATTCACTCCTGATTATCAGAAGGCAAAATTGGCTGCATCCCGAATATTTGAACTATTAGATCTTAAGAGCGAGATTGATATATTTTCACAAGAAGGTAAAACTTTGGTAAGTTTAATAGCTGAGCAATTATGGTAATTCTCTAATTCAAACATAAATAATTTTTTTTGTATGAATAAAATATGACAGGTTATATCTTGCATACACCAAATGTAGTTTAACTTTGTCTTAAAATTATGTTGATGAAGAATGGATATAATTGGAACAAAATGGGGACAAATGAAGTAGATGTTATATTCCAGTATTATAATAATTACAAAAATTACAATTTAAAAAGGATACATTCACAAATACTTAATATCTATGTAAATAAACCTAAAATGTTCAACACAAGTGGGAATCCTCCTAAAATGCAAAATGATGGAAGATGCAAGATAAAGATTGATAAAGCAAAGGAAATTTATTGCAGTAAAAATTATTCGAATGAAAGTTTAATCCTTGAATTAATCTACAAAAATGAATAGATGCTGCAGGAACAAAATTCAATAAGGGCCAAAAGAATAACTACTTTGTGTAGCCAGAAAGTGCAGCATGCCTAATGCTTCAATTCACCAGTATTTATACACGAAAGATCATAGTGAAAATTTGCATATGTTGAAAGGGTTACAAGTGAAGCCTTCAGGATGGTTGGCTGCAGTAAGAACAAGCTCTACAATTGGTTGTAGAACAGAGAGGAATGTATTATTTCAAAAGGCTTTGGCATGGAGTGCACTGGTATACAATCCATTATTTGAAGTAAATTTCTTGATCTATTTTCAGGAAAATATCAAAGGCAGTGTAAAATTCCAAGCAGTCCAGTTCCAGTATCCCAGCCGCCCAAATGTGGATGTACTGAAGGGCCTCAATCTGCAGCTGGAGCCTGGCAAAACCGTGGCTTTGGTTGGGAGCAGCGGCTGTGGGAAAAGCACTTGTGTGCAGCTTATGGAACGCTTCTACAATGTTGAAGATGGGCAAGTGGTAAGTACCTTTTCTTTATTGCTTAAAATTTTGATAATGGGACTTGCATAGTCAGCTGCAAGTCACTTAAAGTTATTATAATTTATTACTTCCTTTTAGTGATAAATTAAGACCAGTATTACAATGTCCACAATTTTAAGAAGTAATTTATTCACTAAAAAGCATTTGTCGACCTCTGATATTGGGTTGTGTTCGTGTGCATTTATTGAGTTATTTTTGGTTTATTTTCCTCTCGTAATAGATTTATGCATGTATTACCATGTTCAGAATTTCAAGAGCAATATGTTGATTAAATAGCATTTGCAGTCTTCTGTTCTGTGTTTGGTGATACCATAATGTGCATGTGAAATGCATTGAAGTTTTGCATTCATTTCATGAAGAACAATGTGTATGCATGAAAAGAAAGTCTGTTTCCACCAAATAAGTATGAATTGCAGTACTAAAGATCTGCACATTTTTGCAGAAACCCTACTATTATTTAGGGTAAGGTGGGGTAAGTGGGTCACCTTTTTGGCATAATTCGACTTTAGACCCTCATACCACTGGATGTAAACGGCCTAACAACTTATTTATTTTTGTGGTCCATTCTCTCATATGTTATTACTGTACCCATGACAACCTTAACATAAATTGGCAAAAAATAAATTTAAAAAATATGTTTTTCTTTTTGGTCATCCGAGTGGCCCACTTGCCCCGCACGGTGGGGTAAGTGGACCACCCCCCTAATATATTTTTACAAATAACTGGTAGAGATATGGTGGGCCAAGTGGAATAATCTACATGATTTTTTGAGTGTTTGAAAAAAAAAGTAATGATGTATCTTTAACAGTTCCCCCAAAGCAACTTTTTCTGGCATGCAAGCTTACTACAAGAAAAAATACGTTAATTTTCATCTTGTGATTTTTGCATGTAGTGTAAAAAAAAATGTTAGGGCTACAGATTTTTAACTGGCCTATGTCAATGAATAGGACTATGAATAGCGAATAAGGCTAACCCTATGAATAAGTAAATATGACTTTTTTTAAAGTATATTAAAGAGTTGGGGCAACTGGGCCACCCATGGCCCACTTACCCCGCCAATGTGGTGGCCCACATACCCCAAACACGGGTCAACTGGGCCACCCCCATTTTCTTTTAACCTTATCAACATTACAAGTACATGGCACTACAAAAAGATACTATGTTTTATACATTTTCAAATTATATAACATTTTGTTTTGTATCATGAACCGTTTGGAAATAAATAAAAAAATAGTATGATGGCGTTAATTACGAAAAGATGCAATTTAAAAACATTTCACAAAAAGGATTGTAACTTGTTACATACTTGAATGAAAATGATGCCATAATGTTTCCTGCATCTATTGGGGTAAATACGTAAAAATATTATAACAGATTTTTTTTACGTCCATAATTCGGGAAATGCCAGGGGGGGGGGGGGGGGTAAGTGGGCCAATGGCCCACTTACCCCACCTTACCCTAGATAAATTAGGGTGAATATAAAATAATTGTACGCATTATAGAGTTTTTTGTATTTATATTTTAGCTTCTGGATGATGTGAATATTAAAGATGTAAACGTCAACAACCTGCGATCCCACATGGGCCTTGTTTCTCAAGAACCTGTGCTCTTCAGTTACAGTATTGCTGAGAACATTGCTTATGGCAAGAATTATGAACCTGTTGACATGAATCAGATCATTGAGGTGGCTCGGAAAGCAAACATTCATGATTTCATCACATCATTACCTCAGGTACAGTAAAGAATTTCGTAGTATGTTTTGTCAGTTTACAAAATATGTAGTAAAAGCAAAATATGCCGAACCATATACATAGCTAAAAATTAAATATATGATATGAATTACATTTAATATACACTTATAGCAAGATAGATATTAAAGTATTAGCTATTTAATGTTACTTGTACAATAACATATTTTATTGTACAAATGATATTAAATAGCTAATAAATTACTAACAATATATATCGTGCTGTAAGTATATGTTATTTGTAATGTATGTTGCATGCTTCTTCGTTTAATTTTTATTTTTGTATATTTCTTTAAGTATTATTGCATGAATATTGTTTCATATACTTTGTAAGTTAATATTCTAGTTCTTTTATACTTACTTCTGTAAGCCCCGTGGAATACTTTGTGGTACACAGGGATTTATTCTTAATGTTATTCGTTTTAAAAAGTTTATTTTTTTTAATGTGATATTTAAATTTTATTTTGCTAAAACATTTAAAGATTTAAGATCTAAAAGAAAATACCATATGCCACTGTAATAATCCGTTAGACCAAAACTCTTAAAAATTTTTGTGTATCCAATGGTTCACATACTTGATCAGGTTTTTTTTTAAAAATAAATATTAGTTCTAGTATTTCTGTATCTTTTTTTTCAATAAATTAATCTGTTTTTCATAATAGTTTAATTTCTTATCCATTCTAATATTGATTTGTATTCTTCATCAGGGTTACGAAACACCTGTTGGCTTGAAAGGTACCCAATTAAGTGGAGGACAGAAACAGCGAGTTGCCATAGCCCGGGCATTATTGCGGGACCCCAAAATTCTTTTATTAGATGAGGCTACATCTGCTTTGGATGCTGAAAGTGAAAGAGTAAGTTTTTAAAAAAGAATTTTGCATTAAAATGTTACTGAGTATGTAAAAGTTAGATTGTTTTAAACATACAGGTAGTTGGAGAGGTAAATATTTATTTAGCCCATAGGAGCAGAATACTTTGTGTTCTGAAACAAAAAAAAAATTACGAAGTGATCACTGTTCTGCTGAAAGAATTTATACTTCCCCCACCCCATCTTGTTAAAAATATTACAAAGTTTTTATGCAAATACAGCATGTTGTAAAATGATAATTAAACTTATATGTTTAAAATCATTGTGCGTACTGCAATGGGCCATGGTGTAACTGCAGTAACTCTATAGTGACTTGGACCATTGTTGCAAGCACTCAATTAGTCTAACAATTAAGAAAACATACTGGAAAAGAATTTATTTCAGATCAAAAATGATACAACTCAATGTTGTGATAGCTATGCAAAGGGAAAAGTTAAAGTTGTGCTATGAAGCAATAGCTAATTTTAATTATTAGTTCAGATCTGAAAGAGTGGCACAGAATTTTCTAAAATTAGTTCTGCAGTAACATTACACTTTTTAGAGGTTTCTTCTGTTAGGACTGTTTAAAAATTTATAAAAGCAAAAATTCCAATGAACTGTTTGAATTACAAAAAATTAGGAGTTATGGACCTTATCCTCAATAATTATGTTCAATGACCTTTTTTGCTTGCAAATGTTAAATTGTTTTTCAATCATTAAGTTTGCTGTAGTGCAATATTAGTAAAAAAAGATAAAATGGATTTTCATTAGAATAACATATCTTAATGTTAATCAATAACTAACGTATTTATTTTCCAGATTGTACAGGAGGCTTTGGACAACGCTAGAAATGGTAGAACATGTTTAGTTATCGCACATCGCTTAACAACAATTCAAAATGCTGATTGCATTGCTGTGTTGAATGATGGAAAAATAATTGAACAAGGTTCACACCAAGAATTATTAAAACTAAAAGGACATTATTACAAGCTTTACACTAATCAATATTCAATAAAATAATGATGCAACTCTCATTTAATTTATTTTATGTTTTGTAATGTTAATTTTATATGAACTTTTGCATTTATGCAATCAATGTATCTCACAAAAGAAATATTGTGATATTTTTTTTATTTTTAATAAAGTAAAAATTAAAAAAAAAAATTGGAATACTTTTTATTATTTATATGTTTTGTATACCTTCACGTTTAAATCGATTTAACTTGGGAAAGAGAGTGAAAGTTTTTGTGTTTACACAATACTGTTAAGCACCATCAAATTTTCCCAAATATAATTTTTTAACTTTCAAATATATTAAAGCCTTTCGAGATATTGTAGCATTACTTTTGAAGGTATTTCGTGGGCTATCTCCAAATCATAATAAGTATACTTATCTTGATATATCTTTAGAGCCAGGGGCAACAGAACTCACTAGTTACACAAAAATTGAAGTTCTGTAATGTGTAACATACCAATACTTATTTTTCAAATTTTTGTATCTTAAATCTTGAAAGTTTTTGTGTGTGTGTGTGTTCTAAATCTGGAACTCAGTATTTGCATTACCTATTTCTTTAATTTTAAATTACCCTAATGTAATTTAGGTGGTAATAGGTGTCAAAATATTTAAAATTTTGAAACTTAATCTTTAAATTCCTATTTTCTAATTTCAAAGCAAAGTGTCAACATTTTAAGCATGTATTTAAAGAAAAAAGGAAAAGTTGAAAATACATCCAACAGCATGTTATTGAAATGTATGGTATTTGATGGACTTGCTGTTGAAAACATTTATAGTTCTCCAAATAAAATGAATTATTTTTTGAAACTTCCTTTGGTGACTTTTGAATTAATAATGATTGTTTTCGTTTTCTATTGGAAAACATTGTTCCCTCTGAACAGGGGGCTGGGGAGCCCAGTCGGTTAAGCACTCGCTTAGCATGCGAAAGGTCCCAGGTTCGGGTCCGGGCATCGCCAAAATAGGTGCCGACCTATAAATGGCCCGTGCAGCCAAAAATGTCTGACGAATAATACCCCGTGTAAGGGAGTGCACGTTAAATATCCTTCAAAGTCCTAACGCTGCTTACGATGTCGCCCTTAACGGTTGCGTTGGGTGCCTATTCAGGTGTTGGCTCGTCACCTGACTGGTTCGAAAATACGACGCCCGTCGCCAATCGCCCTCATGTAGTTCTAGTGCGACGATTATTCAAACCTAACCCCTCTGAACAGCTTGTTTTTGTAACAATAAAAGAAAATTCCTTGTCAAATGCAAAAAATATTGATGCAAAAATTGGTTTTTAATTGCCCTTAATTCAGCACAGCAGCATTTATTTATTGCGATATTGACCCTGTCGAAATGTATGGCTCAATGCCCAATGGTATAGCCCAATGACAATTTAGCATCATTTTAGAATTTTTTTTTCTGATCGTCTATAGCCATTTATGATAGCAAAAAGCACATCATTCGATTCTTCAAACTTTTTTAAATTAGTAAATATTTTTTATTAATCCCAATAGATGTCAGTCCTATTATTTTTTAATTATAATCAGAAACATGATGATGCCAAATGGCATCACTGGGACTTAAAGGGTTAAGAAAAAAAAACTGGTGCACAAATTACAGAAGCCGAGTCTAACGCTCAGCTATAAGTACAATAGAGTCCCGTTTATCCGAAATTTGGTTTAACCGGTAGGATCGGGAATTTTTTTTGCTAAAGCATGAAATGTATAAGAATAAATACACAAAAAAATAAATACGTACTTACAAAGTTGGATTTATTTCTCAAAATATGCAGTTTTTTATTTATTTTTGCTGCTCAATTTTGGTCCCGTACCTTTCGGATAAACGGCACTCTACTGTAGCTCATCTAGTATATATTTTAGATTGTTGATACAATTTAAAGAAAAATGACCTATAGTGTTCATTGACCACAAATAAAACGTTTAAAGTCCTAAAAAAAACCTGTCCATAAATACGACCGTTATCGAATGGCACCTTATGGCTAATTTTCTAAGCTATTTGTAAAGAAATTCCAGAGTTTTTATGCAACACACACTTATACTTTTATATATATATTGATTCGACCAATGAGTTCAACAACTTCATCAGACAACCTGTAGATAAACAACTAACTTTAATCTTATTCGACACCAATATAAAGCAATTTCAGCTCTCATATACCTCTCCCCTCCTTCCAGTACAGCTAACTTTCGCCATTCTTATACTTAAGGGGTCATAGGAGTCTTAAAAATGTGCAAAGAAGGTACTACAAAGTGTAGTTTGATCTTTCATGTAATTTTTTAACTGCTCAATATATAAGTATAATTCTTTTATATGCAATTCTATAAGATTTATTTAATATAAAACAAATTTTAAAATTTATGAAACTTTGGTCAAAACTAAAATAAATGATATTAATCATAAAGCTATTTGAACACATTGGGATTAGGCTTGCGCGGCAAATTTTGAGGTCAAAATTGAAAAATTGACCAAGAAAATGACTTTATATTGTACAAATATGTACAAACAAAGACTTATAACTAAATTCTCAGCTCAATTTTAATTAGAAATTATTTTTAAAAAAATTTAAAATCAAAATTAAAAAAATTTTATTAATTTTTTTTCGAAAAAAGTCTTTAAAATAATTTCTAATTAAAATTGAGCTGAGAATTTAGGTATAAGTCCTAGTTTGTACATATTTGTACAATATAAAGTCATTTTCTTGGTCATTTTTTCAATTTTGACCCCAAAATTTGCCGCGCAAGCCAAATCCCAATGTGTTCAAATAGCTTTATGTTTAATATTATTTATTTTAGTTTTGGCAAAAGTTTCATAAATTTTAAAATTTGTTTTATAATAAATAAATCTTGTAGAATTACATTAAAAAAAATTATAGTTATAAATTGAGTAGTTAAAAAATTACATGAAAGATCAAACTATGCTTTGTAGTACCTTCTTTGCACATTTTTAAGACTCCTATGACCCCTTAAAGCACGACTGAATATATCTTTTAATTACAAAAGATGTCAAGTCTTAATGAAAACCGATATCTATTTGACAAGTTCGCACCACTTTATAATCCCATGTCATTAATGTTTGTGAACATGAATAGTGTCTGCGGGAATTTTCATTTCGTGAGATATGTCACCGATTACAGACGAGTTAACTATATAAGACAACAATGATCTTAATTTTGATAAGCCGGTTTGAAATCCAATTTCTAATAAATATTGGTGGAATATATTAAGGGGATTTGAATAACGCATTCACCAGCTAATCGATTTATTTATAGGCACATGGGTCATTTAAATGCTGTAATAATGCTTCAAGAAATACAGACGTACAAACCCGTCATCTGAGTGGCAGGTTTTCCAGCAACACAACAAACTTTAAAATACTTTTAAATTTTACTATTTTTGATTAAATGTATGTTTAAATAGTTTGTGAAAATTGTATTTGCACATACGAAATTTCTTTGTTAGAAAGAAATGGAGTGAGGGGCTGGGGAGCCCAGTCGGTTAAGCACTCGCTTAGCATGCGGAAGGTCCCAGGTTCGGGTCCGGGCATCGTCAAAATAGGTGCCGACCTATAAGCGGCCCGTGCAGCCAAAAATGTCCGACGAATAATACCCCGTGTAAGGGAGTGCACGTTAAATATCCTTCAAAGTCCTAACGCTGCGTACGATGTCGCCCTTAACGGTTGCGTTGGGTGCCTATTCAGGTGTTGGCTCGTCACCTGACTGTGGTTCTAAAATACAACGCCCGTCGCCAATAGCCCTCGTGTAGCTCTAGTGCGACGATAATTCAAACCTATCGTAACCTAAATCTCGTTTTAGAGTGTCTGTTGTGCATTCCAACGATGGTCCGAAAACCGAAATTAACTATAAAAAAACCGCTCAACGTGAGTTATAAAGTACTGAGATAAGCTTTCCCACTCATTTTATAAAAAGTAGAGATTCATCTTGAAATACTACTTTTATTTATAAACTTTAAGCTTAACAATTTTATTTTTTAATCAAAAATAAAAAATGTTTTTAGTTCGTATTTTATAAACACAAGTACCACAATTTGCCCTCATTTCATTGCAATTTAAGTTCGAAAGTTTAGTTTGCATTTAGTCTTCATCTCCACTGCAAAGAGAATTCAGAGGTTTTCAGAACAATATCATCAGATATGAACAAAACCCAAATAATATTCAGATATGAATAAAAATAAATTAATAGAAAGATTTTCGATTTTCCAGAAACGAAATTTTTCAAGTACTATAGTATCCCTTTTGAAATTTTGCTCCTATTCCTATTTCAATCCTTTCTTTCATTCTTTCAATCTTCAATTCTAACTTTGATGGAATAAGTCGTTTTATAAAGTTCTTTTTACTCAAAATATTTTCAAAAAACTAACTTCTTTTTTATTACTTTCTCACCAAAGAGGGTAAGTGGAAAAGGTAAAATAATATATTTCAATCTATCTTTTTGACTTTCATATATAAAGAAATAGAACGTTCCAGTTTCCCTTCAGTGATACTTTTTCGATATCATTATTTAGTTACTTTCGCAGCATTGTAATATGCATTACTTTTTTTTTTAAATTTCAAAATACAGTTTCTAAAAAATACTTTCAAACACAGAACAAGAACGTCTTTTTCATCGCTGTGCACTGTAAAAAAACCCGTGAAAGGTAACAGCAAAAAATGCTGTGACTAATTTACAGGGTTTGCCGTAAACCCGGAGTAAAAGGTCCGAGCTGACGACCGACGCGACGTTTGAATTTACAACGCTACTGTTTATATAAAAATAATAGCCGTAAAAAAGCATACTAATAAATTTACAATGATTTTTCGTACAGTGCGGTGGCTCAGCCCGACAGCGAAATGAAAGTATTTTCCCAATACATAAAGTTTGTGAGTTAAGCAATTGCACGAAAAAGGACAATAACACTAATTAAATAACACGCAATCCTTTAACAGCAGCGAATATTGGAAAACGGACACACTTATAGAGATGTGTGAACATGAAGACAGCATAGAGCAATAACTATAAAATACCCGATAATTTCATTCTAATTCAAACTAAAAAAATACACGTATATAATTTAAATTTAACTTTCATGAGTAACGAATGGTCAAATATTTTGTTCTACTAAACATTTTTTATACAGTTTTTCCATAAAAAGTCATGTATAGTTGTTTTATAACAATTCATTATTAGTAGCAATCAGGGAAAAGTATCATTTAAATCTGTAGATATAATGGTTACCATTATTAATTTACAGATTTTAAAAAAATAATAATTTTGTTACTGAACATTAATACTATAGCTCAACATTTGATGAAATTCCTTAATGTAAAATGATTGATTCAACATTTAATTGATTGAGAATAATTAGAAAAATATCTTAAAGAAATGTAAATCAGCTTTAAAAGTAAATTCAATGTGTATTTACACACTTTTGTTTTGAATACTTTTACATGTTAAATCTATATGAAATTGATCTTTGATAAATATCGTTACATGCTTATATAGAACTCATACTATAAAAACAAATTCTTATAAATAGTTTTTTAATTCACTCAAATGTAATTACCTACTCTTATAAGTACATAATATATGAAGTCTATAAACGCTTTATTATGTATAATGTTATGTATTTATTATGTATATAAATTGTTGTATCACTGTAGTTAAATTAATTTTTGTAAAATAGTTTAATTACATTATTCGACCACAACATCATACTTCACTGAAAAAAAAATTCTAGTCTAACTACCAGAATACGGTTGATCTAACCGTATTTTCTGGCTCATATGGAACACCAAAAAATGCGGTTTATCTACCAGTATCTGTTTGGTAATGACTTTATGGTAAAATTACTAGAAAAGTATGGTTTCAGTACCATGATGTTTGGTAGCACATTTGTTTTTATTACTTTATGTAGTGGTTTATTTACCATATATAGTGGCTTTATTACTGTATGTAGTGGTTTCATTACCGTATATAGTGGTTTTATTACTGTATACAATAGTATTATTGCCGTTCACTAAGTTAATATTGCCAAATAAGATTATGAAAACCACATTGTTTGGTAGGTAATTTGGTCTGTACACAAAGGTATCACTACCAAATAAGATTTCAATATTATTAAACAACGTAGTTTTATGAGGTAGTCCCTGAATTAGAGGAAAATAGTCTCCAGGGACCTGTATCCGTGGGAAACTGCGCAATGACGGCCCACAGGACTTTCGGACCCAACAGATTTAACAAGCACGTACTCCGCATATACTCGGCCGGTCTTCAGTGACCAGGACTCGATCGCATAACCTTCCGATCCGGAAATAGATACTCTGACCACAGGACTCTCGATTGTACTAGTATAATCAGTTTAGTTTGCTTGCATGACTTCTTTCGAGTTGCCACAAACGACTGCAACACAGCACCGTGTTTGATGAGTGAGATTTACCATACGTATTGGTAGTCAAAATTTCAGCTAATACCGTGGTATTTGGTAGGTATCTTTGCGCTCAACATGGTTCGATCACCAAGCATATGGTAAAAGACCGATGCTTTCTGGAAATTAATTTCGTATTTCAACCATGCTTCTCGTATAAAAACAAAGCGTATGGTAAACTTACTTTTCATACTTGTAATCTTACCAAACGTACGGGTAACAGAGCTATAATTTTAGAAACCAGAAATTCTAGTAATGGGTTACCAAAACGAATAGTAAGGCTACTAATTGAATGGTTTAAGTACGTGCTATTCTGGTTTTATTTCTATAAATACCATTACCAAACAATTATGGTTTATTTGCAAGAATTTTTTTTTCAGTGTTCCTAACAATAATGATCATTGTTGGTTTATCCAAACTCGTAAAGAACTTCTAAATCCAATAACGTGCTATGAATTTATCAGGAAAAATACTGAAAGATAGATATTTCAGATTTAACGTTCTAGCGAAAATTTTTACCTTTACGTCATAGTTTTCCGATTTGATTTTGGTTGTTCATTTTCCAAAATAATAAAGCTTCAATTTTCTCTCTACAAACACAAGACACAAAAGAAGAAACTTTGGTTTTGACCACGGAGAAACCCAATAAAGATTTAAAAAAAATCAACAAAGCACCAAATGGTACAACAAGAGATTGTCTTTATTGAAGATGTACTGAGCTGCAGAAATTCCTTTTTTAAATGAAAATCCTCAATCAGAAAAGACCTTCTTCAAAAGAATATATATAACTAACATAGCGTAAGCCGGCCCGAAGGCGCAATGGTTGGTGTACTAGCCTTTGGAGCTGCTGGGCTTGGGTTCGAATCCCGGTAAAGGCAAGGATGTTTGTGCTTGTCAATAAATGTTGTTATTTGTCTATGTGTTTGCGTCGTCCTTCTGTGTGTCTCTTGTGACTGTCTCTTCTGTCGAGCTGGGTAATGGGCTATAAAGCCTACACTCTCCCTACTAGAGGGCGCCAATCACTGTCATTTGTCATTTTGTCAACATAGCGTAAAGAAAATTATCCATTATAAATAATATTATTTTGTTAACAATCGTTCTTAATCTGTTCGCATTCTTTGCAATTCGAATTAAAAGGTATTGAAACAATTATTAGTGGTTAAAATGGCTTATCAAAATGTTGCCGTCTAATGAGTTCTTGTTTTACATGAAAAATAACTTGGATTTCATACATTTCCAAATTTTTATTTGTATATTGAACTAAGTGAGAATTCGATGTACTTAAAATTTATTTATAGCTTTCAGTTATGTTTTGCCCAATTAATATCTTCCTTTTTTATATCGGAAATGTAGAAAATGCTTCCTTACCTAGTTTCGATTAGATATAATCAAAAATTATCGACTAAATATTCGATTTTAAGTTTTTTTTAAAAAAATTAATTCCATCTATTTCCTAATGTATAAAATATGGCATAATACTTGATAATTTTTTTGAATATTATTATGACAGCGCTGATTAGTTATACTTTAAAAATTGTGATAGCCTTCGTGTAACTAGTGCGATGTTAATTTAATGGAAATCTACATCACAAAATACTTGCTTTGGATATGTTTTTTTTAAAATAGGATTTGTTTATAAAAGACGGCAATTTCTTTATGGTTCACCATAGAAATTGCCTGAGCACCTGTGTAAATAACCCATTCAATTACTCGAGGGTAAATTTGACGTAGATTGAACTAGAATTTTGTATTACGTAATTATTTATGAATAAAAGCCACTGCGTTTCCTTAAAAATTTTAATATTATTTAGAAAAGGTTTCAAAATGGTTTCGGCAACTGTTTTTGTTCTGTTTTTAGTTATCGCGGCCAATGTGAGTATATCTTTATTATTATTTTAAGCTATGTAGCTTTCTTAACAATACCAAAGATAGTTTAACTAGTAAACAATTAGGTCTTTAACAGTGACTGTCATTTAAAACCCGCTTCCCCAAACTGGATTTTATTATACTAAAACATGAATTTCGCTCAAACGTAGAGTTTATTTTGATTAACACTTTTTATAAGCCACATTTCTAATCAAAATGTTATCTTTTCTCCAAATTCAATTACATTTTTTATTGTCGTTTGCTTAATTTGTTCGTAAATGCAACATTTAAATATAGAAAAAGTAATAATAATGGATTAGAATTTGAATATACAAATTAAGAACTCTATCAATATTTAAAATTGAAAGTACTAAAGCAAAATCTTGTATATAAAAATACTAGAAAGATTTGCCCCCTGCTCGCTATCGCTCGAAAAACCCCGAGAACTGCGGAAACTAGTAATCAATGACTTTAATGTTATACATTTTAGGTTGTTATGTTTTCGGATGCATTCTTACCTCTGGTGCCAACACCAAAAGAAGTTGAAAAGTGTAAGGATAAGGCCAAAGAGCAAGGTGTTCAATATAAAAACACTGAAATGAAGGTAGTTATTTACATTTTGTAAGATATTGATAACACTTCTCAGTATGTAATACTTGGATTTGTTTTTAAAGTCATAGTTATGTATCTTTGCATTTTTTAAAAATAATTTTGAGAAAAAGGGGTAAATGTATTACAGAATTGAAATTCATTACAAATGTCTCTACAAGGTTTATTTCTTATATTAGAAGTGTTTTTCTCTATCAGTTTTCAAGGTCAATCCACAATTTGATAAAAGCTATATCCAATTAAGAGTTAACTATTAGTGTTCACAAAGTGCTACCCATTTTTGCTGGGTAGTAAACCCCAAAATAATATAGCCATTTTCCTTGAAATATGAATACTTTAAAAATCATTAAAAAAAGTTATTTTCTCTTTATCAAAGATAATTTTTCATCATTTATGGGCTGGATTAAGGTATTGAGTGGACATAAATGTTATTATGAAAGTTAATTCTTTCTCGAGCTTCAATTGGTAAATCCATGATATGTAGAAACAGATGATTAATTTGTGCATCGATCGCAAGAAGGGCAAGAATGAAAGCTGGAAGAAATTTCGGTACCTAAAACAACCCAATTGTAATAAAAAATCTTTACTTCAAATTGTATGCAGTTTGTATCAAATTTGATGTAGATTTGAAAATGTGTTTTAACTTAAATTTATTTTGCCTTGTTTAGTAATAAGTTCTATAGCATATTCATTGTATATTAGGTTAAATGCCTTATTTAATAAATTTCTTACAGACGGTTGGCCAGACATGCAAAATTAAATGCTCTTTTGAAAGAAAAGATCCCATTGTTATTGATTCTCCACAAGGTACTGAGTGTTGTGATGTAGGAGGTGCATTGCCTACTGGGGTAAATACTTACATTTCTTAATATTTTCGTATCAAGTTTAGGCTAAGTCATTTTTAAGTTGCTTTGTTACCGAGTCTCTTCAAGAAGCTCTACGATTTCTGTCAAATTAAGTGTTGTTAATGTCTAATGGGTCGATTGGCTAAGATGAGAGTGGAATCTTGATTTAATGAATTAAACGGTAATAACGAGGTTTAGAAGAATAGTCAGTCCTATTTTGATCTAATTCACTAAATTTGTAGTAATGTCCTCTGTTTAAAGTATTAATTTGTTACGTTAGCCCCTTTTCACCATGTAATTTGGTAGTTTAATCGTTTCCGCCGTCTACACTCTTAAAACAAACGAGCGATTTTAACTCAGTCTGAGTTAATCCTCTATAGGAGTGGATCCTTTGTGTGTTAAACCTCAGGATCACTCCAAACGAGTAATTTTAATTCAGTCTGAGTTAATATTCACTTCTTTCTAGTGTCGAAAATGCACTTCTCCTACAGGAGTGGATCTCACTCATTTGTTTTAAGAGTGTATATCTTATCCCCTTTAGGAGCTTTAACACAGCAACTTATTCATCGTAATTTAGAACTCTGGTCAAGTGACGAATTCGACACTTGAGTGGGCACACAACGGGACTTCGAGCGACAATGTACGCTAACTTTGGACTCTACAGATTTAAAAAAACATGTCTATTCTAGAATACTCGGATATTTTATTGAATTTTGGGTGCATATTTTGATCTATAGGAAAACAGTGACTGCCACCAGTTTCGAAACAGCGCAGCTCTTTCGATCAGATTGTGGCTGACAGCGTGTCCAACGCTAATCCAAATGGGTTTCCTAGCTCTTGTCACCACCATGAAAATAACCCTAAGAGCAAAATAAAATAAGTTCAAAGGCAAAATATAACTTAGTTGGTTGGTTGGTCGACATATATTTTCAGGCTTGTGTGCTTGGTCGCAAGGACCCGCTTATAAACCATCGTCAAGTAGGACAACACAAGACACACACAAACACATATGACAGATGTTGCCATCTGTCGCCACCTCCGCAATTTAGACATGTCCCTGAAGGATAACTTAGTAGTTCAATTACTAATTTTTCAGGTTTTAAAATTCTTCATATATTCTACATGCGTGGCACTATTTTTAAATTTTATTAATTGACAAAAAACTGTTTGATATATTCCTTTACAATTTGCTTTATTTTGTATGGTATGGTACATAGATATTCCAGCTTGTGTGCTTGTCCAGAGAACCGCTTATAAGCTTTGGTCAAGTGGGACAGACACAGAAAGAATATTAACAGTCACAAAGAAAGGAATAACACATAGACAAATAACAACATTTATTGACGGTCACAAACATCCATGCCTGACTAGGGTTCGAATTAATGAAAACGACCCCGACGACGACCCCCGAAAACGACCCCAGCTCCAAAGGCTAGCGTCCTAACGATTGCGCCACCGGGGCGGCTTTTATTTTGTTGTTTTGAAGATCCTCATACCTGGTACAAAATGTTGCTCATAATCAAATAGATTAGATATATTATTCAAATAGATTTGAATAGTTTCTCTGACAGACTTATCTAGTTATTTAAAAAAAAAAAAATCTTTTTGAACTGTATAGTATAACATTTGATAACTAATCTTTTTGCACATATTTTTCAGACATGTAATGGAAATGGAGACTGTATATCGTTCCTTGGAATCAAGGAGAAAAGTATTATAATGTAATAGAAGGATTTTTTTACTTCAAAAATTAAAAGGATTTATGCGTTAAAATTGCATTTGTTAATTATTAAAAGATTTTATACTTAAAATATGCATTTAAGACACTAGTTTATAAATACTTAGAGTTTAATGTGGAAATTTTAAACTTATTCCTAAATGAAGTTTGTGACAGATAATCAAAAAAAATTTCTTAAAATTCAGACCAACACTATTTAGTATAGAAAGTGATTTTGAGCAGCATAAGGAAACTGTGGAAACTTAACCATGAATACAGAATTTTATTAAAATAAATATTTTTACACTAAACAATTCATATGTATTTGTATTCATATGTAATTTATGTAACATACAATTCATATGTATGTTACATAAACAATGCCTTTGTATGATAGCTCATATTAAAGGACATTTTATTGGCAAGAAGGATAAAATGTTATAGTATAAATAATATATTTTTTCTTTTATAAATTAATGGATTTTTAAAACATAAACACCTGGGTGCTAAGGGAGGCTTGGACCATACGAAAATTCATAATTTTAAAGTGAACAATTATAAATATTTCAAATTATTTTTGTAAGCATTAAATGTCAGAAAATTATAAATTATACGATTCAACACTCTGGAATCGTTTAAAAATGATGTTAAAAATAATTAGTATTTAGAGAAATACATTTTTATAGTATTAAATGTATTGAAAATTCTAAAATTGTCCATATCACGTATTTTTTTTATTCATGATAAATATATTTAATTTTTTTATTTATGTTAAATATATTTTATTCAGTTTGTAAACAGATTAAAATGCATAAGATATAACTGCCTTATTGTTGTTATTATTATTCTTTTAACGGCACAAATTGGAAAAAGTTATTATCATACCTTATTATTAACATAGATTTTCATAACTAGTTAACTTAGGGGACCTTGGCCAAGTAAACAAACGGGCTCTTATATACTTACATAGAGTGGGTCAAGCCTCCCCACCTAAAGAATCTCTTATGATGGTGATTTAAAACCTACATTAAAAGCAAAAACTTTATAACTTAAATAACTCCTTAATATAACAGTTTTAATAAAATGCCACATACTTAAACCTAATTGTCTGAGTATGTCTGAAAAAGTATTACAAATTATGTCTAAAATGTTTACTTTTTTTATAGGATGAAACACTTTTATTTTCCTTCTTTATTTTCTTCTTTTATCCTTTTTTATTTTCTCTTCACTGTTTCTGTTCACCTTTTTATATTTCCTTCATTGAAGTTGATGAATTAAACTTATATTGCTGTCTGCTTACAACAGTAGCTTTGAGTACCATCTATTGAGAAAATGCAAAATTATTTTTCAATACTAAAATTTAAAGGTGGGCCAAGCTAACATGGCCAAGGGTCCCAGTGTTCCCTTAATAAAGGGAGAAATTAGTTAGAATTAAATGAAGTTAAATGGTTTAAAAGTTTTTGAGAGTGCAGCATTAAATAAAATTCTTAATAAGGAATTCTAAAGTATTTAATGAATGAATGAATGAATGAATGAATGAATGAATGAATAAATAAATAAATAAATAAATAAATAAATAAATAAATAAATAAATAAATAAATAAATAAATAAATAAATAAATGAATGAATGAATGAATGAATGAATGAATGAATGAATGAATGAATGAATGAATAAATAAATAAATAAATAAATAAATAAATAAATAAATAAATAAATAAATAAATAAATAAATAAATAAATAAATAAATAAATAAATAAATAAATAAATAAATATTGAGTACTTCACCGATCATAGATGGCAGCACCACTTTCTGTAAAGACAGGCAAATTTTCCTATTGTATAACATGATTGTATAAATATTCTCCGTTTCATTCCATTTGTTCGGTTTCGCTTCTTTCTTCGTTCCTTAGCTTCTTTTTCGATCTTGATTTTGCGCAGTTTCACTGCCGAGGTTTCATTGGCAAGAATCTTTTTAAAAAAGTTGTATTTTATTAAACGATTCGAAATATATATAAAAGTTTGAACCTATAAGGAATTCTTCTTAACTCCCAAGTATGAATATTCGAAAACTACTTATTTGATTTCTATATTTCCGTTTCTAAAATTGCAAGAGATCTTCGTTCTTGAAAAAAAAACATCTTAAGCGTTCCTTCAATCGTGGAAATCAATAAACCATTCATATGTTCAGAGTATTATCATTGTAACATTTAGAACATAAGATCTATTTGAAATTATATAAACCAATAAAGTATCCATGATGAACAAAACTACTTGTATATGTATACATGTTTTTAAAAATTATTAATTAATTAATATTTTTTTTCAATCTGTTAAAAAATAGAAAAATCAAAAATAGAACTGAGTCTGAATTCGTCTGAACAAATATTTAAAAGAAAATCCTTATTAATTAACCCTTTCAGTCCCAGTGATGCCATTTGGCATCATCACTTTCAATATATTTTTCCAAATGTTTATGTCCCGTTATGACATCCAAACACACATCATTCGATTCTTCATACTTTGTTATATTAGACAATATTTTAGATTAATCCCAATAGAAGTCAGAACTAATATTTTTTTTTATTTAGAAAATAGCTAACAGGCATTTCACCTCATTTTTGAAAAGTTCACTTCAGTTCCACATATTTAAAACACAATTGAAACTATTTCGGTTAAAATAATTACTAAAATTTTGTTAATAATGTGGTCAGATACCTTAAAATATATAACTCGAAGTGTTTTTAGGTAGTATATATATTTTTATTTTGGTGTTTTCCCCAGTTAAAAAAATTTTGGCATTATTTCAAAAACCATATAAAAAAATTAAAATTATTTTTTTCTTATGGAACTCTTATTTTTGACCTAAAATAAGTTTATTTTGTAAATATCAGATGTTTCTGTAGTGTAGTAAATTTTTGGGGCTGAAATTGTTAAATGGGTTAAGAGCTAACAACAAAAGCTGAAATATTTAAATTAAATATCAGTCAAATAACTTAATATTTAGAACTGCAAAAATTTATAAACATTCTTAAAGAAATTATATCCCCTTCTATTTAAATTATTTTTTAAAAAATCCTTAAAATTTTAATAACAGGTTACAATTTACAAAAACGCATTTTAAATTACCGTGTTTAAGAAATATGAAACGAAATGTTTTTATTTAATGTTATGCAAGAGTTCACAATATTTTGAATAAAATTCTTTCACAGCTATCGAAGCATCATTTATTTGTTTACAGAAATAAACAAGGAAAATCTCAAGAACTTTCTATCGTTCCTCAAATATATTATATGAGCATATTTTGCTTTGATTACTTTTATATCTCGAGTTTTGAAGTGTTTTCCGTTGATTTGAGAAAAGTGTAAGGGGTGTAAAATTTTTAAATCAAGAATTAAAGAACTCATTTACATTTATTTTTAGGTAACTTTTATTGTTTAATTTGGAATAATTTAAAACAAAAAAGGCCTTGTATTTCTTATGGTTGGATCTGGTTATGATTCTCATTTCGAAAAAAGCAGGTGCATGAAATATACAAAAGCATTTTAAATAATAATTTATTATTTTTAAAACGTAACTATTGATAACTTTAAGTGCTAAATACTGTTGGTCTGCATTTTTTGGTAACATTTTTACGAGTATGTATCTGTCCCATACTTTAATCAGACAAAAGTTACAAGTTTTCCCCCATTGAAATTTCATCGGGAATCCCTTAACCCACGAGTTCCCAACCTTTTTGCACCTGCGTACCACTTTGACTTTCTGAGAAATTTTGGCGTACCACCAGACCTAAATATTTTAATAAACGTATAATATTTACTCTTCTAAAAGTGTCCAAAGATTTTTTAAGTAAAATCCCTGAGAAAACTTCGTGTTTAATGGTTAGATATTTGATTATTTTTTAACATGCTTATAATTAAGGAGAAATAAAAAGATTAAAATAGTATTAATTTACAGTTTTATTCATTACCTATAGGTCTAAAAACATGCAAATAAAAAATAGTACAAACTTAGCAAAAAATTAATCACCATACAAAATATGCTTTTATAGTCTTTAGTGCGAAACTTGTTGTTTACTCTGTGATTAAAATATCAATAAATTTGGAATATTAGGAGTAAGGGAACTTATCTTCACTAAGTCAAGTCCTCTTCAACACCTATTCTGCGTCTGTGTTTTTTCTACTAAAGTTCAGAAAATCCACACTCACACAAGTAACTCAAAATAAATGACATCAAAAATAGCAGAACTTGCCAGCAGATCAAAGGGTGCTAGGTTTTACATCCGATCCAGAAGTTAATTAAAGGTTTATCTTTAAAATAATGTTAATGTTTAAAATAATGAGTAATATGTTTGTGTTAATGCTCTAGACAGGGAATTTTCAATAGTAGCCAGTGGTTACCAGAGTGAAAAAAAATGGTAGCCATATTTCGATTTTTTAGTAGTCAATTTTAAATTTTTAGCCATTTAGACGACAAAAAGAAAGTGCGATATTCCACAAAACAAAATTTTATTAAAGACATTTTGATATGAAAAGATTGACTGCAAAAAAAGGATCATACCAAATATGTTAGTGTTATGTGATTGGCCATTATTGAAAGGAGAACATTATTTATGTACATACAGTTCAACTGCTATTAGTTTAGGAGAATTCTTGACGTCGCCCACGATTGATCATGAAATTTTCTCATTATATCATAATTTTATTATTATTATTTTAGAAATGCAGCTTCAATATTAATTATTTGTTGAACAAAAAGGAAAAGTTATGATCGCCACTTTTGGCGACTGAGGTTCGATCTTTAGGTAGCCATTTTCGATGTAATAGTAGCTAGTTGGCGACTGGCGCCCGCTAATCTAGAGCTTTAGTTTGCGTGCTCACTGCACATGCGTACAGAAGCTATTGATATAATCAAGTTGCTCACATCACTCACTCGTACCACCTGAAATATTCCCGCTTACCACCGGTTGGGAACCCCTGCCTTAACCCTTTATAAGGATGTGGGAAGTATACTTCCCAGCAACTTCATCAATTGTGATTAGTGCCGCCATCTCCTGATAACTTCAGAAAACACAAACAAATTTACTAATGCAGGATTCCTATGGACGATACGTTTGAATAGCTCCTATGATTGAATATCTCCCAGCGGGCGATGAGAAACATACTTCCCACCGAAATAAAGTGGTCTTAATAATTAAAATTAGTACTAGGTAATGAGCTAAGTGAATTTCTTTTTATAAGTCAATCTCAATCCCAGAAATACTTTAATGTAACATTACTAGAAAAAAAATGGCCTTATAAAGGGTTATGACTTATGACTTTCTTGGTGGGGGGCAAGTTCGCCGAACACTGCGACCTTAGGTCTATTGTATTCAACCCCATAAATGACACAAGCACAAGAGACACACAAAGAAAGAGGCGACACAAACACATAGACAAATAACAACATTTATTGACGGTCACAAACATCCATGCCCGACAGGTATTCGAGCCCGACCCCAGCAGCTCCAAATGCTAGCATCCTAACGCTTGCGCCACCCAGCTTATAAAGGGTTAACCCAGAACAGGCAAGCCACTTTGTCAAACCATCCTAGCAATGTGTTTGCCGCTGAATGAAGTCGCCTTCAAAGGCGATCGCATCGTTGAAGAATCTTCTAGGATTTCGATGCTAGTAATGATATATTACAGTTCTCGAGAGTCGCTCAAATATTCAACGGACCTGTGATTGAGTTTATTTTTTACCTCGACAGGCGATGCTTATACTCGTATAAGAGTTTTTTTTTATGGAGATGCTAAAAAAGATTGTGCCAAGTTATTTTTGTCACCTGTATTGATTTTTTTAAAAAACAATTTGAAAAAAGTTACTTGAGTTGGTTTTGTGTGTTTTCAGTTATTTTTTGCGGCTTTACAATATGCAGAAATTTTCCCGAGAATTTTTTTTAAGGTAGGCGAATACCCCAAATTCTAAAATTTTTACCATTGCTTTAATCGTTTCCAAATTTGGCATACTGATTTCAAATATAATGAATAATACTATTTAGGCATTTTTTTTTAAATTTAAATATAATTTATTTATTTTAAACGTTGTTTTTCTACTAAAAAAGGAAGTTTACGCTAACAAGTCTACCACATTAAATTTTCATCCTATAAACATTGATTATGTGTTAAATTCGTCGTTTTGAACTGGTGCATGCAATGACCCTCTATAGTTGCCTACAAATTACAAGAAAATAAGTTATTAAGAAAAATGTTATAAATTAACCAAAAAAAAAAAAAGATTTTTTTCCATTAACTTACACTTAAAATTAAAAAAAAAAACTTTTTATATTTACACCGGATGTTAGAGGTTCATGGCACAGATATATATTGAAATAGCATCTGTAAAAAATTTCAGGTAAATTAATGTAAAACTTTTTATGCTAGAAGTGTTGGCGCAAACCCCTTTTTTTAGGTGAAAAACACTGTTTAAAATAAATCAATTTATTTAAATAAAAAAATGCCTAAAAAGTATTGCTAATTATATTTGAAATCACTATGCCAAATTTGGAAAAGATTAAAGTAATAGTAAAAATTTTAGAATTTTGGGTATTCGCCTACCTTAAGTGCATAAATATTCCATCCACTTCCGAAACAAACTTTTAAGCAGTTTCAATAAATTACAATTGAACTGATTAAAGTTTTATATATTTGTAGTTTTGTTTCCCACGTAATTAATTAGATCGTATTAACTTTTTAAGAGAAAATAATATACAATTCCTTGCGATTATAATATTCATTTTTTTATTTGAAATAAAAAAAAGAATAACGATCATAAAACTCATATTCTAATATTAACTAATAATGCATTATCCGAGATATGATTACAAAGATATGAAAGAGTACTGTATTAAAAATTAGAAATCGACAAGTTCGAAGAATTTAGGTATTTCCGATGTAGATTGATTGTTTTGTGACGTAGAGAAAGACCCTGAAAATGCCTACATACAACGTAATACGATGAATAAATAGAAAACGCATAAACCCAACGCAATCGAAAGCAACTCCATATTGTCAGCAAAAAAAATTGTTAAAAATGTAGAAAAAAACATGAACCCTAAAGTTTTCTGCCCGTTACAATTTTTAATTTTAATTGTAAAAATATTTATTTTCTTCAAAAACATTCTAATAACAAGACTGTTTTACAAAAATATTGTTTTCATTATATACTGCTAAGGCAATTGTTTAACATTTCTGATATTGTTTAACATTAATACATTTAGATTAAGTTATCCACTTCACAAAATTTTTTCATGGTTTTAGTAAACTTTTCTGTTTAAAAGCTCCTTTGAAAATTAAGGATTTACGGAAGACATCTTTAAACGCACATAAGCAGGAATTGTTTTGATAAAATAACTTGTATTTTACAATCCTTTTCACTTTTCCATCTTTTAAAGAACACGCCTGCTTGCTTTTTATGCGCTTGGATGTATACAGGACGTGCAAAAAAGGTTAAAAACGATGTTATCGCATTTCCAGGCATTCAATTTGGTTTCAGGAAAACGGAATTTGTGATAAAATTTATAAGTATTTTAATACTCTATCTATGTACTGTAAGTATGGTTTACAAAGGTTTTTTTTTGTTTCACACATTTAAATATCGTTAAAGCATACCTATTGTTGTATACAAAAAGAATATATCTAGTAAAATGTGTATAGAACAATTTTCTAACATAAAGTCTGCTATTTTATTAGTTAAATCAGAATCAAGAACAGATAATTTCAGTGTACTAATTGAAACATGTAAAATTCATTTTTGATGATAATGATGAAATTGTTATAAGTGTGTATTTTAATGCCATGGATATGGTTTATTTAAAGTAGCCGAATAAAAACGTGCCTAATTTCGAAATTTGTGACCATTCTAAAATGGATATTTTCATAATAGAGCGTTTGTTATTACAAGTCAGGCGTAACTAGTTGTGATGTTTGTAGTGGACAGCTTTGGTCAATCACTTTTAACTTAGGATACTTCCAAGCCACTAACACATTCAAAGAAAACGTAAACGAGATGCAATCTTTTTTATGAGAAGGGAACACGACAAAAACTTCAATTAAAATGCACGAGCTTCACCATGTGTCTCAAATCCAAGGGCGGCAAGTCCAAGGACGCTACTAAAAACAAGGTAAAATTGCTCATCGGAAATTCTTTTGTTGGTTTCTGGTCAATGATCTCAGAACTTCGTAATTTTTTTCTTTGCCTTTAATAAGTGTTCTTTTACGATAGTTCGACTTAAAAACAAAACAAAAGAAAATAGATATGGTTATTCTCTTCTAAGAGTACTTAGTCAAATGTGTTGCAATTACTTAGGATTGAAATTTTAAGAGAGCGCGATAACGCGCGAGAATGTAATTTTTATAAATAAGATGTTGAAGTCAGTTGAGGATTTGTTGAAAAGAATAAAGTTTGCCTTTGTAAGAAACCGTTGCAATTGTGTTTTTTGTATGTTAAATACGGAAGATTAACGTTATATAGTTTTACGATTACATTTGTTAATTTTTTTATACAGTAATTATTTTGAGATGGAACTGTAAAGAAGATATAGGCAAAGAGAAGCGTTAGAAAAAAAGCAAATAACGAATTATATCGATAATATGGTGAGAAAATCGGAATGAAAGAGAGAGATGCAGATAAAGGTGAGAGAACAAGACTGAGAAGAGAAAGAGAATAGGATTTGGGCAAAAAATTAAATAATAGAGTGATAAAAATATATGGAAAGAGAGAGAGAGAGAGAGAGAAAGAGAGAGAGGTAACGAAAGAGAGAAATATAAAAGGAAGAAGATAAAAGAAAGGTGTTTAAAAACAACAGGAGAGGGATATAAAGAAAAAGGAGAAACAGAAAGATGTAACGTAAACGCTTAATGGTTTAATAAGGTAACCATTTTCATTACTCAAACGGCCCACGACGGTCGTCCGACTAAAGATTCAATAATGGTATTCCTATTACATATTACGAGGAAACAAAAATTCTTCTTAGTGAAGGGGTTAACCAATTACTCTCTCATGTCACTCACAATATGTTCCTCCCTTTATATCACTTTGATATTTCTCGTGGACTGTCCATCATTCCCAAACAGCCTCCTAAAAACCAAATTATTAAGCTATTAAAAACAACAGAATCCATTGAAGACCATAATAAATGTAACTACATAATTTCTACCTTATGTGTATGGAAATTACTTCATAAGTGTCTTATTTATGTAAATTTCATAACCGAACAAAAAGAACCCAAGGTCAGACTTGTTAGCCGAATGTCTCCGTAAAAAGTATTATCTTAGACAACAGGCCTAATTGCTTGTCAGACCATCGACCCTTGTATCGGGCCAGAAAATAAATGATTCCCCCCTAGAGCTTAATCAATTCCTATTCAGAGACTTAATCTTGTTGGGAACAAAACACTCTATTGCTTGTTGTTACACCTTACTTACTGACACAGTGACAGATTTTAATCAAGCATGGGCCTATATTGATTCAATAGCGAATAGATTGGTTTTTGTCTAGGGCAGAAATATGAAATATGGGTCTACAGATTAATAGTGGGTAAGTTGATATGAAATTCTGAGAAAATATACCAAAAGGTTTAGTATTGGTCATGGTAAAAAAAAATTCGCACAAATAGAAACCATAGAAACAAGCGGTAGTAGGTAGTAAAATAATTAGTTTTAAATTGTATTAGTATCAGCTGTAATCGTTCGACAGTTGTGGCTGAAGGTGACGAATAAAGAATAACCTCAACATTTTCAGGTAAGCGCATGCGCTTGTACCGCTACATCGTTTTCACAGTTGTAGTGTCATCTATTCCATTACTACGGACTTGCTGCAGTCATTATGATGGGAAGAACTGCATTTTCGTTTGGATGTGTGCCGTATCACTAAAGTCGCATGCATTGAGAACTTATAGGAAAAATTAGGTTAGTTTTAATTCAATTTTTTGTATGATTTGTTATATTTAGCATATAATAAACTCCTGTAATATACTATTAAAACTCGGACATTCTTTTACGGACACCCTGTATTTTGAAGACGTGCTGAATAACTCACAAAAAAAAGTTTGCTTAACTTCACTTATGTTAAATTACGCTATATAATAAACTCTGCCGTTCATCCTCTTTTATTAAAGTTCAATGATGGACTATCTTTTTTATTAATAACTATACGTTTCCACGAATTACCAACTAACAACGCATTTTGGAAATATGACTTATGACTTTCTTGGTGGGGGCAAGATCGCCAAGCACTGCGACTTTAAGTCTATTGTACTAAACCCCAGAAATGACACAAGCACAAGAGACACACAAAGAAAGAGACGACACAAACACATAGACAAATAACAATATTTATTGACAGTCACAAACATCCATGCCTGACCGGGATTCGAACCCGACCCCAGCAGCTCCAAAGGCTAGAATCCTAACGAGTGTGCCACCGGGGGTGGCATTTTGGAAATAAGATTGACTTTGTTAATAGTTGGAACAGTAAAATTATTAGAATTTCTGAACCTGGAAAATGATAGCTGTCGATTTAGCATCCAGAAAAAATATAAAAAGTTTATACAAAAAGTTCTAAGTTTGGTATTTGATTCAAAGTAATACAAACCTAATGGATTCTTTTGTACCTACTTTTATCTTTAGTACTGTAATAAAGAATTTTTAAATTAACTTATTAATGACAACCAATATTTTATCATAATCTCATCATTAAATCATTGTTAATCGATTGAGAAAAAAAAATTGTGCAACGGAAATTGAAGTAAAATGAAAAATTTAGCACAACGAAAAAATAATGGAGCCAAATGCCTTTCTTTGTTATTTAGGTTTGTGCTTTAAGGTAAACAAAAGCTCTTAGAAATAAATATTTGCAAGGGAGTTTCGATAAACCTACTAAAAGTTTTGAAAATAGCTGAAAACCTATTTTTCTATAAAATTGTTATTGAAAAAATATACCAGTTATTGAAATGTGAATATGATATTGACCAAATGAAAACATCATAAAATAAAATTTAAAAGTCATTTTTAAGCTAAATCCAACGAATATTCAAATATTTAACTTATATATTTATGCAAAATAAATATACTTTTGACTTATATAGTATTTTTTTAAAAAGGATATGTTGGTATAATTTCTAAATATTTCTGTTCAGATGTTTTAGTTCTTACCAAAGCCCCTTAGAAGCAAGAAAATATGAAACGCAAATACAAAAGTACGTTTTAAATAATAACTGCTTAAATATGCATAAAAAATTTAAAGGAGTGGTGTAAGGAACAGGAAAATGTGTTTCAAATGTGTTGAACAGGAAATGTGTGATCGTTCCTTCGTTACCGCAAAAAGTAACTAAGTTAGAATTATAGTTACTTTCTGAAAAAATTAACGGCATTACTCGGCGTTTCCGAAAAAAAAAAATTCAACTGTTACATGTAACGGCTTTGCAAGTAACTCTTTACTCCAATCACTAGAAATACTAAAAAAATCAAATAACCTTTTATTTTCGTGTGGCCAAACAAGGGTAAAACTTTTGTTAACATATAACCGATAACGATAAATAGTAATAATTTAGAATGAAATTGAAATTTCAAACATTAATTAAAATGTAAAAATGGCATCATTGGGACTAAAAGGGCTAAAAGACACTTCATTACTTTGAATTTATATATTTAATAAAATTATTAGAATTATTATTATTAAGAAAAAATATGTGTGTTTATGTCTGTATTCCTCGCCGCCCCGATGGCGCAATCGTTAGGACACTTGCCTTTGGAGCTGTTGGGGTCGGGTTCGAATCCCGGTCAGGCATTGATGTTTGTGACCGTCAATAAATGTTGTTATTTGTCTATGTGTTTGGGTCGTCCTTCTTTGTGTGTCTCTTGTGACTGTCTCTTCTGTCGAGCTTTGTAATGGGCTATAAAGCCTGCACTCTCCCTTCTAGAGGGCGCAATCACTGTCATTTGTCATGTCTGTATTCCTCAGGTGCTTAAATTTCTTAGGGATCGTGTTATCGATGAATTTGTTTGACACTTAACCCACAAAATACTTAATTATTTTCAATATAAAATACCCCTTCCATACCCCTTGATAAAGAAAGAGCCTCTAAGTGATTCTATCGCGATGTAGTAAGTGGCTAAAAAAATTGCATAGATTTGCATGTTATCATCACAAGAAACAGATTTTGTTTGCAGGGCCGATCTCGAATCTTCCCATCGTCAATGATTTAGTACGGCCCATTTCTTTGTTATTACCTACACAAATCTAACTCCCTTCCCTCTCAATTTTAATGATACAATATTGCGTGATTGAAACAATATTTTTTGCTGTATCGAACCGGTTGCAAGCCTGGAAACTTACAGAAACGCAGGTGTGTAATTGTCTCTAACACGATCAGTGGGTTGAAAATTTTCAAACTTGTTTTTGTTCCAGACAAAAGAGAAGTCGTTTATAAAGCACGGCCTCTCAAAGGCCCCCACGCAATATTTAATGTATTTTTTAGATTTTTGTATTTAGTCTTTTTTATAATTAGAACAATTTAGTATTTTGTGGGTTAAGTGTCAAACAAAGGCAAGGTTGCTATCGATAACACTATCAACAACAAATTTAAGCACCTGGTAAATACAGACATCAACACACATAATTTTTATAAAATATGAAAATTCAATGTAATAAAGAGTCTTTTAACCCTTTTAGTCCCAATAATGTCATTTGTAGATTTTAATTATTGTTTTAAATTTGAATTTTATTCTAAATTATTCTACATATCTTATCACTTATATCTTAACATAAGTTTTAACCTTTGTTTGGCTAACAACTTCGTACGTAATTTACTTATGGTTATTGGTGGTTTGATTTGCAATTGAAAGACGAGTTTCAAATAGACACCTACGCCAGCTGGATAGGGGAGACCGGGGCACAATGGACCTAGGGGCACAATGGACCGCCCCCTATTATTTATTTTGTATGTTTTCCAAATTAGTTCTTATTACAATTCATAGATGGTATAATAGTCTTGATCTAGTTATTATGAAAAACTATATTTTTAACTCGCACATTTGCCATTTTTTACTCTTGATGTGTATTAACCAGGTGAAAGTAAAAAATCTCACTCCTAGAAATTATCTTCTCATCATTAAAGTATCTTTAATTGGACAAGGTGGCTTAGCATAGTTGGAAGATAAGATATTTGTCTGTCTATATAATCTATAAATTAATTTCTGAAATCAAAATACAGCATATTTTAATTTTGTTTTTTGTTCCTCTACAATATGGGGCACTATGGACCGCAAAATCTGGGGTACAGTGGACCATGGTCCATTGTACCCCATGCAACTTTAGAAATACTTTTAGTTTCCAAAATAAATATAAAAAAGTATTGATGCATGTCCTTCCTAATTATTAAAAGTTAAATTTGCTATAGTAGTAAAATATTTTAATATATATTCTAATATTCACTTCTGAATGTAATAGATTTTTTCCCCATCTACTAAAAGTGCTTTTTTTTTAACCACAAGTAACAAATTATTAGTGAACTGATGTTTTAATTTATATATGATTACAAACAATAATTGTTTTACATCGGAAAAGTATTTTTAAAATTGAATGTGATATTAGAGTGTTACCTTATTAAAACAAAAAGTTTAGAAATTTGAGAAAGTACAAAAATAAATTTACACATTTACATAACAGAAGTACAAGTACAGTATCGTTAATTTTTAAATTAATATTTGATCAACATAAATATTTGATTTTAAATTATTATTTGACCAACAAAAATTTGAGTTATTTGTTGTAGTTATAAATAATTAAGTACCGAACAAACAATTTTTTTCAGAATTGGTAAAATGCACAAAATTTAATTTTTTGAGTAATATGTTTAACCACATTGATTAATTAAAGGTTTTAAAAAGGTTAAAAAATTAATCTCACATAAAAACGAAGATTCTTTGATTCACAGTTTGGCCCTACACATTTGGTGTTGTTTTGTATAGCAATAAATAAGTGTTTAAACTTTCAAATGATCTTATAAGTTTGAAGATAAAATTTAATGCTTTTGCTAATTTTTTTTTAACGGAAATGCCAAGTAATAGAATTAGAAAGACTAGTGAAGGAACAAAAGAAGTGATGGAACAGGCTTCTCTCTAAAAGAAATTTTAATGCAATTGAATAATTAAAAGTCAAAAGAAAATTATTATTTTATATGTATGTTAATCTTTAAAAAGTGCAGATAAATTTTTTTCAGCAAAAAATACCATGGTCCATTGTACCCCACGATGTGGTCCATTGTACCCCGAACCTGGGGTACAATGGCCCACTTTCTCACTTGTAATAAAAAAGTGAATTCAGAAAAAAATATTCGAAATTATATTTTTTAGGTAATGTATTTTTAAACCAGGATATATATGTAATGTATACACCTTTTTTTAAACAAGTGGGATGAATATTTTTGTACTTATAGTACAAAATATGAAAAAGTGGTCCATTGTGCCCCGGTCTCCCCTACATACTCAAGTGTTTCAATGGTGCCAGATAAACTAGCACCAGCCCATGTACATGAATATTTTCCACATAATACTTTTGTCGGATGTGTTGAAGAAAGTCTTCGATCCAAGAGATGGAAAGAACTGAAAGCCAATTGGCTTTACCAACAGGACTCTTTCTTACCCCTTGCATGAGAAATAGCCTTTAAACGATATTATCACCACGTAGTAAGTGGCACAAAAAAAATGCATACATGTGCATATTATCATCACTAAGATTATGGAAATCAAATATCAATACTGATGGTATCACTTCATTGCCGAAAAATTCGAACAGTAGTCATATAGTCTCGCCAATAATTTGACTATAAAAAATAATAACTGATAAACGAAACGAATTGCATTTATGAGTTTAAAATATTGTAAAAGTCTATTTTAAATTTTAAATGAAATGTTCCTTAAATTAATTTTGCAATTAATAGGAAATATACTTTTCTATATTATTTTTTATAGAATTTAAAAAAGCATGCTTTGGACTGCTGTTATGACCAAACTGGACTGTTATGACAGACAATGGAGAATGTGATCGGGACTGGCTTAAGCACCTGCTCGACAGTTCGGGTAGTCAGGGAACAGCTTAGTTCCGGCCTCAAATTTCAAAAGCTGTGTAGTGTATCACCCGTCCTGAATCTGGAGAGCACAGTGTGGTCCTGCCTCCATATTTCGAATTTTGAAATCTCCCCTAGTTTCTTACCTTCATACCAAGAATGTTGTGGGGACTCCTGTCTATAATAAGAATCGTTAGATAATGTTGATTCATCTAGATAATGTTGAATTGTTAATAGGAGCTAAAATCCAGCGCTTAGGTTTCAAAAAAGTAAAAAGTTGTCTCCAAGTATTTGGCATCGATCTTGTCGTGTTTTCTCAATATTAATCAGGCCATCTAGTATATATTATAGATAGTTGAGCAGAACTTAAAAGAGGTTACCGAAGAAAACGCAAAGATTTTCACGAATTATTTAACAGAATGTAACTTTTTGGAAACTTTCTTCCTAATTGAACTTCGTAATATTTACTTCTACATTTTCTTATTTGTATTTTAAAAATACGGCTCCTTGAAATTTAATAGCAAAAAAAGTCAAGCTTCAAGTTGCCAAAGTACTATCCACGCAACAGTTGATATAGTGCGTCTCAAAAGTTTAGACAAAATACATTTTGAGTCACAAAATTTTACTGAAGAGGTTTATTTGAAATTTTTTTGGGCAGTAAGGATAAGGCAAATATATTTAATTAAAAATAACATGAATCACACAGAAAACAGCCAATAATAAATTTTAATTGAATTAATTGTAAAAAGTACCCAAAAAATCTGTCTCATAAATATAGACAAAATCGATTTAATGTCATTTAATGATCTAATTTCGCCATTTTTTGCCTAGAATTGTATTTCTGTTTGACGTGATGAAATAAAAAACACGTTTTACAGTTGAATTTTAACCATTTTGTACCATTCCTGATCCAATTACATACTAACAGTTAAAAAAGCCGTTTTAGCTTTTTTAAGGGGAAATATTGCTGGCGATTTGCTTAATACATATCCTAATTAGATGCAAATAACTAATATATGCCTAAAACAATAGTACCGGTACGTTTTGCCACCGATTCGTGCATTTGAAGAAATGAAATTACACAGTTTCTGGTAAAAAACGGCATTTTTTAAAATTTAAAATAATCAAAAAGACACAAAATTTTATGTTGTGCACCGTAACCCGATGTAGAGTATGCCTCCCCTTCAAAAAAGCCAAAAAGTTCCAAATTTTAGCCCAAAACCACCTCCATACCATTTGACATTTTTCTCAAATTTGCTAGAGTTTAGAAACACCGGTTTTTTCAAACCGGTGAAAAGGAACCAGTTTAACCAATAAGAAAAAAATATTTTTAATTCGGTTAATTTAAACCGGATCGATACTCCGATGTTTTATAAAAACCGGTGTAATAGGAACTACTAGGTTAAGTTTTAGATATGAATGAACGAACTTCGCAATAGAACTACCTCTACACGAGGAAAGGTTTGAAAAATCGTCGCACTAGAGCTACACGATGGCTATTGGTTGGTTGACATATTTTCAGGTTTGTGCGCTTGGTCCGAGCTCCGCTTATAAAAATTCGTCAAGTAAGACAGACATAATACAAACACACACATACATGCGCGACATATGCTGGCACCTATCTCGCGGAACCTCCACAATTCAGACATGCCCTTGAAGGGGAGGGAATACGAGGGCTATTGGCAACGGGAGTTGTATTTAAGAACAACAGTCAAGTGACGAGCCGACACCTGAATAGGCACCCAACGTAACCGTTAAAGGAGACATCGTAAGCAGCGTTAGGACTTTGAAGAATATTTAACGTGACTCCCTTACACGGAGTATTATTCGTCGGGCATTTTTGGCTGCAAGTAGGGCCGTTTTTAGGTCGGCAGTTATAGCCACACTATATATAGAGTATTTGTACCTTTGGAAAAAAATTCCCCTTCAGGGACATGTCTAAATTGTGGAGGTGGTGACAGATGTCAACATCTGTCATATGTGTTTGTGTGTGTCTTGTGTTGTCCTACTTGACGATGGTTTATAAGCGGGTCCTTGCGACCAAGCACACAAGCCTGAAAATATATGTCAACCAACCAACCATTTGGAAAAAAATCCTCTAAAACTCACCGGGGTGGCCGAGTACAATGCGATATACAGGGTGGTTATAAAATACTGCTCGATATTCGGAGTGGTCTTTAGCTTGAATAAATAATCCAAATGCAACAAACTTTGAAACACTTATACACTTATTAATCAAGAAGGGGGGGGGGGAGAGAATGGAATCATAAAAAAGATAGAATCCTAAAAAATAATCATAAAAAACAAACTAGTCTCTTCACCGGGGTTCTAAATTACGAGGCGGCGTCAATTATGGGCAATTACGTCAAACACAGCTAATTACGCCTCGTATTTTAGAACCCTGATGGTCAAGTGACGAGTTTGTTTTTTTATGATTCCATTCTCTCCCCCCCCCCCCCCTTCTGATTAGTAAGTGTCTGAAGCTTTTTGCATTTGGATTATTCATTAAAGCTACAGACCACTCCGAATAGCGAGCGTTATTTAATAACCACCCTGTACGTGATCATTAAATCTGTGGAGTCGAAAGTCTCGACGGCGTTAGCGAACGATGTCGCTCGAAGTGCCGTTGGGTGCCCACTCTGGTTTCGACCTCATCACTTGACAAGGGTTCTAAATTACGAGGCACAATTGGTTGTGTTAAAGCTCCTGAAGGAGCAAAGAAATAGGCACCCAAAAACGTGTACACTCATGCAATCATGTTTTAAAAAATCGGTTTTAAAACCGGTTTTTGAGTATCCTTAAAACGGTTTTTATCTTATCGGTTAAACTGATTCTTTTTCACCGTTTTGAAAAAAAACCAGTGTTTACAAACTCGAGAATAGCAAATTTGAGGAGAAATATCGAATGGTATGGGGGTGGTTTTGAGCAAAAATTTGGAACTTTTTGGCTTTTTTGAAGGGGAGGCATACTCTACATCGGGTTACGGTGCACAACATAAAATTTTGTGACTTTTTGATTATTTTAAATTTTAAAAAATGCCGTTTTTTACCAGAAAATGTGTCATTACATGTCTTTAAATGCACAAATTGGTGGCAAAACGTTATGGTACTGTTGTTTTAGGTATACATTCGTTATTTACATCTATTTAGGATATGTATTATGCAAATCGCCAGCAATAATTCCCCTTAAAAAAGCAAAAATGGCTTTATTGACTGCTAGTATGTATTTGGACCAGGAGTGGTACAAAATGGTTAAAATTCAACCGTAAAACGTATTTTTTAATTCATCATATCAAACAGAAATACAATTCTAGCAAAAAAATGGTACATTAGATCATTAAATGACATTAAATCGATTTTGTCTATATTTATGAGACAGATTTTTTGGGTACTTTTTACAAATAATTCAATTAAAAATTATTATCGACTGTTTTCTTTGTGATTCATGCTATTTTTAATAATATATACTTTCCTTATCCTTACTACCAAAAATTTTTTCCAATAAACCTTTTCAGTAAAATTTTGTGACTCAAAATATATTTTGTCTAAACTTTTGAGACGCACTATATGACTTCTCAATCACCAAAATGAAGAAAATATCGGCATTTGGTTGATTTTGTTTTGAATCTCCAATAAAATAAAATATTTTTTCGATACTTGAACACCCAGTATATTAACATAGAAAAAAGTAGAAGCGAGCACAAGCCGCTACAGTTAAAACAAAAAAGCAAAACGATATGAGACAAACGTCTCCAAATGAATCTAGACGTTTGAAACTTTTCACTTGTATGAGAAAAAAATAATGCATTCCTTGTCAAAAATGTTTACCAATAAAATTTTGCTATGGGTTCTGCTCCTGCTTGATAGAGCTCGATAATGCCAAATGCAAATGTCATTCATTATTTAGAAAGATTATTCAAAAATACTGTTGTTTGCCACACAAAAAAACTGTGATAAAGAGTTTTAATTAAAATTTCGACATATTTTGGCACACATGGATGTCATTACCTTAAAAACAAGAAGTTCTAATAGAACTAAAATAGACTACTTTCCTGTTACTTAGATTCTTACTGAAATTTAGAGAACTGGTTGTGTAAATGTTAAGCTTTGGATAGCTAGTACAAACACTAAAAAAAGTTTACAGATTAAAAATAATGGTATTCACACTCAATCGGCACCTGAATGGCATTTTAGATTCAATTCTTTCAGAAAATGAAACATTATCTTTTAAAATTTATAACAATTTTATCTAAATTATGAAAATACTATTTTTTTTACGAGGATGTGGTGATATGAATTAACTACTTCCATCAAAAAGTTACAATACAATAGTTACAACAAATACTTTTTTTATTACGGTAACTTCATAGATTTATGGAACGACACCGGAAGTTATATTTCTGATGATAGGCGGTTGGATTCTGTTAAGTGGCTTTTCATCACTTAATTACTTATCTTATGGGGTAGTTGGAGTTTTATTCGTGCTAAAATTGAAACGTTAGATGTTAAAGAAAGGTAGCAATTGATCCAAAAAAAGGAATTTTAGCACTTGTATGTAAATTTCAATTTGTGATTAAGAACATGTGTATTAATTTTTTTTTCTTGAACATCCAGCTCACATTCCTTGGGCATTTGAACCAACCAGAATCCATCCTTCGAATACTTTAAACTTTATAATTGACTTATGTACTTCTGATATCTGTATATACAGGGTGGTTATAAAATAACGCTCGCTATATTCGGAGTGGTATGTAGCTTGAATGAATACTCCAAATGCAATAAACTTTGAGACACTTACTAATCAAGAAGAGAGAAGAAGAATGAAATCATAAAAAACAAACTTGTCACTTGACCAGGGTTCTAAATTACGAGGCGTAATTAGCTGTGTTGGCCGTAATGGACCATAATTGACGAAGCCTCGTAATTTAGAACCCTGATCAAGAGACGAGTTTGTTTTTTATGATCATTCATTTTTATGATTCTTTTTTAGGATTCTATCTTTTTTAAGATAAGATTCCATTCTTTTTTCCCCTTCTTGATTAGTAATTGTCTCAATTTTTGATGCATTTGTATTATTCATTCAAGCTACAGACCACTCAAAATAGCGGGTGTTATTTTATAACCACCCTGTACTTTCATAAACCGACAGTCATTAAATTTTAATTAATTAGTTTCGCGCAAACCGTTTTGTCAATTATTTTTGAAGTTTAACCTAGCCAAGCACTCATGAACTTTGCCAATTGTATATTAAACGATTCACACAGTACGAATTTTCATGTTTAGAGTTATTTTGACTTATTTTCGCACCACACCATTACGGCTATTTTCGACTGGAGTCATAATTTAGAGCCACTGTCAAGTGACGAGCTGACTTCAAAGTGTAGGCACCAAACTTAACTTTTAAGAGCGACGTCGTACGCGAACTTTTGAGTGCATTTAAAGTGCACTCTATCTGATTGGGGTATTGTTCGTCTGACGTATGGGCTACACATACTTTTATAGGTGGGTAGTTATTTTTGTTTACTTCAAGACATATAAAATTAAGGAGTCGGTCTCTTGGATTATGAATATCTAATTTAAAACATGGATTGGGGGGAAAAACGTTTAAACACACCGAACTTAAAAAAGTCTATGTTGTAAGATTTGCAAACGTACAGAGTGCTACATTAAAAAGAATATATGATAGAATTAACTATTGAAAACTTTTTAAAAGAAAACTTTACAAAACCTAAATAGCTAGTTGCATGAATTAATCTAACAAATTTTCATGAATCAAAAAATATAAAGGAGGAAGCCCTGAATCAAATATCAACGCAAGGCCTAAACTATTATACCCATGCAACGCCGAGGACATAAAGTAAGTGATAATATGCAATAAAATCCTAGAAAAATTATATCACATCAAGATTAAATACACTTTGGCCCCCTAATGATAAACTGTTCAACTGCAAATAAAATTAGTAGTATACACTTATCACTCATCATTTCAATTGTATTGGTGAAAAATTAAAATAAAATATTGCTGAATTAAAGTGTTAAAGTTGTGTCCTCAAAAGTTACTGCCAGTATTAATGATACTTCGAAATTCGGAAATTTAGTGAAGGGTAAATCGGAACTTTATTAAATGTCATCCTTTTATGCTGTGTAATTACTTTCTTGAGATCTCCTCAGGGTACAGGAATTTCGGAGATAGGCTTTTAACATGCATGCTATTATCATTAGGCTATATCAAGAACAGTTGTGGACGAGGATGCATAATTGAAGAGCTTTGTGGAAGAATGTGCTAAGCGACAAAAAGGTGAAAACGCGAAAATGAACTTTAAATTCTTTGGTTTGCACTCAGATCTGTTAAAAACGGTGCTTGAAAACTGTAAAAAATATACTATATAATATAACTAATGAAAAAGGGAAAGCTTGTTATCGTTAAAGAAGTTAGTAGTATGTTCATTGACACAAAAATCTAACTTTTTTCAAAAATGTCACTTAGCAGGTTCTTTCACTAAGCCTTTCAATTGTTCTATCATCCGGGTAATTAGGAATTCGTGCATGAGTTTAATTGAAGTGTTAATTAGAGGAAGATGGTAAGTGATGTTTTTGAAAATTTCATGGGGAAGTTTCCGATACCTTGAAGTGGTCTGGTTGCAAATGCATATAAGGTCTTGATCAAAATTACCCATTTGGACATTGGTTAAGTCGTGCGTTAAAATTATTTCCTTATTTCAAGATTAATCAACGAAAAGAATTATGGCAGATATATGAATACATATTTGGTGGATTACTTATCAGTCAGATCCAAAGTTTTAAGTTTTATTTAATTGAAAATAGTTTAAAGTATTGAGGAAAGAAAGAGATTTAACATTTATTGCTTCGAGAATTAAATTACTTATTTAAAAATCAATGTTTTGCAAAAAGTTTATAAGAGATATAAAAAATACTTTTAATTGAATATAGGCGAAAATAAACTATAGGCATCATCCTTACTGATGTTTAATCCCCCTTACTGTTTTATCGCCCCTTTACTTTGACTTCTATTATACTGCCTACATCAGCGCATGGATCTTGCATAAAGTTTTTTTCAAAGTTGCCATAAAATATCAAAAGGGCTGTTAAAACTATTATTGGGGTTATTGAAATTGTCACAAAAAATAATTTTTCTTAAGAATTAACTTTTATAGTGAAATAAAAGCACATGAGATTTATCTTGTATTTCCCAAGGCAATTATGGATGGAACTATTATGTAATTGAATTTAATAATGAACTTGATATTCAAGTATTTTATTATGTACTTGAATTGAAGAAAACTATTTAAATTAATCAATGAACTAAATAATATAATCAATGAAGTGAACTGTTAGATTTTAATACTTGTCGCTTAGGAGCTTTTCTCACATACATTTTTTCAAACTACTTTTACCATATTTTTAGGGAAATAGGAATTTGCGTTGACACTTACTTTACGAAACAAAAAAAATCTTCAGAATTAAACAGTATGAAATTAAAGGAAGGACTTTTGGCAAGAGGTGCAAATTTGTACATGCGCTTTCACATCTATTTAAATTTGTGTGATGTGTAGTCAAATAAAAATAATTCAAATAAATCTCAATACAATCCATCAAACGTAGTGACATTTTCATTGTTCGATTTTGCTTCTGTTGTATTACCACTTAATCTTTCCTTAAGAAATATCTTTTAACAACATGAACAGTTAATATTCACTTTAAATACATTATTCATGACATGCGACTCAAACAATTCCCGAATCTTTCAGAGGAAATTCTTATTTTTAAAAGTGTCTGGACGGAAAAGAAAAAGTTAATACATACAATAAAAAATATTATTCTTAACAACAGTAACCACTCAAAACTATTTCTACAGACAGTTATTTTTTTCACGGCGTTTTTTTTTCTGTGTTCAAAAGTCTTTTCTGAGTTCAGTCAGCTGTTTTCAAGTCAGATCAATTTTTCAAGAAGCGAGCAGTGGATTCTGATTTCATTTCGGTTCAGGCAGTTGTTTCGTTTTAGTAAGAGATTTTTATTCTCCTTTTTTGATAAATGTGTTTCTAAAAGGAAGAAATGGATCGTATTTGACACCAGTATAAAAATATCTTTTGAAACATGTACGTAGTAGAATATACTGTTTTAAAATATTAAAAGTGTTGTATAAAAGCATGCATTTTAGAAGGGGAGCGAACGTTAAATATTAGTATTATTTTCTAAATGACGCTATAATAAGGTACTTCTTCTTTGAACGAGAAAAAAGTAAAAAAAAAAAAGGACTTCCTTCGATCGGTATTTTGTTCCACGTAACATTTATTTACCAATCGAGGCTCGAGAAAGAATTTGTTTTCATTCAGAGTTGCTGTTGCCACTCAAGGTCTGAAGCATGCACAATGTAAACAGTCCGTAGATGTGTTCGCATCCAAAATTAAATGAACTGTGTAAAAAAAACCTAATACCATTTATAATTTTATAATCGATAACATAAATTTATCACCTCAATCGCTTTCAAATGCAGAAATGGAGGGGAAAAAAGGTGGTAGGATGCTCCAAATTTGGTTGCAAGTGATTCCCCATCCCATACGATAACCGATTGATAAGTATGCTATTCATTCGCTTATTTTGATCTTTAGTAAATATCATTACAAGAATGAATTTTAATTTACATAAAGGGTAAGGACGGATCGTCACTTTGCATAAGCTCTTGCAGAATGAGCTATAACTAGCAGTTCGGCTGCTAAATGAGAACGACTGAAAGTATGAAAGTTCTATTCTGTTAAAAGTTAAAAAAACATCTAAATAAACCCAGAAAAGTGGCGAAATTTATTCAAAATCCAACTAAAATACCAGAGTACTATATTCTTGTTAAAACTATGGTCCAAAGTCCCGACACAGTGTTAGCTTACGATGTCGCTCGAAGTCCTTCGTCGACCTCGTCACTTGACCAGGATTCTAAATTAAGAGGCGAATGGGATGCGTAAAATATCCCAATGGGGGCTAGAAATGGACAGCCGGAAATGATTAAATTATCTAAATTACATGTTTACCATAAACAGAGTAAAGAAACTCTGCTAATTAAAATTTATTTATATATAACATAGACTGATCACTTATTTATGTGTAGTTGATTTCATAGCTGCATTACCCTCAATAGCGTGTACAGGATGGTTATGCAATAACGATCGCCATGTGGTTATAGCTTTAATGAGTAATACAAATGCAACAAGCTTTGAGACATTTACTATTCAAGAAGGGGGGAGAAGAATGGAATAATAAAAAAAGAAACTCGTCTCTTGACCAGGTTCCTAAATTAGGAGGCGTAGCCAATTATGGCCAATTACGGCCTACACAGTTAATTACGCCTCGTAATTTAGAACCCTGGTCAAGAGACGAGTTTCTTTTTTCTGATTCCATTCTCTTCCCACATTCTTGTGAGACACATACTAAATCAAGAATGGGGAAAAAGAATGGAATCGTAAAAAAACTCGTCTCTTGACCAGGGTCCTAAATTACTAAGCGTAGCCAATTACGCCTCGTAATTTAGAACCCTGGTCAAGAGACGAGTTTCTTGTTTATGATTATTCTTTTTTCATGATTATTTTTTATGAAGCTATGTTTTTTTTTGTTTCCATTCTTTTTTCCCCTTCTTGATTAGTAAATGTCGCGAAGTTTGTTGCATTTTTATTATTCATTCAAGCTACAGACTTCTCCGAATAGCGAGCGTTATTTTATAACCACCCGGTATAAAAATAAAATACCACCTGGACAATTTTACCTGATGCCCTACCTACCTCTGACCTGTCCTTGCAACCAGTTGCTGAACCCTCGAGTCGCATCCAACGCAAAACTGCGCTCGCCCCGCCCACCCGTTACGTCACTCCCGCGAAATGAGAAAGCGAGGGAAACTCCATTTTCCTCTCTTTTATATCTTCCCATTCAGTCTCAGCTCTAGGATCGGATGAGACGGGCCGTTTGTTCTTTCCCGAAGTTTCTCTTTGTTTTCCCTTTTTTTTTTTTAAATAAAGAAGAGCCGGTGTTTAACCTGTAAACTGAAGAGAAGAGAGGAAGTTTTTATTTTGAAAGTTTGTGACTGTGGTGGTTTGGTGAAAATATTTATTTAGATTTTTTCATTTATTGGTTGTCAAATTGATATTGACTTTGAAAAAAAAACAACCTGATTTTTATTGAATGTGTAAAGATACTTAAAGAGGAAGCTTTTTGGTGAGTACAATTTTACTTTTTGAATTTCTTAAAATATTTTATTTGCAGTTTTTAAAACCTGTGTAAAAAATGTATACATTTATTATTTGAATCAATTTATTTAAAATGCCTATTTATAATTTTATCATAGGTAATTTTAGGTTTGAAGTAATTTGCTCGTATAATACTAATTATATTTGCTTTAGCCTCGTAGAAAAAAAATTTAAATAGAAATTACTTTTGAATTTTAAAATACTATGCCCTTTTATTTTTCAAGTACGAGTTTTTTTTTTCAAATATCGAAAGCGAGAACTTTTATGGAATATGCAAAAGGGCCTAAATAATAGTCAGTTAGTAATTTGAATACCTTTAGTTAATTAAAACCATTAACATGTGTTTTCATGGAAATATTTAGGCAGCTACAAATATTCTTTCAACCAAAATTTAAACGCCGAGTCCAATTGAACAACGAGTGCTGACAATTGTATTAAAATTTTTCTAAATAAAGAAATCTCAATGAATTCAAAGTAAACCACTTGAATTGCTTACACTTAGACTTTGCTTACTTCTCAAATACTTATACTATCAGCTATTTTACGTAGGCGTATCTGCAGAGATTTGACGCCTACACTGCTTCAACACTATTTTTAATGTATATTGTTATGTTAAAAAGCCTATTTTTATTAAAAAATACATAAATAATGACTTTTTTTATTAGAAACTTAATAATATGAACAAGTATGATTTTTTTTTTGTTTTTGTGATCGGGCAGGACGGTCACTTTAAAACAGTGAAGTCGGTTTAAAAATGTCAACTTTTTATTACAAATCATCACTCATTTGAACCGAAATGGTAATTAAAAAATGTTTGAAAACATATATGGAATTTTATGGTTACCGTTGCAACTGTTTGAAGGCAAATACTAATTTTTAAAGTATAGTTGACGGTGGGTGGATTTTCGGGCAGCCAAGTCGCATATGCTTGAGAGTGAGAAGGTCAGAAACAGTGAGGTCACACTCTTTCGCTGTCACACTTTATATGATTTTTTTTTATACCCGCCTATATCTGTTGCTTTTCGTCTTTGTTGGATGTCCTACCTAATAACTTTTTTAGTCGGTCCAAAAATAAGTAATAATTTGGATTGACATCCAACAAAGACGAAAAGCAACAGATGAACTGGGTGGAATTTTCCCTGAGATTCGAATAATCAGCAATGATTCGGATAATTGAAGTTCTACTTTAGCTTCAAAAATCATATTCTCCAAAGTATGATTAAGGTATAGAGATCCGCCCCCTTGATTGTCGACTTCATAAAATTGAACTACCATTATCAAGTGTTGACAAAGAGCGTACCGTTCACTATATATATGGTAGTTGTGCTTAGGAAAATGTGAATTTTGTAACTACACTCTATATATTTTACAGCTAGGGGAAAAAATGATCCTCCTCTCGTTTCTCGGCTGTTATTGATCAAGGAATTTTGTTGAAGGTGTCAATTTTCAGGAAATAGCTTCAGTAATTGATAACTAGTAACAAAAATTGTATAATGGGGTTGTTTACAGATTAAAATAAATACCAATTTTGAAAATTCCAACAGCAACACCAATTTTTTTTATATAAAAATGTTTATCATCTTCAAAATACCCGAGATTCAAAAGAGGTTAGGTTTTGAATAATCGTCGCACTAGAGCTACACGAGGGCTATTGGCGACGGGCGTCGTATTTTAGAACCACAGTCAGGTGACGAGCCAACACCTGAATAGGCACCCAACGCAACCATTAAGGGCGACATCGCACGCAGCGTTAGGACTTTGAAGGATATTTAACGTGCACTCCCTTACACGGGGTATTATTCTTCGGACATTTTTATCTGCACGGGCCGTTTATAGGTCGGCAGCTATTTTGGCGAGGCCCGGACCCGAACCTTTGACCTTCCGCATGCTAAGCGAGTGCTTAACCGACTGGGCTCCCCAGCCCCGAGATCCAAAAGAAAATTAATTAATTTGCATTCATTAGTCATCAGCTTCCTAAAACGTACCCAGCATGTATGAATTTATGGTATTTTAAAAATTATAAACATTTTTGTTTTAAAAAAATGGTGTTGCTGTTGGAATTTTCAAAGTTTGTATTTATTTTAATGTGTATACAACCCCCTTTTACAATTTCTGTTGCCAGTTCTTAATTCATTAAGCTATTTCCTGAAAATTGATCTTTCACAAAATTCCTTGACCAATAGCAGCCGGTAAATGAGGGGTGGATCGTTTTTTACCCCAGGTGTACACCCTGTCCGGAACGTGTTAATCCATCGACGTCAGAGTTAGTCTTCCAGGTTTTAGGCAGACCTAGTTCAAATCCATCCATCGTCAAGCTAACCACGAAACAAAAACTTTGATGATCGCTAGCACTTAGCGCCAAAAGCTATAGAAACGTAAAAGGACATCACCCTGTTGGGCCTCATAGACTCTGAAATATTTTCATTATAATACAAGCAAACTACAAAGTATATTAAGAAAAACTAGTTACCTTTTTTGATGCGTAAATAATAGTTTATTCATTCTATTGAAGAATCATTTGTACAAAGATCAATCTTTCTCGATTACAATGAGTACTACTCATTGACTTCATAGTGTTAAAATAACCTTCAGTTTGTGTTGACATTTTCCAGATGTCGATTTTTTTTTTTGTCTCTTCAGAAGTTTAGAAGAAGACGGCGTAACGTCTCGTGGTTGTGAATACCGATCACATATAGAGGTCGAAATCTGAGCTGACAATTTTGAGAGATTAAATACATTAATGCCTTCTAGACTTTATGCTCTACTTAGCATGTCTGTCCTAACCTAGTGACAAAGTTTTTTTTTTTTTTTTTATCACACTTATCTGTTTATTGGGTGTAGGAACCCAGGTCTTTTCAACGAGAAGTGAATGCCCCAGTTGAACATTTGGGCACGGGCCCAGTAAAAAGAAAATCTAATAAACAAAATAACAAAAAAAAATCCTTTCCCCTAAAAAATATAATAGAAGTCCCAGATCCTCTTACAATCATTTGGTTTGAACGTTCCCTACTTTAGGGAGATTATCGTTGAAATCGCTAAAGCTGATATATCACGACTGTTAATTAAATTAACTAAACGAAACCATTCACCCATTTCCGAACTTATTTCTTGCTAGAACAAGAGACGATGCATACCTTATAACATTGGAATTAGGTTCTTTATTTAGTACGATACAGACAACTAATCCATTTTTCTTGCATTAATCTTTCCTAATAAACGCCTGATATCTAATTTTCTTAAAACTGTATGCCACTGCAATATTCACCTCGCTTGATAAAACAAATGATATTCACTCAATGAACTTGAAATGTGCGCATATTACGTCACATACCATTACGCATTAACAGTCCTCTTATGCATACAACCCGCCGAGGCATGGGAATCGTTCCACTAGAGTTATTCTAAAACGCCGTTGCAGTAACACGAAAGAAAGGACACCAGCTGTGTCAATCACAGCCTTGTCCAGAATAGGATCGTAATTGAGGGAAGTTTAACACGATTGTTGTAGAAAATTTTATCATTGTTGATATGAGCGTAGGAGAATTATCGAAAGTTATAGATTTCATACAGGGTGAGGCAAATAAAAGCGACCCCAACGTGGAGATAAGAATACGATAGAAATATTGCCAAGTCAAAAACCAATACAAAAACAGGCTTGCTAACTGAAGCTATTGATCGCTTCAATATTAAGCCCAAACAAACGCTTGGCGAATTATTTTACTACGCTATGGTTTGAGAAGCTAGTTGAAAATAAATCTTAACAAGGTTTGTAGAGCTGATAAAAAAAGTTCCCACTAGTAATAATTTCGGTCATTATTTATCCTACAGAATCGGACCTTTTTACTTTTGGTTATACAAAACATTCTAAATTGATTGCAAGACACAAGTTTTGCATTGTAGGACGTCTTCATACAATACGAACTAAGATCTGAACTCACCACTAGTCTAAAAGTAGCTCTAATGTGAAGCTAATCCAATCCAATCAATGCAAAAACGGGTTTCAGGCGGCTTCTCGCCAAGCATTTCAACGTATTCCTATCTCTAATAGACCGGAGCCGCTTTTTTATTTCAAACGCACGAGAAACTTTTTTTTAAAATAAATAAAAAAAATTAATGGAAATTTGTTTTGGTGATTTAAATCAGTTTGGAATGACGAAGTATGGTGCATCAGCATGATATTTTTTAATCGCTCGCATTATTTGTTTTTGGAAGAGGCGCAATGCTACTTTTTTCATCTTATTTTCTGTAGTCTTGGACGTAAGGTTGTGAGTGATTGTTCGTTTTGGTACAGGACTGATCACAAACCGATTGCTATATTTCGTTGTCGTTAAACAAATTGTCACAAAGTCACAAGCGATGTTGTATGCTAATAAGCGCATGCTGAAAACAGAAAGTATCAAAAGCCAGATTAAAAAAGTGTCACGCAGTTTTTAATATGGCTAGCGGCACAGTCTTCTAGTTCAAATTAATAAAATCGGGATTTTCAAAAAGCAACCAGTGTCATTGGATTAAATTGAAACTCGGGCCAATCCTAATTGTTTTATATACGCGCACACAGAAAGCTACTTGATGTATTCTGTCTTATAAAAAAATCCCAAAATTATTTTACGCTTTGATTTGCTGAAAAATTTGTCAACTATTCTCAAATAATATAACTTTTTATACATTTGGACATTTTCAAATATGTTTCAATTTTTGTTACAGTAATGCATTTTCAATAACAATCATTCTCATCTGCATTTTGAAATTTGTTATATAACTAAGTTTACTATGAAATCGCTATTAATTTTTGTGTTAAATATATCGTCGTATAAATTTATATTCCATACTAAAACCTGGGAGGGCAATGTCGTTTTTTGATTTCTGGTATCCTGGTCTTTAAACTGACAATGATATTTTTGTTGTACATTTAGAAAAAGCAGTGGAAAATATTAATTGAAAGCTTTTAAGTATTACTTTGTAAAGTATTCTAGTTTCAAACTGGTTTTGAAGATTCATTTATAAGAATACTTTGTCTCACAAAATAAAAACAATAGTTTTTCCATCAAAATGGGATAACATCGGAATCACGAAAATGTACATACATTTTATCATTAAATAATATTTGAAATTGTAGGATATTACTATAGTACTACTTCACATTATATGATTTGTACATTTACTCCATAACTCATTCTTTAAACATCTGCAAAAGATTTATTCATTAAGAATGCACAAATGTACCCAAAAACACAGTCTGCAAAGCTCGTCTTGTATTACAAAAAAAACAAACAAAAAACCACTGTCTGGCATATTTAGCTTCCAGTGAGAAATTTTCCATACCTACACATAAAACAAGCATAAGCTAAACGAAAAACTTGTGCGGAAATTCCAATGAAACAAGAAAGATAGCCGTTTGCCGAAATGAATTATGTAAAAGGCAAGATTTTCATCATGAAAATAGACGGGCAAAGCTTTTCTGCACTTTTCCGGAGATATATCGGAGCTTGGATGCAAAAAAAAAGAGCTTTGTTATTTGAGACAGGGCGGTAATTGCGAGAATGTATTGAGGAGGATTTGAATTGAAGCATCTACTTGATGAACAACCCAGAGTGGGGAGAGGACTGTTTTGGTTCTTTTTGACGAATAGTTATAGCATTTGATTTTTCAACCTATATATATTATATATATTATTTTAAACGAATTAAAATCTGAAAAGTTATTGACGTAGTGTTTTTTTTGTCCAACTGTTTGTCTGTATTCAATTTCAAATTTAGAATACAGATAGTTTGATTTGAAAGATATGGCATTGGATATCTTTCGTATAGTTTCCGTTTGTTCGTATTTTTCTGATAAGTTTGCTTCTATTAATTATTTTAGTTTTTTTAGTTCTCAGAGAATTTTGAAAAAATAAACTTATTGCTCTACAACTAAAATTGGATATTGGTAGATCATTTAATTTTGTTCCGCGGTCAAGGGACCTGGGCGTCACCTCAACTGGCACCAACGCAGGCGTAAAGCGACATTATACGCTGTGTCAGAGCTTTGGGTCATTTTAAATTTAACAAGAACCAATCCAAATGCACGGCGTTATTTATTAATGGAATTTTCTGTTTGATTTAACGTTTGACTAAAAATTAGGAAGGAATCTACTATGGTATTCTCGTAGCATTACAAATCAACTCAGCAAACAACCGTAACTCTTTTATAGTGTACAGAGTGTTGTGTATATAAAAGTTTATAACCGATTTTTGAATGTCAGAAAAATTTAATTTTAAACAAAATGCAGTTAATGTCGATAAGAATTGTTACAAATTTAAAGCCTTGCTGTAAATTGTTTTGTTTATTACTAATAGTAAAAACTAGGTTCCAATTATATATCTACTATCAACACCATATTGATAATTAATAGAAAACAATGTTCGACACATGATTTGGGTTGTAATAAATAAGGACCATAGCTTTCGTTCTGTTTTTCTTTTGATATATTGCAACTTGGATGCAAAAAATCTTCATCAGCCCTTTTGTTATCTGAGACAGCAAGGTAATTGCAAGTGAGGAGTACGAATGGAAGCTTCTACTTGATTGAGGATAGGAGAACTGAACCGAACAGATTTCGTTCTTTTTGGAAAAACAGCTGTCTTTTGCTAACGTTCTTCGTTTGGAAAAATATGACTAGAGTTGATTGACTTTCAATCAAGCAAAAAATGTTTTAAGTTTTAAAATCCCACCACGTCGTGGTTTACAAAAAAAAATTGGTGATTTCTATTAAAAACTATTGAGAGCATTGTATACAGTGGTGGAAATTGATTTATGAACTAACATTCTTTTCACCAGATATCGCTTTGTATTAAGTGCTATCAATTCAAATTTTGTGTGTTGGATATTCAGAGCACAATAAAGGAATTTCACACATAATTTTTTTCAAAAAATGATATTAAATAAAAATATATATAATTTTAGTTTTTAAGCATGTCAAATGATGGAAATTGATTTATGAACTCAAATTTATTTTGAACCCAGGTACCAAATATTTTAACTAGTTCTTCATTTGAACTTCAGAGGAGCTTACTATCAGTGTTTATAAATAAGATTAAGGCCAAATTTGTTGAAATTTATCTGTTTTATTCCCATTTTACTAAATAGGAAAGCTTGCGGGACTGCCTGAAACCAAAAAGATAAAAAATGACCCTTATATAATATTGTAACAAATTTGTAAGAGAAATTAGCATATTAATTAAAAGATCAATACATATAATTCATAAATATTTGAAGAATCATTCTGACTTCGGCAAAAACCATCATTAAAAAAGGTGCAACCCTCGTGGGACGAGGGACAAAAGCAAGATTATTGGACTGGTATCCCAAAAAGTTACCATTTGTGTCAGCATTTGGGCATTACAGGGCGAATTTGTTATGAACAATCACTTCCTGTAACTCCCAGAAGAGTAGGACAAATATTGATATCGTCGTCGAACTCGAAATGTTCCAAAATGAAGGCTGGTCCAAAGCTTACTCTTCACCATAAGAACAGGCTATTAAAATGTAGTCGTAACTACATGAAAATGGATTGGGTGAGGGTGGAGGGAGAGAAATAGGAAAAAAGTGAACTTTGCTGATGAAAAAATGTTAAATTTGGATGGACGTGATGGATTAAAATGTTATTGAAAGGATCTTCGGAAATAACCAAGATCTGTCTTCAGCAGAAATGTTAGTGGTGGAAGTTTGATGGTTTGGGCCCCGATATCTTATGATTGAAGAAACAAGGTTATGTTTCTGAATTGCTGACAAACATAACTTTATTGCAGATTAGTTCTAGAAAATTCTTTAATTCCTTTTTGCGTTGCAAAACTATGCTTTTGATTAGATTTTTATGCATGATAATGCAAGTATCCACATTTCAAACGAAATTAAAGACTGTTTAATGAACTAAGTGTTGTTCATTTAGATCACCCTGCCAATAGCCATGACTTAAACCCCAAGAAAAATGTCTGAGATCAATTGGTTTGAATAATTTACTCAAATGGAGTATGGTTTTAATGAAGTGTGCATCAGTTATGGAATAGAAGGACTTAATCATTAAAAACTTCAAATTGCTTGACCAAAACTTGACCCAAAGTTTTGTGTTGTCTATGAAAAACAAAATCAAGGAAGCATTAGCGACAAAAAATAGTTTTAGCAATTATTAATTGAGATTGAATGCAAAAGTTCATAAATCAATTTCCCTATGCTAAAACTAAAATGTCAAAAAAATAAATTGTTTACGAATTTATATAAAATTTTATTTACGTGTATAGTTTATAATGCAAAGCCTGTATAGTATATAAAATTTAAATCGATAAAAATGCATTTAATAAAGAAATACTGTTTAAAAACTGTCAGTTCATAAATCAATTTCCACCACTGTAGTATAGGCAACCTAAGCGGTTTTATTGTACGGGTGTATTAATTACAGGCCGTAGAAGAAATCCTTTTACATAGATTGTTATTGACGGAAATATGTATTGTTTTTCAATGAATGCTAGCAGTGAAAGCACTTCACGTTTATTTGGTGAAGAGTATCCCCACTAAAAATGGTCAGTAGAGATCAATAAAAAATTTGTATGTGGAAATGGCCTACTGGTACCAATAGAAATCTCTATTGATATCTATACAAATCTCTACAGATCACTATTGATATCCATACAAGTATCTACTGAACTCTATAGATATAAGTACATGCCTATTGATGTCAATTGAGGTCAGTTGCTTACTGATATTTTTTTTACTGGTGTCAGTAGAGCTCTATTGATATCAATAAGAAATATTATCAGTAGGTTACTGATATCAATAGATTCTACTGATAACAATAGGGACATCCATAGAAATAAGTACACACCAATAAAGCTGTACCAATGTCAATAGATTTTTGTATTGATTTCTATGGATCATTTTTAATAGGATAGGTGATAAAGTCGAATGATATTTTCTTTTACATCCAATCCTATGCGTTGAAAAACTGTCGATGTTTCTTCGATTGCTTATTTAGGGGATGGGTCTGATTTCTAAGAGCGTCTGAGAAATTGTTACGCTACTTTCGTCGACTGGAATGTTGGAGTAGACGGATTGATTAATCTTTGGCAGTGCATTGTAAAAAAAAATACAGGAAAATTTCTGGCAGCAAAATTGTCAGAAAATATCTGTAGTGTTAAGGAAAAAATATGTTGACAGAATTTTCCCGTAACCCTATCCTACATAATATATTAATGCATAACATATTTTGTGTAGGATAAGGTATGTTAAAAATAAAATGAGACCCTATGACCGGTATACGAACTCTTGCCTGCGGCATAGGAGTCAGGATGACTACCATACCACCGCTACCACGAGCGAAGTTTTTATGTTTCAAATTTGTTTCGTGATTAAAGTGGAAAAAATCTGTTATCAACAGTTGCATTCTGTATCTGTGGTTACAAATTTTATATTGAACAGAGAAAATGTGTCTTTTAAGAAATCGAGGTTAAATTTTACAATAAATTCCTGTATTTTTAAAAAACAGAAATTTTCTGTAGGAAAATGACGGATTTTGTTTTCTGGCTGAATTTGTTTTACATTGAGAAATAACAAGAGAACACAAACGTTGTACATTGTTACAGCTTCATAGTGTCACGTTACACCTAATTTATGAAGTAACGTTATACAAGTAAGGAAAAAAATCGGTTGTATGAAGTGCTGTCTTCAGTTTTACGGAGTAACTTTGAATTTGTTGTAATGTTTTTACTTATATATATATGCTTTATAAAATTTTAATAGCTACCAGTTGACAGACAATTATTTCCTGTTCTTGCAATTTAACTACTAAATAGCAACGGTCTTCTCTATGAATAAGCCAATTTTATTTTCTTACTGTTTCAGCTTTCTTTGAATTATTCTTTAAAACTAGTTTGGATGGAAAAAGCTAAATAGTTATAAAGTTGAGAACAAATGACGTGGTAGTAGTTCTTCGCATTGTAATGCCACAGGTACGGGGATTGAATCCCGGATGAATTCAAATCCCTGTTAAAATGAGGACCAAGCATTATTGGGAACTAAACACTGGGGGGTTCCACGTGAGGTCGATTATCTAACAGGGACATAAGCCTAACACCCCAGAGCCCTTGGTCTTGGGGGCTTAAATGGGCACGGCAGGCCTTGAACCCCTAACGGATTGTTGCGTCGAGGAGTTTAGTTAAGTTTTAGTTATAGAGTAGGTTGAAACGTAACTTGATAATCCTTTATATAAACATACGAATCATTTAAATAAAAAACAAGATTTTCTCTCTTACCTTAACTACTCCTAACGTGTACCTTAACTCTTAAATCCTATCACCCACCTGCACTTTTTATTTATGCCAATATCTTACTTCCAGTAATGAACTGTTCCTATGAATTATTTATAAGAAACCGGCAGATAGTGGGATAGACCAGAAAAGTTTGACAGGAGTGGAAAAATGAAGTGTGCTGCAGTTTGATGAATGGCCTTAAAACTTAACGGAATATGGGTGGAGTAAAAATGATAAACAAAGTCAAAATTTTGCCTGGTGCCCTACCATTTCAGGGACTTGGTTTAAAAGAGGCGTAGAGAACATTTCTGTCTGAAATTATTATTAGTATTTTTTTTTACTTTCCACCTTTATGGATATCTACACTCCATGCCAACCAAACTTGGGTAAAAACAAAGGGTGAAAAAGCGCGATTGGTCCGTTAGTTGGAAACTCTTGTACTGTAATATTTACAGACAAAATAATCTAAATAAAATGTAACCAAAATACATTTTTCATTTTGATAAAATTGCCGAATTTCCTCAAATAATATTCAAATCTGTTAGACCTTAAATGAAATGTTTTAAACATGTTTTCTAGGTGGATGCACAATTAAATTATGGCACTCAATACATCCGGGAAAGGATCTTCTTCATAGCATATTTCTATTTACCCAACTTAGGTTGGCAAAGAGTGTAGTTTCTAGAAACTTTTCTTAGCTTGTCAAACAGTTTCTGCATTCATACACCGAAATGGTGTTCCATTGCCTTGTTGCCTAAAATCAAAATTCTGAAAAGTTCCATCGCTTTGCGGTCGAGGCGCAGGTGGTAGTAGGTTTAGCTATCTATGTATCGACACATCATTATAAACTGAACCACCGCCTTTGCGATTGTGCAAAATGCACAATATCATTGTACCTCGTGCCATAAAAGAGCCTCATGAAAAACAAAAACTGAAATTCAAAGGTAAATTCCTTGGGCAATAAAGTTTTCAGACCCAAGTAGTTATTTGCCTCGTCAGTAATGTAACTGTTAAATTTCAAAATGCGTTACTGTTACTTTAATTACATACAAAGGCACCTATAAACTACTCTGTTACAATGCTAATTCACCAATTAGCTCTGGCATAACACAATGGTTTGGTTCGTTTCTTAGGAAAAAAATCTTATCTGTGTCTGAAGCTGTGCCTAGAGTAACCGAGTGTCAGATACAACATTGTCAAATCATTTTTTACTAGGTTTTTTAAAATTGAGTTACTTGTTTTTATCTTTTAAAGTAAAAGTTGAGTAGATTTGACTTTGTAAGTACCGCCTGAATAAACACGACCGTAGATACATTTATGAATATAATGCATAACGTTAAATAAATAATTAGCGAAATGTGTTATGTATTGGATATAGTTGTTTGATTGAATATATTACTGCAAAATTGGTAAAACTGCTTTACTCATATGTAAAATATTTACAAGTATAAAGTTACTAGCTAGGTTATTGTACTTAGCCAAACTTAACCTTAAATGACAAAATTGGTACAATCTGCTGTTTTATAGGGTTAAGAGGTTTGCCTTACTGTTTTATTTGTAATAAGTAACATACACTAGAGGAAATTTCTAAAAGAGTAATATGCAAAAATGATTTTTGAATTCGTTTAAATAATTAAACTTGACAGTTTTATTTAAGGTTATTTTTACATCAACTTAAAATAGTAAATTGATATAAATAAACTCATATGGTATAAACCGTTTTAGTACATATTACACAAAAATGTTCAACTAACGTATTACATCGAATAGTTTTTCTTTTTATAATCTATCTAAAAATATATTTTCCGCTTATTTGATTAACATTACATATCATTTTACAATGAAAGAAACGGATTATTCATTAAAAATCACAGTAACTAGAAATATGTTTTTATTATAACCAGAAAATCAGCCAAATGGTACAAATATGAATCATTACGAGTTAATAGTAGCGTAACTAAAAATGGACTCGAATAAATTAAAAAGATAACATGATGTACTTAATCGATGATCTCAATGCAAGATTTTATGTCGTACGATATCATATGCTAATTTTAACAAACATTTCAGCAAATCGAACCTCATTTCTTACTTGATATGGCGATTGCTGTTGCGTGATATACCCTAACTGGATATAAAGTGCCTTCTATTTTAAGATATCATTTTTCTTAATTGTTTTTGAAATCTGCATTAAGTTTAATTTGGAGGGTTCCTATTGGAAATTGTCTTTGAAACATGACAATTAATTTCGTAACTTGCTTTATATACCCGGCGTTTCATGGTGTATGCCCTTAATAAGGGTGATTTGTATTTTATGTAAATTTATTTTATGTCGAGCAATCTAAATGTCCACAGATCAGATTCTCATCAGTATACAACAAAATTGTAAATCCAATTGGGTCTAGGCTCTTCGAAGAGGCTTTTCTTGTTAAATTTAAATGTGATGGTTGGAAAAGTTTATGAATTGCAATTACCTGATTTATGAATAAATATTTCATTCATATCTTCATTTCTTATTATTTTTTTTAGTCTCAATGGAATTAAAATCGGTAATATAATTTGAATCGAATTGAATCTGATCAAGCATAAAAAAATAATGAGATTTTAAATAAAAATATGCTGATATTCAAATAACAATCTTACAAATTAAATGCAAGTGCTTTTATGTGGTTTTTATTAAATTTTCGCTCACCTGAAATATGTTTCAAAATGAAAATGAAAAAATGTCCGAAATCCTTTGATTTCAACAATGCCAATCCTATAGAGAAATCGTCTCACGTTTTGCCTTCCTCCTCAACTCCCCCGATTCGCTCACGTTTTCGAATTTCGAAAAATCGCTTTCTTAAATGAAACCTTCTTTCAGTATAAAAGGACTAAACTCCCAAAATTTAATATCTGTTCTTACGGTAGTTTTGAATGCGGGGTTGATGCTTGAGTCATGTAGCCAGGACTTCTTTTTTTAAAAATCTATATTTATAAATTATTATAGATTTGTAATTATTATTTTCTTGGATTTTATTGACATTTGCTCAAATTCGTATTCAGAACGCGTAAATAATATTCACTTTAGTTTTACGGAAATGGGACAAACTTATATGTATAGTGGTGTGGTTTTAACATTAAAGTAATACATAAAATTGGGCGTGTGTAACTTATGGCTATTTACTATGATTTTTTTTTAAACATTTGCAAGAAGTACGTGTTTATAATGTTTCACTATATAGTACTATATTTTTTGACATTTAGCAAAAAATTTATTTAAAATGTATCGTATGTTGGGTTTAACAATTCAGCTAGGATAAATAAAATGTATACAAGTCCACTTGATCAACATCAAAATAGAATTTAAGGTTGTGTTCTTCGTTTCCTAAAAATCAAGTCGAGTTAATGGCAATCTAATCATTTTCGGCTGCCTATTTCTAGCCTCCTTTAGGAGCTTTAACACAGCCAATAACGCCTCGTAATTTAGAGTCTTGGTCAAGTGACGAGGTCGACACCTGAGCGGGCACCCAACGGAACTTCGAGCGACTTCGCATGCTCACGCCGTCGGGACTTAATACTCCACAGATTTAACGAGCACGTCTGTCCCAGTGTACTCGGGCCCATCCGTCACGAGTTGGAGTTTCTACTCCTTCCCTGAACAGATATCAGAGTTATAGGATGACTGGCAGTAGGTGGGATTCGAACCCCGCACTCCTGAGAAAATGTTGAGTTTTTGTGCATAAATTTCTGTGAACTTTCATAAATTTATTAAATGAAAACAAATACATTTTTAATAGTTTTGAGTCTTTAATCAGTCTATTGAGGATTAAAACATTTTCCAGTTCGGAAAGCTGTGGGCAGAGAATTGACTATAGCTAGTAGGTAGCTATTGAATATTTAAAACGTTTACTTACGTTAAACGACTGAATGAAATACTGAAATTTTAGGTTTCAGATCAAGTATATTAGGCATGATACTATCTATTAAGAACAGATAACGTGTTTTTAAAGATAATTAATTTTTAGACCGTTTTACATACACATTGTTGATTCTTTTAAGATTTGAGTAACAGCAGAAACGAGACCTACGCAATGTACTGTTTGATATCTTTGCAGGCTCACATAAAAAAATGTTCTTCTTTTGATAAAATTTCTTACGAGCAAACTTGATTCTTTTCAATACTAGTAGTATCGCATTTTATTTTTGATTTCTTAAAAGGATCAAAGCGCCGTATATTTTATATAACTATTGAAATATTTTAAGCAATATTTTTGTAGCAATCTATTTTCCATGGCATGAAACGCATAGTAAATCCCTCAACTTCTGGTGTAGTACGTTTTTAGCCAACTTTTTTTTATTAGAAAGACTTAAAAATGAAAAAGTATAGGCGTACTGTTTGTCTGCGAATTACCCATTGAAATTTTATTTTAAGTCATTTTAATCACTTTTGCCACATCAACAATGACATGAGATTATTTGTAAAAAAAGCAGGTTTGTATCAATAACTGTCATATAGAACCGCTTCTACCTAAGATTTACACACAGTAGAAAAACAAGAAGTTCTAAAAGAACTAAAATAGCTAGCCTAAATTCCACTAACTTATGCATTTACTGAAATTCTTGTTAGAAAACAAGTAGGTTTGTAACAGTAACTGTCACCTAGAACCACTTTTACACATTATTTGTGCACGTTAGAAAAAAAAAGAATCGCTAAGTTGATTTTGGCGTTGAAAGTTTATATTACAATTGGATTCTGTGAATGGCGATTTATTTTCTAATGCGTATAAATCTTGTGCAGAAGAAGGTGACAATTACTGTTACAAACCTATTTATTTTCCAATAAGAACTTCAGAAAGTATTTATGTAACATTAATTTAGGCTATTTTAGTTCTTTTAAAACTTCTTGTTATACTCGATTAACAAAAAACTTCGTATAATGCATACTGCATTACTACTTTTTATTAGGTTTAAAAATTAATTATTCTATAGAGAATAAATGCCCAGAAAGGGCAAATATATTTCCATTTTTTACAGACATTGCAATATAATCTCATTAATTGTTCCGAAAATCAAATTAATTTTAACAGATACTATTTTTAGTCACTTGTCAGTTTAATCACTTAATTTATTGCGAAAATAAATGAAAATTGTAATTAACTAAACTGTTTGGTTGGGGTTTAGCAGCGGGAAATCAAAATATTTTCGCAGAAATCAATTAAAAGAAATTTCAGTGTTAAATACTTATTATCAAAATATTAAACTTCAGATGCCATTTTTATTCTCTTAGAAGGAAAATATGCGTTACATATTTTAGCAATCAAATCGAAATGCTTTTTAAATGACATATTTAATCTAATGTTTCACTAAGTAACGTGATTGTTTTAAAGTTCTTAGATGAATACAATCACAATTACAAATGACAAATGAATTTTCGAAAGGAATCAAGCAGTAGTATAATTGAATTATTGATTTTGAATTTTCTTAAGTGTTTTTTGTTTAATTTATGGTAATTTTTGGATCACTAATGTCCTTACAGTACAATTTTATGCCTGATACGTGGGTCATTTGGTTATATAACTTAATTAAGTATCATTGTAATTTGTTTACGTATTAAGTATCATTGTAACTATCTTGAAAACACAGCGTTTTTAGTGTTAAAAGTGGTTACATTTAAAGAGTTTAAAAAATATTCTGATCTGACTTCTCGTTTTTTTTGCAATCAAATTATGTAATAATGATACTATGTATGTACCTATTAGATTTGTAATAAATCTAAATTTTAATAAAGGTTAGCAAATACACCATAACAAAATTGCAAAGTTAAAGAAATCAGTATGCATTAGAAAAGTGCACATAGTTTTACTATGATTGATAGTCTACACGAATATTCCAAAATGGTTCCTTGTTCACTTATAAGCACCACATGTTTCCAGTGCTTGGTTTTGACAACAATAAATAAGTACACGCGATAACAGATAACTTAGCAATATTTAAAGGAACTGGTAGTACTTTTTTAAAAATAATCATTACTTTAGTACAAAGTTGGACTTTATTTATATTGAATATTGTAGGTAATAGTATTTTCTATTATAATAATGAAAAACATTAAACTACTAAAAATTATTTCACAGAAACTTCAACAAGAGACAGCTAAAATAAGCAGGAATCGATTTTAAAACGTTAGATTCCCTAGTAAATAAATTTTTTGACTGTTTGACATAATTTTTTATGAGAAACGTGATGTATTAAAATATTTTGTCTAAGTGAGTGGAAATATTTTAATGTATACTTTTCAAAGCAAAATTCTTTACTACCACGAACTGAAATAGTCTTGTAAAATTAAAATGACACACAATGATAGTTAACTAAAACCATATTGCCGTAAAACATATTCTATCTTGAGGCACAATCTATAAAGCCCATTTCACACGGTGCTCCTCCTGCACAGAACCTCCATACTGATAACGTGGAGAACCGCTGTGGGGTATTTTTAACGGAATTTTTTTCGTGCATACACGAAAAAGTTCTGCGACGAGATATAGGTAGCCAATCAGCATCAAGTATAGCTTTGACGTCTTGTTGGTGAAATCGAGTTTGCCAAATGGAAAAAAAAATATCGAACTATGTTTCCTTAACTTGTTCGAATCAAAATAGAAAAATAGTAATGAGTGCAAAATAGAAAATCGGTGCGTGTGAAAGCTGAAGGAAAGTGGTACACGTGATAAGAAATATGTAAACAAATAAAATAATTAAAAAAATGTGCCAAAATCAGCGCCAAGTAACATTCACAACACCTCTCCAGGTTCGTGTGAAGTCAGAATCTGGGCAGTCGGACAACCCTGTCAGAGCAGTACCGTGCAGAAGGAACACCGTGTGAAATGGGCTTTAGAGACCATTGGATATTTGACGCCATTCAACAGCTCGATTGCACTCTTATTTCTTTCCATTTCTTTTATCAAACCAAATTTGTAATTCTCAAACCAAGGTCAAAAGTTGTCCACTACACTCCGTGCCAACCTAACATGCGTGAAAACAAAGAATAAAAAGGTAGAGGGAAAAGCGCGGTTGGTCCGTTAGTTGGAAACTCTTGTAAGGTAATATTTACATACAAAATGATCTGAATACAATTTAACTAAAATACACTTTTAATTCTGATAAAATTGCCAAATTTTCTCAAATAATATTCAAATCAGTTAGACCTTAAACGAAATTGAGGTTTTAAACATGTTTTCTGCACTCTTAAAACGAAAGAGCGATTTTAACTCAGTCTGAGTAATTTTCAATCCTCCAGTCTGGAAAATGCACTTCTCCTCTTGGAGTGGATCCTTTGTGTGTTAAACCTCCGACATGATCACTCCAAACGAGTGATTTTAACTCAGTCTGAGTTAATATTCACTCCTTTCCAGTGTCGAAAATGCACTTCTCCTACTGGAGTGGATTTCACTCGTTTGTTTTTAAGAGTGTGGATGGATTCACGAATAATTTATGGAACTCTTTACATGCGCGGAAGGATCTTCTATATAGCATATTTCTATTTACCCAACTTAGATTGGCTGGGAGTGTAGTTTCAAAAACCACAGCCAGTTAAATCACGACTTTAATAAAACCCATCTTGCACTTATTTACTCGAACGTTACGTATTTTGTGGTGATCAAACAATTGAGGACGACATTGAAACTATCTCTAAGAAACAGCAATAAAAGATATCCGGCCTTTGAAGGTTTACAGTAACGAAGATGTGCTGGTTTAGTAATCTGGAAGAATTGGCTCTAAACTGACATTTCTAATGGCGGTATTTCTACACTCGTTGCAAGATAGTTGTTAAACTGCACTTCCAAATTGCTCTTCTTGGTTAAGATTAAGTTTATCCCGTAAAAGACGCAATTCTCAGTCCTGTAATAGTTTCCACTGTTATACATGGAGTTAAGTAATTGAAGAAGAAAGGAAAATCTTTTTGTTCGTTTAAATGTATAAAATTAGCCTTTATCACCTAAGGTATATAAACGTATAAACTGGAGTAAGGTTTCAAAATTTTCAGTAAAACGTATATTGAAAAATAGTACTTTATTTAATTTTATTATCCATCTAAGGCTTTCAACACTACGTTAATTGTACTTACTTGCATAAAATACTACCTTTTATAGATTTAATTTGGCAGACCTGTTTATCAACGCTACTATTCATCGCTTTGAGAGGTAAGCAAATAGGCGAAAGTCTTTCAGACAATTTTCCTGCCAGAAATGAACTGTAATATAACGCTATTTCTTACTGTGAACCCAAGAGCCTAGTACGCTACCTTTATAAGTTACAATATACTTGTATACTGCATCTTAGGAAGCTAATTTGGTATTGTAGATAGTGAGGGCTCTCGCATTTGATAAATATAATAGTATATAATAGTTTAAAATTGTAAACAAAAATTAACACTTAAAGGTTCCAACGATTCATTGAAAAGCTTTTACAACAAAAAAGGTGTTTATAAAAATTTTCTTAAATATTTAAAATCTTAACCTTTAAAACTGTAATTAAAATTTTATATTTTCTTCTAAATAATATCTAATGTCATATGACTTCAGGACCTTTAACAATCCTAAATTATGCATACATATTTTCTGTTTTGAATTTTGTAAAAGAACCTGTTTTGGTTAAAAAAAAAGGAAACTAAATATAAAGGGTTTTGTAAACAATTATTAATAATGTTCATGTTATTAATTATAAAAATATTAATCTATATTTCAAAATGATTTTGTAAAGTTTATTTTTAGATTTTAAAGTAAGTTAAATAAAATACGGTTCAGATACTCTTTTACCGGTGTCTCATATTGAATATATATATAAAATGTCTTGCATTTCATCTATAGAAAACATGGTGACTGAAAGCAAAATAAATGAATTTTGATATTGAAAATTTTGCCAGCTTAAATCTCGGCCGGCCTGTCATTCAACGCGTTAAATAAAAAAAAGTTCCCTTTTGGAATAGCTTGAGTGCTAGTTTCTAGAAAAAAAAGGAAAAAGTTTTTGAAACATTTTTTAATATAATGTATTACTATAGGTTTCTTTTAAATTTGTTAGCGAAGCTTTATTTATAACAAAAAAGTCTTTTACTGCTGAAAGTTCGTTTAAAGAAATAATTTTTTTAGTTTAATACAAGCCAAATATTAGCAGGAGTAGTTTAAAATGTTAGTTAATTGATAAGTGCGTTTATTATTTATACTAAAGAAAAGACAAAAAAAATATGTCGCAGTATAAAAAGGCAGCAACATAATTTTTATAATTTAAATTATGAAAAATACTCAACATTGACTTTGATTGTTTTTGTCTGTCACTATCCATATGTTACAAAATTGTGTAGTTATAAGCTTATGGAAAGAGAAAGAAGAATGAAAATACAATTTTGGCGTTTTTGGAATCTTAACATTAATGCTCATAAAAGATGATAATATATCTTTTTATAACCTAACATACTTGATGTGATCCGCAGTTCAACCCGCAGCTTCAATTAAAAAAACTTATGAATGTACGATATACTTGGCGCTTGAGGAAAAAAGTTTTCTTCATTTTTCTCAAAACTTAGATTTTGCAGTTACGGTCTTTTTCCATACTTAATTAAATACTTTTTACGTACGCAGTAGCATAAAAACATTTTTCTGACACAGCTTAATAATTAAAAAAATTATGGGGGTATCTTTGATTTTGATTTTTAACTTTGATATTTCACCTTTCAATTTGAAATAATTGTTTAAAAACTAACATTCCATTTTGTACAAATCATGTATATAGTGTTTGATTTTAAATTTTATTTTGTGGTCATATTCTGATTCCTTTTCCCCTTGTTTGGAATTTTTATTAAGGCAACATTTAGCATGACTCATTAACCCTGCACCCTGTCCCGTGTAAGTGTCCCATTAGACCCACATATGGGTACTAATAGGACATTTACGCGTTTGTTTAAAACGCCCAGCAACTAAAATATGGTAATGTTTTAGCATCTGCCGAATGACTTTTTTTTTCAGTTTATAAGCTTGTAAAAAAAATAAAATTCTTGTATTTTTGCTGAAATACAGAGGTTATTAAAAATGTGTCCCAATAGCCCCCACTCTCCCCTACATAATCATATATCTTCATAAGTGGTCAGCTTCAGAATTCAATTTCATATGCTAGCCTAAGTGTAGTAAATAAACCATTAAGAAGCTCATGTACCTGTTTTTCCAAACCGAACTTAAATAACTCATGAATATGTAGCTACATTTCTTAGGGTCTCAGTATGCAAAATTACTTTTCGAATGCAGTTGTATTATTGAAAAGAAAAAAAAAATAGATTGACTTAAAAAAAATGTACAAGAGAAAATGTCATTATTCAAAACGGATGTCAAATTTATTAAATTTAAAACTGGACTGATATCATTCATATGTAAACTATGTACTTTTATATGTATATACTGATTGGATTACCTATCATAGAATCAGAATCTTCAAAAAAAAAAAAAAAAAAAAAACCTTTTAGTAATTCTAAAGTAATGGGGAAAGGGATGGACTTCCTACTCAGGAAATTAGTTTTAATAGTGTCTGTGAGTTCGCTCATTGAAAAAAAAATCTATTATGTCCCTTGAAACCCCTTATCACGTCTTAAGCAAATATGCTTATTTCTATGGAATAATTTCTTCGTAATTGAAGATGGTAGAATTGAAACTTTGGGGATAGTAGAAAGGTATTCAACAACGTATCATATTTTAGGTATTGTGTTTTAATGAAGTTTTTATGTTAAATTTTTTTAAATACGATTTGTATAAATAAAAGTTAAACTGATTTCCTAGCTTATAAATTAAGTCAATTTAAATTTGTATTTCTAAGAACTATTTAACTAAATTTTATTGGTATATTTATTATAAAATGGTACAAATTAAAATGAAATGTTTGACTATTTAGTATTTAGTATATTATTTAGCATAAAATTTGATTTTAATTTGTACCATCTTAAAATATTGGAATGAAAACTAACATTTAAAATGCAAATAATTTGTTTTAATTACAATTTTTTAAAGCTGCATGTAAATTCCATTGTAGTCCTTGTATTTTTTTTATTTAGACTACTAAAGCAATACAAATAGTACCCCACGTTTTGTAATATAACTAATAAAAATCAACTCAAGAATATAGCATTAATTTTTAAGCATTTATTTATATATATTTCAAAGCCTTCAACATTAGTCTTCAGATACCGTACAAAAACTTTGTCAGCACATAAATGTTATTTATGTTTATTTAACAAAAACTGAAGTCGAAATGGTTTCTCAAAGTTTAAAAGAGCTTAATGTATTTTTTAATAATTCAAAACCATGCAAAAAACAAAAAATAGAATTACTTAAAACAGAAGGAAAAAGCTACTTTTACGTACTTGCGTTTAAAAGTAACTTTTATACAACTGTTTTAAAGCTCTTCTTTAGGCATAACAAACGTTTTTGACAAGTAAGATTTTTCCCCGGAATTTTTAAAAGGGCAGTTTTCTAGCTCATTTTTTTGATTTTTCTCAAATAACAACCAAAGAATAAATAAAATTAAATTCGAAGAAGAAATTTGATTTAAACAAATAAACCGTAGATGAAATTTGAAAACTGTTTGTGACTAACAAGCTAATTGGAACTGTGTCAATAAGAAAACTTCAATGCGTGTGTGCGGCAACTGGCTTACTCCCATGAAAGGAACACCTTGCTCCAAAGTATCAGTAAATTAGTTGCATGTATGCTAATCCCAAATGAGTCTCTTGTAATTGTAACAATTCGAACGAAAATCCTTCAATCCCTTCTTTAACTGAAATTTACTGGTTAGATAAACTTTTAAGTAAATTCATGTATTGGAAGAGTTTTATATATAAGTTGAAAGTTAGTTTTTTGCAGCATAAATTAAAATTTCATTGGAGCTTAATTTTTGATACACACAATTCTATTAAAAAATTTTCATTTAAAATTATTGTTTAAAACTTCAAGTTAAACAAAAATCAAAGTTAAACATTTCTGTTCATCTATTACATGTGAATGAGTAAGTAGAGTAAGATTATTTAAGTCATAAATCAAGCTACTACAAGGAGAAAAACGACACATTCAAATTTGGGTAAACTATTGTATCTGTTAAATGTTTTCGTTTTGAAATGAACGATTTTGTTTCAAACAGGACGATCCGATGCTTTCGATTCTGAATTAAAAAAAACTTACTCACTTTCAAGCAAGTACTTCTCATTAATTAAATGTAGTACATTTCACCACGTTAGTTGGTCAAATGGTTATCGTAATGGACTCAATGTACCAAATTCTCCAGAGAGCATAGGTTCGCATCTCACTTACTAACAGTGCATCTGCTTGAAGTTTCGTTGGCAGCCGGCTCAGCCATACTCATTTTCGAAATCTTTAATAAAAAAGATGATTATATATTAGCGATTTTAGCTAAAATTTTAAGCACGCAAATGCATAAATTTGAAACAAGGACTTACTAAAAATTAGCACATAAGATCAATTTCCACCCATTTTTTAAATATTTAAAAACTTAAATATAAACTGCGGGTGATTAATTCTTGAGTATATGTATGGTCTCAGCAATTAGTGTGTGCAGCTTTCGAATTTGAGAAAAAATTATCAAAGCGATTTTGTCTAAGCCACACTCTTAAAACAAGAGAGTGGATTTGAACTCAGTCTGAGTTAATTTCACGCCTCCAGAGTGGAAAACGCACTTACCCGGAAGGAGTGGATTGTTTGTGTGCTAAACCGCCGACAGGATCACTCCAAACGAGTGATTTTAACTCAGCCTGAGGTAATATTCAACCCTTTCCAGTGTCGAAAATGCACTTCTCCAACTGGAGTGGATTTCACTCTTTTGTTTTAAGAGTGCACACAGATTTGAGACATTCAATAACAGTTGAAATGTTTCAAAGTTTTAAAAACAAATAATTTATATATTCCACAATTAATTACTTCTTCAACATTATAGGTTTGTTTTGCAAATAACAATTGTCGAATGTATAATAAGATGAGATAAGATATAATTACCTCCAATAGGAATTTGAGTTGGGATCGACACATATTCATTCTAGCTTTGAGCAAAACCAGAAGGTGAACGTTCTCTTTCGGAATCTGTATAATTACAGCAAGATGTATTCCGATTAGAGCATTTTATTCATGAACACCGGACAGGACTCCATTAATTATTAACCAGCTGTCTAACGGGCAATTGCTTAATGAAAATCAGCGTGACACTCTGTCCACATTAAGGAAGGCCAGCGTGGATGACGCATTACTGTGTTCTGATGATATTTGCGAAAAACAGTTACGGAATGTTTGACGAAAGAACTAAACAATCTTTTTTGTTGTTGTAAGTTTACATGGAGTAGAATGGGCATAAAAGCCCTCTAACTTCTGAAAAAGGCTTATATACAATCGAATATTTACTATTCTTTTTAACGATGCTAGTATTAGAACAAAATGTCTCAATATCCAGATGAAATGGCTGACCGGTGGAGAGTTGATAGATTGGTATAAAATAAAAGTTTTCACAAGAAACGCATTACCGTTAGTAAGGGTACACTCGTCCGATGCCGGGTTTATATAGCTAGCCCCAACATATGTATACGTAATAGGTTACGATGTATGATATAACAAAAGAATCTAAAGAAAAATATTTAATACTATGTAATAAAATGTAATAATACTATGTAATTAAATTTTTGCTGCTAATATTTTCGTCTTCATAATGTGTTTCATATAATACCAGTAGTTCTAAATATTCGCTATAAGCATATGTTGTCGAATAATAAAAGCATTTATAACTTTTTTGGCGTTAAATTTTATAAAAGTATAAATTATTAAAAGTTCTTACATCAAGATTAATTATAACTTTTGTAAGACAATACTCCTAGTTTTTTAATGAATTTTCATGGTTATGGTAAATTGGTTTAAATATTTCATATTATAGGCTTAAAAAGTATAAACTATTTTATTGATTTTTCAATTAGCTATTTTATAAAATCAAGTGCCAATAATAAGCAACCAATCGATAAACATTAAACTAAGCATGTTTTTTTACCAACTTTACACACATCTTTACGTTTGCAATGGTTAGAATCAATGGTATTATGCTTCTTTTAAGATACGAAACGAAAAATTAACTTATTTTTTACAAAGTGTGATAAGATAAGTAGTATATGTCGCCTTCAATTACATATAGTAAACAGTAGATGCATTTCAGTAAGATGAAATACATCTGTATGTATCGTTCTAATTAATCACTTATTTACCGGATAACGTCATTTCCTTGCTGCGAAAAAAGGGATAGGATTTCCGGAGTGACATAGATTAATGTTCTTTTTGTTACCATTAATAACTATTTCCCTACCATTTATAATTAAACAACAGTGAGTATAAGTAAGTTAATTAAATCGCAGAGAAATGGCTTAAAATATTGCTTATCATGTTTTGTATATTGAATTAAATATAAATGCATAATCGGATAGTTTTTTTTTTACTTCAAAAGGTTATAAATAGACCTAAATTGAAAGCTAAGAAATAATAAGTGCAAAATATGAATTGATCTTTGCAGTATATATAATTGCACATGAATTAAAAAGCGTATCAGAATCTTTAAAAGAGCCTATTTTTTAAATAAAGGATTTTCTAATTCTAAAAATATGTTTGCGAATTCAATTATATCCTACTATTTACGACCAGTGACAGTAAAAAAATTTATGTATCCAGTTAGTGTTATTTTGTTACTCAAATTGATTTATAGGATGGATGGATTTAGAACACGGAATTTTCTAGATAAGAAAGGCTTTGACCACTCTGCTAACAAGCCTTATTACCATGTATTTAAAATTTATTGTTTCTTTATTCTTGGCAGGCTTGGCGAGAATGAATCTCGTGGCCACGTGAACATTTCTGGACAGTTTGATCAGGGCTAAAATGTTGGGTTTCATTTTTAGCCTACTTTTCTTTTTTTTTAATTCGAAGAATTAAAAAAAAAATGAAAAAGTAGGTATTGACATGCGGTCGATGTCCGTCCGTCCGTCCGTCTGTCTGTCTGTCTGTCTGTCTGTCTGTCTGTCTGTCTGTCCGTCTGTCCGTCTGTCCGTACCCCCCTTCCAAAATCAGTTCTATCTATCCGATCTTAAAAATTCTTTTTTTATTAGAAAGGTATAACCTCAGACACCCCACTTTCATACTTTTTGTCCGTCTGTCTGTGCGATAGGACGGACATAAATCTACTATTTGATGACAAATTTCCCATTGAATTAGCATTGAAATTCGATTTCGAGTCATTTAGATCGCTGAATTTAACTACAAATGCTACGGACAAGTGAGATACGTCAAAAAATTCAGCGCATCGAAATTAGAATACATTGAAAATTTCAGAAAAGAATTCGAATTCGAAGTACTTCAATTATTTAAAAAACGTCAAAATTTAATGCTCATTCAAAAAGCATAGGAAGCCATTTTTATAAGAAATAAATCACCATTGCCATCACAACAATTGCTTGAGAAACTTTAATTCTTTTAGACAATAAATTAAAATAAATTTATTTTTGAGACATCGATCAATTTAAGATGACGTCAAGTATATATTTCACTACGAATCTTTGTATGGTGATATAAATTGTGTTCATTCTATTTAAAAGCGAGGAATATTACATATTTATTCTTTGAAATATAAATTTTTGCAAACGATTTAAGTTATAATTATTTAATTTTCGAAATAAAATAAATGAAACCAGCTGAATTTAGCAAGTAAATGTTTATTGATGAGTATTTTTTCGGTTTTTGTTCTACGAAAAATTAAAGATTTATTTGTAATTGCAAATAAAGCTGTGTTTAGTGAAAGATGCTGTGTTTAGTTAGATGCTGCGTTTAGTGAAATTTATTTTAAATTTAATGTGGAAAAACGGTTGTTTATGTCACTTACTGTTACGAACCCAGTTTTTTCAAGATAAGAATTTTAGCAAGTATTTAAGTAACAGGAAAGTAGGCTATTTTAGTTCTTTAAGAACTTCTTGTTTAAGAAAAAATGTTCCCCCTTAATTTTATTGGCATTACTAAGAAATGCAGTGAATTCTGCGAAAATACGATTGCCAGTCTATCATGAGAAAACGATTTTGGCTATAATACTTGTAAAAAAATAATAATAAAACTGGGTTGCGTTTTTTGGCGGTAAATCCTTTTGCAGATTCTGGGCATATACCCCAGAACTCCCCTTCAGCGACATGTCTAAATTGTGGAGGTGAAACACGATAGGTGGCAGCATCTGTCGAGTGTGTGTATTGTGTCTGTCTTAATTGACGAAGGTTTATAAGCGGGTATCTGACCAAGCACACAAGCCTGAAAATAAATGTCTACCAACCAATCCCAGAACTGAGAGCCTATTTTTTGGTGGCTACACCCCTCGCTATAAGTTATCAGCGTATTGCCTCGAAGCCACTGAGATGTTTTGGCCGCTATTGTAAAAGGGTGATGTCACATAATTTGTTTTCTTCAACAGTGTGGGAAAATTATTATTCAAAAAAATATTCTTCATTATAATTCTTTCATTTCATATTTTAAAAATATTGAATACGAATAGGCGAATTTTGAACAAACTAAATTTTTTTCAAACATTAAAGCAGAAGAAGGAAAAATAATCGTTCACTTTTTCTTTTAAAGTAGCTTTCTCCTTGTCTTCCTTTTTAGGCTCACATAAAGAGATGCGTTCTTTGCAGAGATGTCGCTATTTCAAGATCATGGCTAAGGAAACCTTCAGTGAACTTAAACAAATTTTATAGGGTTCTTAACCCACATAATCCAGTGCCAGTAGGTTGAATAAATACTACAAAGTGCTGTTCCAAAAATATCCTTTTTTAGGGGATTAAATGCTGTCATGTTTTTGTTTATTTTTGTGTTTTCTTGAAACATATTTGTTATTTTTGGGAATGCATCTATTTTTTTACTTAAATTAATTTCATTAAATATAGTTACTTTGTTAATTGAGATATTCATTCAATAGCATTCAATAGATATATAAATAGCAAGCGGAATATTTGAGTAAACAATCGAAGATGTTACCAAAAATGCATTGATATAGTTATTAAAATTAATAAGTTAAATTATTAATAACACACACAATTTATTGAATATTTTTAGTCATTGAAAATCATCCAACTCATTAAAAACTTAAAATAAGTAAAAAAAATCAAAGGATTAATTCTCTATTCTTTTCGCTACAAAGAGCATAAGTTTTTTTTTATAATAAATAACAAATTAAATTGATTTTGGTGCTAAAAACATTTTTTGAGTAACATTTAATATTTAAATTTTTAATTTTTAGATAAATAATATTCAAACTACCGTATTTTTAGCATAATTGAGATTAATTGGTACATATATTCTTTTATTTTTAAACCTAAAAGCATTTTTCGCATATTTTCTGGTTTAGATAAAAAAAATTTAATCACAAAAAATTATTACTTTTGAATCTAAAACAAAATCTAGTTACTCGAGAAAAATAAAGTGGAGGCGATTAATTTATAATTTACACTATCGTACGATAAAGACTTTAATAGGAAAATGTCTAAATACATATTCCTATGTTTGAAATAGGAAAACAAAATGTTTGTTAATAACGAAACTATTACGTTCACTTGTGTCAACTCTTAAATTTTTTTGATGGGTTTCTACTACGCATCTAGTTTAATAATACACAAGAAAATTATAAAATTTTATAAGGGTATTTTTACATGAAAAAATATATGCTGCAAAGTATGGGACTCATCCCGTTTTTTACATAATAGTGTAAACACATTTTTGTTTTTATTATGACTAGTTTTTAGGTTTAATACTTATATTTATAAGACATATTTTTAATTAAAATTATTGTAGTATCTTGCTCCTATTCTAAGTATTCGTAAAATATAAATACGTAAAATTATAATATTAGAATTAGATGTGAAATATGCATTATAATTAGTTATAAATGAAAAAAATTAAATAAAAAAAACCAATAATTTATCCAAAAAAACAATAGTCAATAACCCAAAATTTGCAAAAAATATATGACGATTCTATTAAGAAAACAATCTATTGAAGATTTGAAATTAATAGCAAAACTGTTCGTTTTTAAAATTAAAAAAATGTGATTATAAGTTAATTTAGTTAATATCCTGTTCATTATTTTAAATTAAAGAGAAAACATCTCATAAGTATTAAAGCATGTGTAAAATAATATAGTTTTTACATATTTTAAGTATAAAGTAGAAATATGCAAAAGGAGCTTTATTTTTTACTTAAAATTTAAAAGAATAATACAGAAAAGGAGAAATGAGCTTAAAATTTAAGTTCATAAGGAAGAAAATTATTTTTTAATTTAATTAAAAAATTGAAATTTAAGAATATTTCTCTTGAAGTGTATGTTTTTTTCAGATGAGAAAAAAAATTCGCCCACGTTGTACTTTCAAATCCATTTTGCATGCATATTTAAATTCATAGAACATACAACTCTAAAATTAGAACACATACTTGGCTAGTAACAATGAACAATATTGGATTTCCTTTTTAACATATTTTTCCCTTGAGTATTGACAACGAACTACAATAAAAAGATTCGACTCACTTTAGAAAAATACATCCTTTCTCCGAATCTAGCAAATCTTCTTTAATAGCAAAGATTCGTGTTCGCAGAATTCTATTTGGTATGAATTGTCGCTGATTCGAAGACGAAACTTCGAAGTTACAAAGATCTATCCATGTCATTTACATTTCTATAGGCGATCTTTTTATATTGAAAAATTTATAAAATATAGTCGTTTGCATGAGCGTGCTTTAGCACACTGTGATAAATGACACTTTCAAATCTAAGCATGTGTTTCTTTTCATTTTAAAAATGAAACATTTTGTGTCAAACATTATGTTTTCAATTCTGAAAACACCAGATAAACTTTTTTTTTAACGAAACGTATTTGGACTCATGATAGAACCTTCTCTTTAAGGCTTAGTTTCGTATACCAACTAGCTACCAGTGTGCCTACCACGTTTTGATACAATACAGGTCGAAGTTTTGTTGGTAGCCTGCTCAGCTTTTTTGTCGGCTTTAGCAAGTTAATTATAGCATTATTAAGAAAAAAAAGATAAGCAATATTTAATCTGATATGCAAAGCTGAATAACAATTTATAGAAATGGTAGAAGAAAAATTAAGTCTTACAATAAGTATTTAACTTTGCATGCTGGTTGAAATTGACATTTAAGAAAAACTCCATTTCTGCCGAAAAGGAAGTTATACTCGAAAAGTTTTGAATATAATGCAATACAATTAACTAAAATTACATTTAATTAATTAAATTGATGGTTTTTTGTTAATAAACATAAATTGCAGGCATAATTGAGAACTTAAATTACATTAATAATACTCGCTCTCGTGAAAACAATGGGGTGAGGTTATTGGATTTTCCTATATATATTTTGAAACATCAAGCAAAAAAAAAATTAAACTGAATATATAATGTTCATACACATGTTTCAATGTATTTTTCAGCATTGAAAACTAGACACTTTTATGACCATTTTCTTTATTATTCGATATTTAAGGGGTCAAAAAAGACTACGGTCTTATTTATAACAAATTTGCGCTATTAGATGAATATATATTTTTGTTACCCTTCCATTCCGCCCTATGCAGTCATAGGAGGCAGAAATTCTATAAAAAGCTAGCGATAAGTATGTCTCCAAGTCACAGTCGTCATCGTTCCAAGAGCCTTATGGGCTATTTTATGACACTCGACAACTACGATGGTGTCGAGGATATTAATGTTGGAGATCTTCAGTCAGTCGTAAAAGGCGGGGAAACGGAAAATTGCAGGAAATCTGACTGCTATTTTTTATCCGTTCATGTGTTTGTGGAAAAATCTATATAGAAATGGAAAGAAGCTTGTTTAAAAACTGATTTTTTACTGTTCTATGGCAGCTACGGATATGTGAATGTGTGATTTTCTTGAAAACCTTTATATGTCGTCTGGCAGGTACTAAGAACTCGTGTACCAAATTTGAAGTTCGTAGTTCTTTTAATTCGTACTTTTTAGGTTTTTTTTAAACAGTCATGTAAGCAGACAGTCGGAATTACAGTCTGCTCGACGAACCTATGTACGAATTTCGTATGAGCATTTCTTTCATTATTGCATACCAGGTAATTAAAAATGAAAATGCTTGAATATGGATTTAAATTTGGAAAAAGTTAGAAAACTTATAGAATATTTTATTATGTATTTTTGTAAATTAAAACACAATTTTTCAAAGTTCTCAAAACACACCTTTGGCATCAAATTTTTTAATATTTTTTCGTACTCTTGCCTTTCTATTGGTTACAAAAATGGTTTACAATTTTAAGGATAAAATGAAATAATCCTTAAATTAGTAATTTATATTATATAGTTTTGGTTTGCTTGGTTTAAAAGTTACATAACCATACTAATAATAGATGAGCTTACTTGTTGGTAATGAAACTTTTGAAGAAATCATGTGTATTTTGGTTTTAGGATATTTTAGAAATATTTTAATAGCATCGATAAAATCCAATTGTGTTCATGAGATTTTAAATGAAGAATTAAAAAAAATATTCGGTTTTTAGCGTATGTTTGATTTAGTAATTCAAAACGTTTCCCATTTTTCCATTTACAAATAATTGATTGAAAATTGCCGTGAAAAAGTCCGTAATAATAATAAAAAAAAAAACAGTCTAAAGATAGGATTTCTAATCATGCGCTTTGAGGCTTCTTGACTTTGTTATAGCTGAAATCACTTCTTATCAGTCAGTTTACACAATATGGCCAGAACTAGATGTAAATTAATTATTGACGTTATCCCTCTCAAAAGCAAAAGCGGATAATGGCCAAGTTATAGGAGATTTGACCTTCAGTACTAAAAGTTTATGGATATCCTATTTCTTGTCCGGATGTTCATAGGAAACTCTTTTGGAATTGAGGTTAAAATTTGTTTCGGTATAAGTAGTATTTGAGTAGAAAAAAATATACATTTTTATCCATATTTTTTTTTAACATTCTTATAAATTTTTCTCTTTAACGGTTGAGTTATTTAAAATATATTTAGCAAAGTTAATAACAAATGTTTTTTTTTAATAGTGAACACATTATATTTCATAAAGTTAATAATATAAATGATTTTTTTTTAAATATTGACTTTATAAAAAAAATGCAGACACTAGCAGAAAGTACTAATTTGACTGAACCACGCTTTGATCACATGCTTAGAGTTTTATTTTGCAATTTATTTTCCAAAATACACACGTTCATGAAACTGATTTAGCAACTATCAAATTAATATATACCGTCGTATTACTACGTCTTAAATAATATTTTGGTTTCTAACAAGCAATGGCATGTAAACAGGATTGTGAAATTTCTTTCAATAAGCCTCATCATGCCTCTCATTGCGTTTCATTGCCTGCTTCATTCAACTCAGCTGCTTCATTTGCACTTGCAGGTGAGCACGCTACCTTGCTCGATTTTCTTTACTTTATTCGTGGTGTGCTTAACCTTTAATTCCGTCAAGTTCTAATGACTGTTGACTGACAAGGAGTCGGTTAAAACTGTTTTGTTGTTAAACCGTTTACTTGCCGACCCGGCGGTGCAATGGTTAGAGAGCCTCTGGGTTCGGGCTCGAATCCCGATAAGGCATGGATGTTTGTGTTTGTTGAGTATATGCGGGATATGCTACTTAAATCTGTTGGGTACGAAAGTCCTGCGGGCTGTCATTGTGCAGTTTCCCACGGGTACAGGTCCCTGGAGACTATTTCCCGCCCCTTCAGGGACATGTCTAAATTGCGGAGGTGGCGCGCGATAGTTTGCACCGTCTGTCCAGTTGTGTGTGTTGTGTCTGTCTTACTAGACGAAAGTTTATAAGAGGGTCTCTGATCAATCACACAAGCCTGAAAATATGTCAACCAACAATTTACTTACATAAAACCTAAATGAAACTTGACTTGTTGAAATGCTTTAACTTTAATTTGATGAAATGACCAAATTAATTTGTGACTTTGGTGCATCCTTATCGTTAGCTTTATATATTAAAGAATTACGCGACACTCTATGGCAGCAGACTCTATTTAATAGTTAACAAAAATATATGTTCAACTAATGTCACAAATTTGTTTGAAGTAAACATGCAAGAAATATAATGCAGTATGTCTTAATGTTTATCATCTTATAATTATATGTTAGTTTACTTACACAAAAGTTTAATTTGATGAAATGACAAATTTTAGTTGACTTAGGTGAGTCATTTAATAATTTTAAAACTCTAGCTGTGTTGGACAATTATTAACATAAGGATTTAACACTACGAAATAACAATCAATTTGATTTACAAGTTCTTCAATCTCGTTAAAATCAAGTTTTTTTTATATCTTTAAAACGTTTCTTTCAACGGCGAAGATTTAACACGTAAAAATTTGCATAATTTTGAATGATTGAAACAAGTTATTTGAAAAGAGTTAAATTATTGCAGTGTTAAACAAATAACTTGCATAAGGATTTAAAACAATGAAATGACAATGTGTTTTTTATTTATGGAGGCGATTTCTTATATTAGGATACATCAAGATGAAATGCGTAGTTTGGAATTATTAAGACAAGTCTTTTTTGAAAAACAGCATAGTTTTTTTTTTGTAAAAAATGGATTATTACCATGGTTTAAGGTGATGAACAAAAGCAATCTCTAAATTCCTAAATTAAATAACATTCAAATCATAAATTTGATAAATGTTTTTACAAAAAGTCTTGGCCTTACTCAAAGCAAACACAAATCAGTTATTGTATTCTTTTATAGGCTATATCTGTATTTAGACTTACCCAACTTTATTTGTTAGCGTATAAATACAGCAGCTGTTTTTCTATCTGCTTATAATAGTAACAGTAATAGTCTTATCGTAGATAAATACATCTATATATAATTCTTATGTATAGAGATTATTTTTTTCGGCCATGGCGCATAAAGGGTTATCGGTACCCTTCCAAATCCTTCTTACTTTTGCTTTTCTCTATGTAGATACTGCATTAATAATCTCCAACACTATATACTGAGTCAACATCTATTGTATGATTCTTTCGTTTGATCCGCTAATGGCTTATTTCCGTTATCCCGGAGTATCTTACTTGCATTCCTTTTATGATATTGCAAAAATACGATATCTTTGATTTCGACATTTCTTAAGATTTAGACATGTTTCGTAATATTTCCGTTGGTTTTATATCATTTTAACTATTTTTTTAAAAAAAAAAAAGGTTGGAAAATTAGAATAATAAAACCGTCCAAAATATTTATAGAAAATTTTAAATTAATAATTATTATTAGATAATTAGATAGAACAATGGATATCATTAGTTTCCAGTTTCATTTTTTGATTTAAAATGAAAAGCTAAAGTTTGTTAGTTTTGAAAAGTAGAATACAGTAGAACTCCGAATATCCGATTTTCAACAACAACAAAAAAAAATCCACATGGCCTACTGTTCTGTTTGTCTTTACTTCATGTCATGGTTAGTAGTTTTTTTTGTACCGATCTAAAAAATTACTTGTTATGACATCCAACATAGAAGAGCAGTAACAAATAGGTGGGTTTAAATGTTTATGTGTTGCATGTAAAGTTTTTTTTAACAAACTGCAACTGCTTTTAATTTATAAGTAGTTATCAGAAATTTGTGCATATTATATTTTGTACTAGCAGTATGGTCCCGCTTTACTGGGAACCCGTTAACTTCGCATTGCTTCCTTTTAGAGGCATGCTTACTTGTGAAAATTCACTGAAAATCAAACCAAAATTAAATTCGTGTTGGCGCATGAGCACTTAAAAAAAGCAAACACTAATAGAGGATGAAGCAGACTTAGGGCGAGCGCATATCTCAACCAAACTCAATCAACAAACTAATAGAGGATGGCGTCAAGCCCCCGTTTCGGCCCGGTCCATGTATTTTCAAGCCCTGTTATGGTCCCGCAATCCCACGTGGATGACGTTTTTATGAAAATAATTATATTAATTAAAAATCACAATCAAATATGAAAAAACTAAGCCTCAGGTGCACACGTAGGTATTAAAAGGAATCTATATTAAAAATTTCGAATTTTTTAGAGCTGTCTAAGTAGGGGTTTTGCGATCCACAGACATACACACAGACAGACAGATAGACACACAGACAGACTCTTTCGTTTATTATCATAGATATATCGTGTGGTAAACTTTTAAACTGTTATATCTATCATTCATCATGGCTCATGGCAAAAGAATCCAACATTCCAGCATAAATCAAATTTCATTTTCGAAACTAGATCTGCATAATCTCTCAGCTCAATAATACATTGACCAAATGATTAAAATATACCTTTTCGTCGATTAACTCCAATTATTATTCGATTTACTTTAATTATATGAATGTGGTTAGATACTAATTGCTTCGGATAGTTGGAGTTCTACTGTAAACCTTTCTTCAGATGGAAACTAAATATACGTATGCTCCCTACAGAAGGTAAGATTAATACGTACAGCTGGGGAAAAAAAAAAACGAATCACCCCTCGTTTCTCGGCTGGTATTATACAAGGAGTTTTGTGTAAGGTGTCAATTTTCAGGAAATAGCGTGAGGAATTGGGAACTGGCAACAAAAATTGTTATAGGGGTCGTCTACATATAAAAATGAGTACCAACTTTGAAAATTCCAATGGCAACACCCAATTTTTTTTACATAAAAATGTTCAGCACCCTCAAAATACCCCATGTTTAAAAAAGAATTATTTATTTTGCATTATTTGCTGAGATATTAAAGCCTTAATTTTGAACTCGGTTAGGGGCAAATCTCCTAAGTGAAAAAAGGTAATATTTTGGTTGTGTCTTTTCAAAACGACAAGCTAAAAAAGGGTTAGCATAATCTCGCCAACGGATGCTAGAATTTAACTTTCTTCAGTAATATTGGGATTTTTCGAATGTTTTTTTTTTTAAAATTTTGGATTTTAAAATTCAGAAATAAAATAAAGGCTAGAAGATGAAAAGTTTTAATTTTAAATTAAGTCGCATATACGGTTATTTATAACGAACAGATTTTCAAATGCTATTAGTTACAATCAGATTGAAAAACATGATTATTACACTTACACTTTAAACTTTTTATGCAAATTTTTGTTTCATTCATAACATTATTGCAGAACTTTTGTTTAAAATTCGACGCACTCTATCGGTAATATCGGCCCAGTGGCTTGCTGGTAGTGCTTATTTCGCATTGTTACGCCACAGGTCCGGGGATCGAATATCGGATTGGGCGAGGTTGACCCATCCGTTCATCCCTTAAGTGGGTCGATAAATTGGGGACCAAGCATGCTTGGGGAACTAAATGCTGGGGGTTCCGCGTGAGGCTTTCCACATTACCGGGACATATGCCTTGCACCCCAGAGCCCTTGTATCCCGGAAGCTCAAATGGGCACAGCAGGCCCTGGCCCACTAATGGGCTGTTGCGCCGAGGAGTTCTAGTTTTTATCGGTAAACCACGTATTGCAAATTGAGGGTTACGACCTTAACACGATATTTAAGGAAAGCAAAATAAAAATATTCAGAATGATTTGGTAAAGATTTTTAACCAACGTAGTTGGCACTAATCATTTAAAAAAAAATAATGTGGTAACAATCAAATGTATTTAAAATCGAATTCTAGTAACATTCTGGGGTATTTAATTTTTAATATTAAACACACTTTTGAAATTGTACTGGAAATAACATACATTTAAAAATATAGTAACCGATATCATTTAATGTTAATTATACAAAAAAATACATTGTATGCACTTGAAATAAGAAAGGATTTTTAGACATTTGACAGAAATCGATTATTTGAATAAACATTTACCAACAAACGCTTTTTAATCACCAAACGATAATGCAATTTAGGCTCAAATTTGCCGAGTAATTTTTTACACGGTCCCTTAAATTCGTCTTTTTCAGTTTTTTTACAATTACTCGGCAAATAATTGTTATTGAATTAAAAAATTTGGGATTTTGGTTCGACTTGATCTACTTTATCGATTTATGCGAAAAAAATATGGGGTTGCTATTCATGTTTTATTTTTTCTTATTTAAATTTAAATAAAAAATTATTAAAAATAAAAAATTGATGAAAAAACATGTGTGATTTGTTTTTGGAAAATTAAGAAGTATATAATGAAAAAAAAATCTTTGCTTAATTCATTTTATTTGTAGAGGTATGAATAAAAGTTTGTGAAACTTTTTTAACATTATGAGCTTTCAACTTTGAATACTTATATCTCAGCAAATAATGCAGTATAAATAATTCTTTTTTATATATGGGGTATTTTGAAGGTGCTGAACATTTCTATGTAAAAAAAATTGGGTGTTGCCATTGGAATTTTCAAAGTTGGTACTCATTTTAATATGTAGATGACCCCTATCACAATTTTTTTTGCCAGTTCTCAATTCCTCACGCTATTTCCTGAAAATTGACACCTTACACAAAATTCCTTGATCAATACCAGCCGAGAAACGAGGGGTGATTCGTTTTTTTTTTCCCCAGCTGTACATATAATTCGAAATGTTCTTCGGTATAGATATTCGTAGGTAGTTGTAAGCAACAGGTCTCGGTCCAATTTACTCTATTTTAGCAACAGCAAAAAAAAAAAAGAATATATGTTTCAATGAAAAGAATTAAATAAATGTTAGTTTTAGTTTAAACCAAAGTTACAGTACTGTCAAATTAATTTAAGGAATTTGGAATGAGTGTTGCTCTTTTTCGATTTATATGAAATATATAGGCTTATGAAACAATTGCTTTGCAAGTATTAACAATTGCCAAAACCTATTTTTGGTCTCTTTAAAAACAATTTCAAGAAATGAGTTGAAAAAAAAAACTCAAATCTGAGTACGTCACATTATCAAAATGGCTCTAATTAATAATACTAAAGTTCGATACTTGAATGTAATTATTTCTGAAGCCATGCATATACCCAAAATTTAAACACCTGCTGTTCATATTAGGGCATGTCCATGTTTCAAAAAAAGTTAAAGTTGACCATATGTGCTTATTTTTTAGTATGATCGTGGATCAAAATTGAGTATAAATTGCAGTATTAAAATACTGGTAGTAGGTGGGATACAAACAACCCCTCAGAGAAGATTGTATTTCGAGCCCGATACAGTAACATTCGACCAACTACCCCGAAAAAAATTCCCAACATTTAACGAATGAGTGGTAATTTTGTTTGAAACTTGAGTATGTCTGGTATTTTTATAAATAAAAGGCACTGGGTAGTCTTATTTAAAAGAAAATCTTTCATTTATAATGAAAAATATAGATTTACTGAGATTTAAAAGCGTTCTTTTTCGCTGTGGCCGATTGGATAAGAAACGAAAATGAGTTTTCTACATGAGTTTGTTTTAAAATAACATTATAAAGCATATGAGATCATAGTTCTAAACAATTTTTGTAGGACAAAGTTATATGAAACCGGTATAAATTTTTTTTGATCTAATGTTTTTGAGAATGTTTTTATTCTAATATGATGGCGTTAAAGGTATTATACATAGTTCATCGTTAATAGGTAAATTTACTGAACACTCATTGCGTACATTTTACTTGACCAACGTATTGGAAGTTCTTTACACTCGTTAAACAAAAAATAGCTCTAAAATTGTTCAGATGCCTCTTTAACTAAACAATGTTTTAACTTAATTAAAAAAAGTTGTAATTGAAGATTACTGTACATTTCCAAAACGTTAACTGGTAAATTAACCGTAAAATGAGTTACTGTTTATTTACAAAAAAATATATATTTTTGTAACTTGTATTTAAAGCTGGTATTAATGAAAAGTGAAATAAAGATTTAAAAAAAAAAAAATTGAGTTTCAGAAATAATAACTTAAAATTTTTTTACATTGTTATTGGCTATCTATATCAGCAGAGGTAATTAATGAATTATGGTAATAAAAGCAACAGTTAGTGCTTAAGTCTCAATTAAAAAATTCACAATACATATCAATAATAAATATTAACTAATAATTTTTTTATTATTATTTACTTTTAGTGCATTGCAAAATTAAAGTTTTCAATGTGTGCCTTTAATTCTATGATTTACACTTAAGACTTGTATGCAACAAAGGCAAAAAATATATCTAAAAATAGAATTGAAAACAATGGGACTATTTTTAGTTTTGAATATCATTTAAAAATGTAATTTTTATTACGATATTATTACAAAAAATATATATCAAGGTTAGATTTCAAAATTGCTCTTACCTGTCATATTTTATCTACTTTCTTATCTAGCAGCCTTCAATAGTTGAAGTGTTAACAATAAAGAGTTTATCTTATATTAAAAGTCAGCTTTAAATATATATATTTCAAATAATGTCAGGTAGAATTAGAAAGGTTTAGTTAAAAAGTGTTTAACGTCTAAGAAAGTGTTTAACGTACTAAGAAATAGTTGTGTTTTGTGGTGAGTATAAGTACTCATATACTTTATTTTTGTCTGAAATTGTAATTAGATAGATTCTTTATAAACGTTGAAATTTTAAACTTTATAGCATATTTAACTTTTGTGCTTAGTAAGTTTTGAACTCTTTATATTTCTAATTTGGATTTTTATCGATATATTCTTTTCAGATTTGCATCAAAAATTGCTTTGGTCAAGTTTCATATATATAATATGTAGTTTTAAAAAATTCAACATGTTTATTGGCAGAGTTTGAATATTTTTTTTATTTAATTAAGCAGTAAAAACTTGTTTCTTCTTGAATTTAAAACAACATAAATTTTGGTTTTCAGATAAAGCTTAGACTTTGTTGAAAAAATTGCGTTATTTTATTTTAATGATACGGGGAATTTTATTGATATATTATATATTGATATACTTTTATTGATATAATTTTGTTTCATATAGCTTCTTGAAAAAATTTTAATCTATAAAAATTTGCATTTTATTTGCTTTTAAAGCTATATTTTAAGAAAGTAATTTTAATCTCTTATAGCTGTTTCTAAGTTAATTTTTTTGTGTGTTTTTAGGTGGAAGTTCTATTTTTGAGTGCAATTGTCAAGCATAAAAATTCCATCTGTGACGTCGAGAAGAAGTAAGTGTAGTATGTTTCTTCTTCATTTTGCATATTTTTAGGAGCATTCATATAATATCTGGTATTGAAATACACTTAAAATATAGTTATCTAAATACAAATTGTTAAATATTTTTTTAAAAAGTAATTTTTTTTTAAAATTAAGATTTACATAAACAAAAAAATAGTTAATTTTTAAAGAAAAGCGTAGTTGAATAAATTAAAAGCAGTAAATTATTTAAGAAAACTTAAATTTCATTTGAAAACCCACAATATATAACATTGTATTTCCGAATTATCTTAAGTCGTCCAGTCAATTTGCCCCAAAAATATAGAGTTAGAAACAAAAATAAGGTCCACTGCTACTTTCCACTGGATTTACTTTCACAGGAGATTTCATCGTTATGAAGTTAGGAAGTTTCTACCTAGGTCTTTTCAGTCACTTTATTTATGGAGCAAATATCAACTTTTTCTTTAATCTTTTATTAAATGAAAAATAAATTTAAAATATATGTTTTTATAATAAATTATTTGATATTCGTAATTTGCTAGTTCCACTTCCCTTTTCTAACCCAATTTGATTGCTGCGGAAAAATTTTAACAACTCCATTTTATTCATAATCATTATTGGTTAAAGAAATATTTTAATAAAGAATTTAAAAAGTGGCTAGAAAATTTTACTTGCGATTTCGAAAAAATGACTATTTATTAAAAATCTATTAAAAGCATATTATTTTCTCGTTTCTCTAGCAAGACATATATAAATATGTGAAATTTGCTTTTATCATCTGTTACTCATAGGTTTTATTTTAAAAAGATTGAAAAACTCTCTAATTTCTTCTTAAGTTCTATCCAACAAAGTACAAAGCATATAAATGTATTCGGTACTGCTATATTATGTCATTATGTCAATTACAACTTTAAAAAAAGTTGTTCATGCTTATGTAAATTTGTGTGGGTATTAAATGTTAAAACTAAAAAGCGTCCTTCCTAAGCTGAGTTAAAAAAATGTTTTTCCAAAAATATACATAATAAATTTAAAGAAAAACTTTTAAATCTAAATTTGAAGAGCTGTATCGCTAAAACTAATTGACGTGCAGATTCAACGAGATCTTATATCATAGCACATTAAATCAGCTATAAAAATGTTTTAATGGCTATATTAAAATGCATAGCTCGGCAGATTTTGCCAAAAATAAGGAATAATAGTCAAAATACCATACTTTAAAAAATATAATAACTTCTACCTTTATTTTAAATTTTATTATCAAAAATATGACTGGAATACTCGAGGATTATAAATTATAAAAAAATCTGTGAAATCGTAATTGAAAGTTTATTAAAAGTTAAAGTTGGAGTTGAAACGGTAATTACGGTAGCCAGGAACACTTCATGCGCAAGAAGAGTACAACGAATAAAAAAAAATACTAACAGCTGAGAACATTTATCATTTAAAAATAGAACATTTTGTAAATCATAAACTCTGTAAAAAATCATGAAACTTCTCATAAGTTTTAATGGATTCTATTTAGAAAAGACTGTTCGATGCACGGTAACTTTCGTTCACTGATTTTTTTTTCGTATGCGTCTTTAACCCTAATTTGTTCATTTCCTCAATGGCTGAAGATTCTTGGAGGCGGGTGAACAAAAGCAGAGTTGATTGAAGGAAATGGGAAATCGAGATGTGAAGGAAAATAATATATTCTTAATCATGTTACTGTTCTTTTAATATAAAAAGAATTACTTTCTCTTTCAAAATATTGAATGGTTTAAATGCCACTTGTGGAAAATTATCAATTACGACTTATAAAGGCTGGTTGGTATACACATGTATTTTCAGGCTTAGGTGCTTAGTCAGAGACCCGCTTATAAACCACCGTCAAGTAAGACACACAACACACACACTCCCACGCACACCTGCACCTGGGGGTAACTCCCCGATGACCGCCCACAGGACTTTCAGACCCAACAGATTTAACAAGCACGTACTCCGCATATACTCGGTGGGTCTTCAGCGACCAGGACTCGATCGCGGGATATTTCGATCCGGAGATCGAGACTCTGACCACAGGGCTCCCCACAGCCCCTTATAATGTTATTTGAAGGATAAATGGTCGGATCCTCGTTTGTGTGAGTTTTGTGCGTCTCATTGAGAGATATCGGCATGGGAGCCATATCAACATACTTGAAAGATTACGCCCAATAAAGAGGAGATAAAGGGTTACAAGTGGGTTTTTAATTTTTATTAAGTAATATTTTAAATAGCAAGATTTCTTCCTTTTTCTTGTTGCATGATATTTTTTTTATTATTTGTATGTTTTTTGAATTTTAGGTTTTGCTTCGGCAAAGGCACTTAAAATATCTTCAATTAAAACTTCGATATTTTTAATTTACTGTGCATAATGTTTTGAAATCAAACTATTTGAACCCTGTAAACGTTTGTTGTGTAAGTATTCTATAAAACCTTTTTTTTTAATTGCTCTATAACAATCTGCTTCGCTAGAGATTGGAGAAAAATATGCTTACTTATAGATTCAAAATTAGTACTTATATTTTCGAAATTAAATTTTAGAGCTATAAGCTGTATTATTACAACAAAGTATGGAGAATCGCTAAATTTTTTTTATTTTGTCGTGAAATGTTACTCCAAAAATATGGTGAGATTTAACTCCATAAATTTCATGTAAAGTTACTCTATAAAACTGGAGACAACACTTGCTGTCACCAGTTTTATCGAGTATTTTTTCCATAACTCCAGCTTTATGGGATAATGTTATCCAAACTTTTTACAGTGAAAGATTCTCGCATAGAATCTAAAAAAACCTAACTGAATTGTTACGTATCAGTTTATTCATTGTGGAATAATCCAAATTTTAAGGAAAATGTTTAAACATTTACCTAATGATAGTTGTTTGAAAATTCACAAGAGCCAGCTGTAATTTGTCACACGCGAAGAAATGTCCCTGGCGAAAGGAATGTTGGTAATGATTGAAAAAGTTTTGCATAATAATTATAGAACTAGTTAAAAATTTAGTAAGTTTTGAAGGTCAATAGTGGGAAAAAGGATAAATTTAAAAGAAGTGTGGCTTTATAAGTTAGAAGAAAACATTGATTGGTTAGATTTATTTCCTTATCAAATTAAAGAATTTTATATTAAAAAAGGTTTGTTTCTTCAATTTTTTATGTAAAACTTGTATTTCAATTCGGTTACGAAATATATTTTCTATACACTGTGTATGAAATGCTGAAGTTTAGTTTGGCAATTTTTTGAATTAATTTAAATTTTAAACAACGATCAGAAATACTTCTTGGGCTAAAGTCTAACTCATTTTAATTAATTAAAAAGTAATGACATTAACTGTGAAACGACAACCCTGATCGTGACATGCCTACTCTACTTACACTATTCCATAAAAGTGAATTAAAAAATAGCTACAACAAAAATTTAATAAATTAATAACCCTCTACAAAGTACAGTTTGAGAATGCAACAGCTTCATAGAAAGAACTTGTGTTTTGTCATATTTAGTAGGAAGATAGCGGCTGAAAGAGAAAATTACAGTTTCTTCCCCCTCATGAAACAAATTAAGTTTCTTTTCTTGCCAATTTTTTGCGATTTTTTTTCTTGCGAACATTGGGTAGAGAGCGCCTTATACGGAGAGACGTTTACAGATCCAAGTCTTTGATGCTTCTTCTGGAATTTAAGAAAATTAGATAAGGTAGAGGAGTTAGTATTTTTTTTCAGAAAGTATATGATTTTTTTATATCAAGAAAAGGTAACAATGCTTTTCTTATAGCTATGTCATGGCTGACTTTCAAAAAAAAATTTAATACTTAATTGGGTAAAAATTTAACTGCAGTAAGATTATTTTAAACTGCAATAAGCCATTTAAGAGGTAAAAAATGCGTTGGTTATACTGCATGTAACTAGCGAGTTTTTTTTTCACACACACTAAGTAACATTATTTCGGTAAAATAAAAAATGGTTCAAAATACAGAATTTATCAAAATATGGCTAAGGGCTAAAAAAACATGCGTTGCGATGAACGGCACATTTAATTTTTTAAAGTTTCTTTTAATCCCTCCTAGAAACTTTTTATTACATTAATTTTGTTGTAGTTGAAATTTTTTCTTTGCTGATAGCACTTAGATACATTGTGGAGTCATGATAATTAACACTTTTGAAAAGCTAACGTTTTGAGGAAATCTTAATAATATGTTCAGTTGTTATAATAATTTTCAGGAGACTTACAGAAGATTGGGAAAATTAAGGATCTTAAATTGCGTAGGAGTGTCATTGTTGTTCTGTTTGTGGGCTGGAAATGGGGGTATTACTTGCAAAATGTGCTTTTATTGTGGGCATTTCATGAGGTTTATGTGATAAGTTCAAATGAGAAAACCTTGCTTAATTGTATATATTTAAATTCTACACAGCAAGCATTAGTTTTAATGAGCTATTTCGTTGTTCCCAACAATTTCGTTAAGATACGGGTTTATTATGCATTTTTAATGAATGTATATTTACCCTAGAGTATTTTTATACGCATGATCCTCTAAGCATTTATTTAAAAATCTGCATTCCAACTTTGTTTCAGTTGTCACGTATTCAAAGTATTTATCCTTTGACAAAAAAAAAAAGGAAACATGATATTTAACCAAACGTTTTGGTTTTTCGAGGGTATGAAGTACGTTTTTCGAATTAAAAGTTTAATTTTAATTTCAAGATTAGATGTGGGAATTTAAGGACGGATATTGTCTATTTAAACTAATAGTTTAGAGCATATGGATAAGAGTTGTTGAATAAAAATAACTATAAAATGCTTGTTTTTATTTTGAACTTGCACTGTAAAAAATTCAGGAACGTTACTGGGAAATAATGGGCAGCTGAGCTGCCCAATTTTTACCAGTAATGGTCCTGGAATATATCAGTAACCTTCTCCAAAAATATAGAAACAATCCCACTTAGAGCCAGTATTTTCACTGGAAAATACCTGGAACCTTTCTGGAAAATACCAGGAAGTTTTCTAGAAAATACCTGAAACCGTTCTGGAAACTGAGCGAGCACCCAACGGGTGCTTCGAGATTGGATTTTTTGCTCTTTCCCAGTACAGATATCCGATTTATAGGATGACTGGCAGTAGGTGGGATTCGAACCCCCACGCTCCTGAGAAGGCTGTATCCTAAGGCGGATGCCTTAACCACTCTGCCATTCTTTTCACGCCTCTCATGAACTTCGTTATACCAACAACGTTACAAAACCAACAGATTTTGAGCGAGGCGCAGAAAGTAATGGCGGCGGCTCATAGCAAACGTTGCCAGATTTTTAAGGGAAAACCTGAAAATCCCAGGAACTTATCACGAAGAGATGGATACTTAAAAAAGCCAGGGAAGTAGTATATATACGGAAAGTTAAGGAAATTTTTTAAAGTGTAAGTACCACCTTGTCGTAAGGGAATCATTTTGAAAATATACTTGAAATAGCTAAATATTTGTTCAAATTCATTCTGAGTTATGGAGGTTTTTCTGAGGAAATATTTCTGAGTTTAAAGAGGTTTTATCCGTCATTTACATAAAATACGTCTTTACAAAATAAAAAAAATTGCAATTTTATCTCGAAATATAAACTACGTTTAACATTGACAGTATTAGTTATTTATGAAATTTCAAAAACCATTTTGATGTAATTTAAAAACTCCTATCCTCATCAAGCTTATCATGTAAATCGAAAAACAACAAATTCATTACGAACAAGTGCCTAAAAAACTTCTTATTTGTCATGCAAATAACCCATACTAAGTCCTTCAAAATCTGAACTAAGCTATTAATTTATTATGTATTTAAGCATAAAGAGTAGATATACACATTGAATTGAAGTAAAATAAAACCTGAACTTAAAAATATTTTTCACCATTCAGGTAAAAAGATGCTTAAATTCGTCACCTTACTGGCAAGATTTCACTTAAGGCGGTTCTTCACATGCGAGCAACCTCAATATCCCATTCACACTAGATGTCGCTGATTTACCACTGCGCGTTCCTACCAGTAATATAGTTAACAATGAAAACAGTAGTATAAAAGCCGAAGAAACTCGTCTCCACCTTGAGGATCCTTTTGGCAGACTATGGGTTACTTACTACAAACGCAACACACATAATGTTTTTAAGGACTACAAATTTCGAAATTAAAAAAAAATAAAGTTGCAGTCATTTTATTAATTTTAATAGCAGGCAATGAAAAAAAAAAGGTTGCACTTCAAACAAATTGCATATCCCTCAGAGGGTTAAAATCCACATCTTACTGTAGTTTCTTTCAATCTTTCTACAGCTATCTGTAATTTCTGTTAATCTATTTGGACAAGATCTTAAAGTTGAGTTTTAATTTCAAAGAAGTAACACCAATACATCGATTGTGAAGTTCTTTTAAATAAATGAACTAAGCAAAACTTAACAGGGTTTCCACATTTAAATTTATCACATCTACCCCCCATAAACAGCCCAAAATAAAAACCCATCCTACAAATTACAACTCCCATTCTCTGCCTATAAATCGAACAATAATAACACTTCATGATCCTTTTATGATCCTCAACAGCACCCCGAATCTCCTGTTAAATCCAACAACATCAGATGATCCAGCAATCCGTGCGAATTGTTTACTTTGCGAACAACGCATACAACATCAGGGTCCGCGAACACACGATCCAAATACCTATACACCTTATCCCACCTCAGTTATATCACGATTCTTTATTGACATGGGATTTGGAGGAGCACTTCTTCAGGACTCAGCTGCAGAATGGGGGATGTTCAAGAAATAAAGACACGAACTTTAGCACCGGTGTGTAGAGAGAACATGATCTAGTCCAGTGGTTCCCAACCTTTTCTGTAACATCGCCCCCTTCTTTAAGTTGACAAACACCGCCCCCCTTTAATTTTTATAATTTGCCCAATTATAATTTGAGTAGTGTAACTAATAAAGCAATTCTATAATTTCAAACTTGTACTATCATATATAAAAACATCCAAAGCAGCTTTATCCGGTTACTCTTAAATAAATCGAAACAAATATAAAGTTTTTTCTTTCTACTTTTATTTAGATTTGTTCAAAGAATGAAAGTGAAATAATTTACTAAAATCTTTAAACTCAATTCTGGAAAATTTAAGAGAGCTGACAATAAAAATTAAAGAAAAAATTGAATGCTGAAAACTTTTTTATTCTATCTTTTTTTAAGTTCATGCGTAAGTCTTTGAGGCAAATGTTCAATTGATTTCTTGGTTTAGTGAGGAGCTGGATAACATAACTAACCCCTTTTTAACTAAATATATTGACGGAACGAGATGAGAGGTAGTTCAGCTTTTTAACACAGTTTAGAATCAGTGTAAATAAGTTTCACGCAGGCTAACTCCTAACCTCTCTGCTTGAAAATGATTTTCGCATCACAGTCATACTTCAGATCTACAAACTCCGTCTACAAAGAGTTATCAAGGTTATCCACAACCACAGAATCAAAAAGGAATGGATCAACAATAGAATCAGGAATTTTTAACTTGGTCAAATCCTCAAATCTTGCAAGAATGTCAGTTTGAAATTGTCATGGTGATAAAAAAAATGGAATGGTTTTACTTTACTATAGTACAGTGTTTTTAATTTCCCCCCTTGAATACTCATCGCCCCCAAACTATTTATTGCCCCCTTGATAACACAAATCGCCCACTTGGGGGCGATCGCCCCCAGGTTGGGAACCACTGATCTAGTCGTCTCTTGAATTTCTTTTGAAGAATTCAATGGAAACAACAAGCACGTGCATAAGGTTTCGATGGACAGATTTGCCTCAAAGTTTTTTTTAACGTTTTGAAATTACAGATTTCACAACTCATTTTTTAGATATTAACTTGCCCTAAAATGGATGTTAGGTGTTTCATACACTAGAGTACATGCATGATTTCCGAAATGAGTAAGTGCAATTTCAAACTTGATTGGTATTTTTTTAGACATTTTGAATTTGCTCGGATTTAGTATTTTTTTACTCAGTTTTAAAAATGTCGTTTTTGAAATGTATTTCTTTAAAAGGTACACTGATATGTTGAAACTGTTTTTTAAAAGTAACATGAATCTTCACTAATCTATTGTAGAAAGCTTATGGAAAGTGCAATTTCGCAAGTTTAGCAGTTCGTTGGATGGAACTCTCTTCACTAGGGTTTTCATGTCCTCTCGAAAATCTTTTAGTGATATCGTATTATCAGTTGGATGCTCTAAAGGAATTTTTATGCCTGCTATTTGTAAACGAGAAAATATACGTTAAAGGGCTATGCATTTCTAAGGCTATAAAAGGCTATGCATTTCTAAGTGTCCATCAACCTCGTATAAATAACTTTAATTATTTTTTGCTCTGACTACTACTATGAGATGTACCTTAATTTAAAAGGAAATTTATACCAAGTGATAATTATTCCTTGAGAAATATGTTTAGATGAGGAAACTCTCTTGTTTGAAGTTAAAATAAAAAAAATGTACAACTATTTAACCCAATTTTTTTTAACAATACTAATAATGCAATGAATTTCGAGGAATCACAAGCAGAAATATACGTAGATATATTATGGCATGTATAAATACCATTAAGGCATGGATGAGGGCAATGTAGATCCACATTGGTCTCATATGCATGTTTCCATGTTACTAATATCCCTTTTTCAAGTCGTATAAAACAATATTGTCCTTATATCTATAAAATAAATTCGACTAAATGTACCACAGAATTACCACCAAAAACATTAGGAAAGTATCGAAACAACGACTTTTTACTTCAATTTTCGGCCGATTCCTATCTTTGTAATGTGACGAATGGAGATGAGAGTTCTTGTTTACGACCGCCTGTACTCCCCCCCCCCCCAACGGGGACGCTTTATCGGCAGCTTGACCTTCACAGACTCGGCATATTCTACAGAACTGAGAGCCATTTTTTGTGGAACTATCTAGGCGACTCTAGCTACCAAATTTTGACGCCTAGGTTACAATAAATCTTAGCTCTCTGTTGATGTTAAAGTATGCCGAGATTTAATTTTGCCGAGAAAACCTAAGCCAAATGGGTATTCAAGTGATATTTTACATGCCTCATAATCATATGACATGCGTGCCGACCATTGTTCCATCCAGTAAATCCAACGAATCGCAGCCGGGGCTTGAACTCGCAAACTTTGGCTTATGAAGCGGATGCGTAATACCACTTAGCCTCCCGACCTTCTGTACTAAGTTGAAGCTTTTGGCAATAATACCTGGGATGTCATATTACTTCACGTTTTCATATTTGCAACCCGTCAAATGCTTAAAATGGGTCATAATTAAGTATAAGAATACAAAACCAACAGTATAGACGAAAAATTATAGTTTACAAAAGAATGTCGTGGTTTTAGCTACCGGTTTTCGTACGATGACACGCAAACACTTTGACATAATTGTTTCAATGGAAAATAGGTAGCTTTTTATTAAATGTGTTGCAACAGTTTCCAGAAAAAAAAAACTTTCTCTAAAGAAGCGAACCTAATTTTTATTGTTGTTAAATAACAAAAGTATTAAATTATACATTCTTTCCTAAAAATGCAAGTCCCATTAATTACTTAGTTTTTTTTTTAATATCCAATTTTCTATCATAAATAAACTCGAAGACTTACGTTAGGATTTGGATTTAGTGGCTTCGTTTGGATCTCAAGTGACTCTAAAACAGCGCTCATAATTTGAAACCACGGTGATTTAACGACTATAATAAATAAACAAGCAGCAAAAATGTAAGTGAAATTATTCTGTTGGGACATTACGGACGTACTTCCAAAACTGAGATAGCGCTTTGAAAATGTTAAAGATTTTTATTGCTTGGGTCTGTCATAGAATTATATTTTATTCTCATTTAATTTTAACCCCCTGAGACATAAGCAAATTAGCCGAAGTGTAAACTTGTTTTCACTGAATGAGATTTAATTCAAAATTTTTACTGGAAAATTTCTTATACTTAAAAAATATATATATTTCTTTAGTAGTTGGTAAAAAGTGGCTCACCCATGCTTTAACTCTTAAAACTTAATAAAATATTTTTATTTATTAATTTTTGAAAACTATGTGTGTTGCTGGAAAACCTAAAGCTCTAGATTAGCGGTCGCCAGTCGCCAGTCGCCAACTGACGACTATTACATCGAAAGTGGCTACCTAAAAATCGAACCCTAGTCGCCAAAATTGGCGATCATAATTTTTCTTTTTGTTCAACAAATAATTAATACTGAAGCTGCATTTCTAAAATAATAATAATAAAACGCTCCAATTAGTTTCTGTCGGGAAGAAAGACTAATTTTTACAATGAACTTTAGGTACGCACCCTGTAGTTGAACTGCAGGTACATAAAATAATGTTCTCCTTTCAATTATGGCCAATCACATAATACTTACTTATTTGGTATGATTCTTTTTTTTACTGTCAATATTTTCATATAAAAGCTGTCCATAATAAAATTTTGTTTTGTGTTAAATAGCACTTTATTTTTGTCATATATACTTAAGTTTAAAACTGGCTACAAAAATCTGAATGTGGCTACCATTTTTTTTCACTCTGGTAGCCACTGGCTACTATTAAAAATTATCAGTCTAGAGCATTAGGAAAACCTGATAGTCAGGTGACGAATTTATACATCTGTATCCATCAGAGGGTGAAAGAAATTTATTTCACAACAAATGCTCTTTTGATATATCCTTTTCTTAGGCAATATAATTAACTTACGAACTACGCTTAACCAACATTAAACAACCATAAAAATATAGTTTATAAGACACTTAAAACTTAGAATATTAATGCCAGTTTTACATATTTATTTGAAATGTAGCGTATAGTAATTAAGCTAAACAGAGAGAGTAACGGTAATGAGGAAAGGGATTGTTACGTACTTAATTATGCCGAAAATGATGAAATTTGTTTTAAAATTACGTCTTACATTAGCAGTTTTAATTAGTTATGCTTGAAATTAACCTGAAATTATATGATTTAAATATAAAATTACCCAAAAAATATATTTTCATAAAACTCTTATAAGCACTCAAAACGAAAAACCTCATAATTCAATGCTTATCATTTAGAGATTTCAGAATGAGTCATCAATAGCAAAATATTTACAGAGTGAAAAGAAAAATTCTCGCAAATTTAAGAACAAAATCGCAATTGATGCGAATTTTGTACAATTATTGGGAAACCCTTAGAAAATTGAATCATATATAAACTATTAAAACCTCCATTTACACGTTCAAGTATCTTCGCTTTTATGCAAAAATGCTACGTTTTCAGAATTTTTAAAGAGCGTTTACATATCCATTGATGGAGATATAAATAAGACGGTCCTATTTATTTGTAAGGCGGTCACGTTATTGGAGGATAATTCGTTATTTCTACGTTCTTTTCTGTACCATATGAATAAGAATTCAGAAGGTAAAAGCAAACATACGAAATGCAATCAGGGATCAAGTCACGTCAGCCACTTCTAAGGGGCATTTCTTGCTGCTGAATTGCATTTTATTCAAAGTAAATGTCCCACTGATGTTAATTTTAGTTTAATTTCGCTTTCGGGGGGTAGTAATAGTTTTGGAATGTCCTTAATGTGATACTTCCGTAGTCCATTTTATGTCGTTCTATGGGTTCAAAAACACACATTATTCAACAAACAATTTATTCAAAATTTAAATGTCTCAGAAACGATAATTTCAGTTTTTTTTTGTTTTCAGAGAAATGTGTTTTTAATTTTTAACGTGTGTTGTGTGATTATTTCGTATTTCATCTTCTGTGGTTCTATTGTTTTACGAACACACAATTATTCTAAGACTCATTTTGTGTTCTTTTGAAACAAATGGACGATGGGGATGATGATGATAAAATAAATTAAAGACGCTTTCAAACTTCCAAATTTGTTATCTTAAATCTTGGGTTCGTAATTACTGGTAATATTTTAAACATTAATCTACATTTAATGTGTGAACCATTTTCATTACCGTACATACTACATTTTATTAACATGAAAGTGATAAAAGTAAAAATGTTTTATTAGAAATAAGATTAATAATGCTGCTACATGTATTTGTTTTTAATTAAAAAAAAACGATGTTTTAATTGCTAAACGTCAAAATTAAATGTCAAGATATTGATATTTATATAAAGTTTAGTCAATTTTTTAAAATTCTACCGGTTAACATCTGTCTAACTAACACTCATAATTTTAGGCTTATACATATACTCTTAAGACTACTATATACTGTTTTATAAATTAAGAGAAAGTCAGGCCTCTCTCCTACTTCTTTCGCTTTCAAAGTTTAGTCTATGGAGCAGTTTTTATGCCACACTGACTTTGATTTTAAATTAACCAGCTAGCGGGTTTTTCATAAGAATGTCCAGAAAGTTTCAAAGATTTTAAAATATTATGATTTTAATATTTTACTAATCTAGAATCGTAAGAGTCGTATAGTAATTTAAACATTCAGACGCAAGCGTAACGGTTTATTTTTTAAACCAACTTTTATTCTACCAAAGTCTCCACTTACTTCAACATCTTTTCCTTTTTAAAAACTACTACATCACGTGGTATGGCGCGCTCTTATAATCATCGAAATATGAGTGATGCCAACATTCGGCCATCCTTTGCGCATCCATCGTCCTCGATGATCCAATTGAATCGGTGAGTGCAGAAACCACTTCAGTCAAAAAAATCCGAAAACTCGTTTTCAATGAAAATAAGCGTAGAAAGGCAAGATGCGTGTTGGATGCAAAAACTAAGTTAGTCTGTTGAGTAGTTATGTAAATGCAGGACGTTTGTTTCGAGTGTTGAGTGCAGAAATAGAGGAGGAGTTATTGCGTTTTTTCTCTCTCCTAAAAAATTTGAAATTTGTGACTGATGTTGTTTCTGCACTCACCGATTCAATTGCTTTAGTTATTTTAGCTTTCTCAATTCTAGACTTCGTCTTCTGTCTCACATCGCCAAGCCTTCAATTGGCTAACAAGTGTGGTGGTACAATAGAAACGACCCCTTTCCTTTGGCTTAAGCTGTGCAATTCTGTATGTGTCATAAAAAAATTATGATGTTTTGCTAACTAAAATCTGTAGTAAACATCATAATTTTTTTATGCAAGAAAATATCGTTGTTAACTTAAAAATCAAAGTCAGTGTGCCTTAAAAATTCTCTTTTAAATTTAAAATGTGAAGGAATGGAGATGTTTATTAAATTTAATAAATATTTGTGTACACTCTTAAAACAGAAGAGTGAAATCCACTCATTTAGAATAAGTGCATTTTCGACACTAGAAAAGAGTGAATTTAACTCAGACTGAGTTAAAATCACTCGTTTGGAGTGATCCTGTCGGAGTTTTAACTAATTAAAAGAGTGAAATCCACTCCAATAGGATAAGTGCATTTTCGACACTGAAAATAGTGAAAATCAACTCGGACTGAGTTAAATTCATTCATTTGTTTTAAGAGAGTAGATCTTTAATTTGTAACAGTTATGACATATTTTATTGGCTCATCGTACTTTTATAATACGGTTAATAATCATTTATTACAATGTCTTTAGAAATAACAATAAAAACCTCCGTCACGATATTCGTTTCATTATTGCCCGTTTTCCTTTGCAAAGAACATCGTCGTATTAGTCGCCGACAAATCTCGTGATCCAATTACCCGTGACATCTGCAGTCTATCTTTGTAATTGTTTCATAATTAGATTAACGAAAAAAAGGCAACTTTCCTAAATGAGTATTGAAGGGCGGGATCATTGTAATATTTCATTGTTGATTAGTTTCGCGATAAAATAGTTTTCCTAAGTATATCTTTTTGTTTCATAAGCGGATAAAATAGATTCATGATGTTTTGTTTGAATTTCGTTAATCCTATTACTTAGCAAATTTACATCGGTATTGCATAAAATAAGATTGTTGTTCTTGATAATTACTTTCATTTTTATGCACTTTTTTTACTATATAATTTTGCCGCTTATTATTCTGAATAATTTATTTAAAAGGGAAAATACTTTTAAAAGTCTATTTTACGAAGCGTACAAGTCAATCGTATGACACTTTATCTTTTACATAGTTTGAATATTTTTATGCTAAAAAATATTGGTATTAAAAATTCATTTCTTATGTTAGTGTTCTTAATAAATATTAGTGTACTCTAGTAAGTAGGCGTTAATAATGATTTTAAACATAATTTGTTTATTAAGCAATTTATAACACAATTCAAATTTCTGAGAACAACCCTAACAGCTAGGTTTGTCACAGTTACGTAGCTGCAACGTGATTTTTTGTCACTCTAGGTCACAGTCGCATTGTGACAAGTATGTGACATCTCAGTGCTATCGCGTAAGTCGCCGTCACAATGTGACTGGTATGCGGTATCAAAGGGATGCCACTCTGCGATCTTGCCGTGACATCATATTGTGACTTGTATGGGATATCGTAGTGATGTCATCTATATCCCGAAAAAATCGACATTGATGCAAAATTATGTTCATCACTAAATCACATACTGGTCGCAGAGGTCAGTAATGTCACATACAACTCAAAATGCAACATTGCTGCGATATCATCAATGTCCATTACGTAGAAGATACGTAACAAATGCGGACATTCAACTTCTATGTGCCAAAAAAGTGACTTAAGTTGACATCACAGCGATCTTCCGTGACTTGTATGTAATATCACTTTCCGTCACGTGGCTGTTAGGGAATTTAAGTAAATTAATGTAAATTGTACTCAATTTCAAAATTTGCATACACTCATTTCTGAAACCATGCCTATTTTTGACAATGAAGCAGCTGGAGTTCATTTTCGAGAATTTACAAATTTCAAAATTGGCCTTATTTAGTCCTTTTTTTTAACACGTTCTTGTTTAAAAATTAAGTAAAAATTTACTAACATATCCTAATTTTGGAGTATTATATGTTTAAAATAATTAATTTGAAAATTATGCAAATTTATTGCCTGCAAAAAAACCTTTAAAAGGAGAGCGAGTGTTCAAAATTTCATGATAAATCTTACACTAAGAAAAATATTTGAATTGTCTTTCTATAGAAAAAAATTGGGTTTTTCCCAGTTAATACAAGCTGTATTAAAACAATGCAAAAATTGTATTATGAGCAAATAATAATTCATGGTTAACATAAATTGCGTTGAAGGATCAGCACGCATATTTTCTTTCTCCGATATGTAGTTCATAATATACCTTATGCAAATTCAGCACAAAATATATTTATTTCATGCTTTTATATGTTATTGAAGTTAGAAAAGGTTTGATCATAAATCTGAAGTTGTACTTTACATTTACTTCGATCTTTATTTATGCTTGTAAAATTTTGGAAATATATAGTTATCTCTTTACAAAAAGAAAGAAAACTGAAAATAACTAGACGACAAATATTCTTTTTTATGAACTTTTTTCTACTGTGTGAAAATGACAGATTTTATAAAAAAGAACACGTAAGCAAACTGACATACCCATTTTGTAAAAATTGTTGCTTCCCCCGATAAATCATTTCGTTAGAAAAAGTATAAATTTATTCTTGCTGAAAACATAAATCTCATAGTAAAATGCGTTATACGAACTGTTAAGGTTCTAAATCTTTCAAATATTTAATATTGCTAATATTTTTTTTTTTGAAGTTAGCACAATTATACTACTTCAAAAAAAAAATGTTTAAAGTTCGCTTGTAGATTCAATAAAGCTTGCTTCAAATATAATTGGTAAACCGGCGTTTATTTAATGAAACAATTGCAAGGTTAGTCTTAAAATCATGGCAAAATACAGCAGAACAATTTGACAAATTAAATGTCACAGTAAAAAAGAAAGCAGTTTTTTTACTCATTTTTGTAGTGTAACCTTATACCGTTAAGTGGATAACTTTATTTCTGTTTTTTGTGTGACTTAACTCCAAGTTTGTGGTTCAACCTTACTTAGCTGTGGTGCATTTTTACTCCGTTTTATGCTTTAAGGTAGGCGAATACCCAAAATTCTAAAATTTTTACTATTGCTTTTCCAAATTTGGCATAGTGTTTTCAAACATAATGAATAATACTATTTAGGCAATTTTTTTAAATTTAAATATAATTTATTTTTAACGGTGTTTTTCTACTAAAAAAAGAGGTTTACGCTAACAAGTCTACCACATTGAATTTTCATCCTATAAACATTAATTATGTGTTAAATTCTTCGTTTTGAACTGATGCATGCAATGGCCCTCTAGAGTTACATACAAATTACAAGAAAAGAAGTTATTAAGAAAAATTTTATAAATTAACCACACAAAAAAGATTTTTTCGATTAAAACTTGAACAAAAAAACTTGTATATTTACGCCAGATGTTAGTGTTTAATGGCACATATATATATTGAAATAGCATCTGTAAAAAATTTCAGGTGATTTAATGTAAAACTTTTTATACTAGAAGTGTTAGCGAAAACCCCCTTTTTTAGTTGAAAACACCGTTTAAAATAAATAATGTTTAAATAGGAAAAATTGCCCAAAAAGCTTTGTTCATTATATTTGAAATCACTATGCCAAATTTGGAAAAGATGAAAGTAATAGTAAAAATTTTAGAATTTTGGGTACTCGCCTATTTTAACATTACTTCAAAGCAACATTCTTCTTAACAAAAGCTGAAGGCAGAACTAGCTACCACCAGCTTTATGGAATAACATTACACCAAAATAGTTTGCACTGTAATGAGATCCATAGTTTCAAGTATCTTTTACGTCTTTAATGTAAAATTTTAAATGGCAATTCTTAAATTTTTAGAATATTAAACTTTTTAATATTTGATCGTATAGGAAACTTTTAATATTTGATTGTATAGGAAATTTTAACTTTTTAATATTTGATTGTATAGGAAATTTTAGTATACAGGAGTTCGTAGTCAAATTGTGTTCAATTGCACAATTGTTTAAAAATTTAAATTATATTAGCTAGTTTTTCTACTGTTAAATTTACGCTATATAAATTTAAACTATTTATTTTAAAGTTTTTGCATAGAATTAGAAGCCACCATATACCGTTTCCTATGAAATAAAGCAATTTCAGAAAAAAATATTTTATAAATTTAATTATATTTAAGTTTAAAGGTGTTATTTATTTTATTAGAAAGCCCTTAACAACTACATTTTGAGGAGGTTTTGCTTTTAAAGCACAAAATTGATGAACGATTCTGCTAAAACAAAACATCAAAAATAAGAAGAAATACTACTGTTAGTTTCGATTAATCAAATGTCAGGTAACCAACATTTTGATTAACCAATCTGATTGATTATCTGGGATTCTGCACTCTTAAAACAAAAAGAGTGATATAGACTCATATAAGTGAAGTGCATTTTCGACACTGGAAAGGAGTGAATATTAACTCAGACTGAGTTAAAATCACTCGTTTGGAGTGATCCTGTAGCAGGTTTAACATACAAAGGATCCACTTCTATAAGTGAAGTGCATTTTCGACACTGGAGAAGTGATAATAAACTCAGACTGAGTTAAAATCGCTCGTTTGTTTTAAGAGTCTGAATGAATGATTTTATAACCGTGGTTCTTTTTAAGAGATAACGCAAGTCTCCAACAAAGACAAAGAAACATCTGACTTACATATCGGTACAGAAACCCAAAATTGATTGAAAGTAGATCGCACTTTCAAATTGTCTTACTCTTAGACACCTACCACATCTTAAGGCTGCAACCTTACACTTTCGCAACCCCTTTCTAGTTAAAATCTAATTATAGGTTCACAGGTTCAAGTTTAAGGGTTTCGTGTGTTGAACGTATATTTACGCACCCTTAGAAGACTGTTGTTGTTGTTGGAAGGGAACACTTTTAATTTGTCAGCTGTTCCAAAGTTGAAGAGGAATGGGTCAGGGTGGGTGTTTTTAGCGTGTTTCTCTTGCGATGAAAACATCTTGACAGGCGTTAACGACTCTTAAGGATAAATATAGGAAGTTTTATGATTTGGCAGAAGAAAGAGAGAAAAGTGAAGGTTATTGCATGCTCGAGTGTGACAAACTGTTACTATGTATTTACAAGTTCACGCTTTATTGCTGGATAGTCTGTTGAAGGTATGAGAATAATCTAAATTAGGGCGTGGGGGAACTCGTAAAAAAGAACATTATTTTTAAATTTTTTGTATTTTCAGTTATATAATATTAATTTTATTTTCCTTATTTGTTCTAACGATTTATAATATTTAAGAATTAGCTTCAAATGTTAAAATTTAAGACGAATTTATCTTTATAACAAAATCAGAATTCGAAAGCTTATTTTAGTAAAATTTAACTAGAATCAAAAATCGAACAAACCTCAAATGTGTTTAAAAAAAGAACTATCTGGTATCATAGGGTTTGGTTTTCACACATCGTAAAAAATGTCAGTCACGTTTAAAGGCATGTGCTATATTTTAAACGCAAACAAGGGTGTTCTGTAAGTTAAAAGCACATGTGTGTCAGCCATGATCAAGTTTGAATTACTTATTGGCAGAAAAGAGGAAACTGTCATGACCAACGTGTGCTAGTACGCAAGCTGAGAAACTAAGCATTGTTATTTATAACTATGTTTACAGCACCATGTGCAATCAATTACAGCAGAATGCACTGTGACTATGCGGTAAATAAGCCGCATTTTTTCAAAATTTTTGTCGTGTAATAAAGTAAAAAAAGGCATTGCACTCTAAGTAAGATGATAAATCATATGTTGTTTGGTTTTGTGATTCATTTCATAACTTTGCTTTAAAATTCGAATAAATCGACTTAACGTTTGGTTTTCTTTTGAAAAAGGACAAAATATAAAGTATTGGCGATTCTTTGTTTTAAAGGTGGGTTTGGATAAACATTTTGATTATGTCCTCTTAAAGTGAAAGTGGTTCGCAAGTACAAAGCATTGATCCTTCACTATAATATTTTGGAGTAAAATCATATAAAGTCATGCTATAAAACGGTGGTAACTGGTAACTATCTTAAATATGCTATAGTATCTTTGCAATAAGTATTTTAGCAAAATATCTAGCTAAATACGTTAAATTTAATTATACCCTTTAAACTTTCTGATATTCTCAAACATTGAGATATATACATGCAAAAAAAAATAAACGTCTCTTAAAATTGGCATAGTCTAAAGTCATTTATAGTTCAAAATAAAGATATATGTTTTAAATTAAATTAGAAAACAATGGTTAAATGAGTTATGCATGGATTTAAGTAAGAAATGAAAACTATTATTCATTATGTGTTATGAAAACCGGTGTTTGTTAAACACAAAAGTGTCGTTATTAATCAAGGAAAAATAATTTTATCACTGACAAGCGCTTAATTCAAATAGTTATATTCATATAAATGTTAGTATATATTTTGTCTTTAGATGTTAACGAATGTTCTTAATGTGTTGTCCTGTGGATTTTGGTAGTAATAGTACTCTAATTTTTTTTACAATCTCTCCTTTATAGTTCAGCAATTTCGTTTGTAAAATACATGTTTTGTAATTTTCCTGACTGCCTATTCACTGTAACCTTGCTTTCATTTTGGGGTCTAGAAAGGAAATTTCTTACTGTACCTTATTTAGAATAAGAAATGTCACTTTTCCTTTCTTGATTGTACATCATCTTTGTTTTTGTGTTCCTTTAGTTTTTAAAATTAAAATTTAGTTGTTATTGCAGTTTTTATTTTACAATAAGTAGTAATTTCACTGACAATTCTTTTCTTAATCTTCATTGCACATAATTTAAATAGATCAGTTTCCTTACGTTCCTTCGAATATATTTTTTTGTTAGTTTCTTTACAATCAGTATCATCATTCCCTATACCTTCTTCTCTTGATTATACATTATTCATATACTTCTGTTGAGGTATTGCTTTTCGCACAATAAATTTTTTTCTCTTGCTTTACTTTATTTCGTTGTGCAATATCCGGGTTCTTGTTTCCTGAGTTTCTAGAAGTATTATTTATTACATTCAAATAAATAATTTCACTTTTCAGAAATTCAAATTTTGAAGGAGTGAAGTACCTAAGCAACATAGGATTCCCACTCTGAAGTTAAAAAACAATAACTCAGTACAAACCAAATACTTTTTTTTTGTTGAAGGTGGTGGAGGCAACGGATTTTAAACAATAAGAGTACAGTACTTTCTTGATATGTCTAACGAAAAGTTTAAGAAAATAAGCATGTTTTGTGATTGAAGAATATTCAAAAATATACTGCATTTTGTTATTTGCTTAGGATATTTGTCTTAAAGTTGTAAACACGTTAAAAGATTCACGAACTTTTCATATGAAAAGCAATTTTATTGTTTTTGAAAACAAACAAATGTTTTAATACAAAGGCGAAATTCAACAATGCTATATTTTATAAATTTCCAATATACATTTGCACATTGTAAATAAAACTATCGATGAATTTCGAATTTCCGACTAATAAAAAAAACACAGTAAATTTTTATTTATCGACAGGTTCATTTTCCATCCAGCTATAGAGTATTTCCACAAAATATGTCGCCAAACTTTGTACCTACGAAGAATTAAACTTTATTCAACATACATACTTCCAATTTAAATAGCGATGTTTTAATTTCTACTGCATCCTATTTATATAGGTTTACGTGACCACTCTATACTTACCTTATACTGTCAGGTCCATATTGTGAAATGCGTTTGGTGTTGGTTCGTCCCTCTCCACTCATTAAAAAAATATAAACACAATATATACTGTATCATTGAACTACCGTTCGTTTGATAACAATTTATTTCAGCAAAATGAGCGTATATATTGTTGTGAGTGTTCATTGTAGGAGGTTAATTGGTTGTAGAAAGAATCATCTTCATTTTAAATTTAAATGATGTCTAATAGAAATAGTATTTATGAGAAACAAAACGATATGAAAAATACGAAATCTGAAACGACTGATTAATTTAAAATTAAATTGATACAGGGAATCTGAAAATTTAAATTTATTTTGATAATGTTTTGCTATAAAACTTGGTGTAATGTTTTATAGGAAATTTTGTTGCTACTTTCAGGTTTGTGGAGTAATAATACACCCACGTAACCCACCCTAAGCGAAATCTCCTAATTTCCTTTCAATGAATACTGAATTTACTACAAAATCTCTTATCCCTTACAGAATATCTTCCATGCGGTAGAAATAAACAATATGTAAATTACGAAAAATAATCTCATTCAAGAACTACAAATATCGATAAAATTACTTATAATTAGTTATGTTTCTTAAGAATTATCGACATCATTTTATACAAAATCTTTGTAACTGCTTTTGCTGAGCACCCCCAAAGAAGTGTTAAAGTACGCGCAGAGGAATTAGTCCAGGCAACGAAGGCTGAAAAAAGGGTCTAGAGGGAAAGTTTTGGAACACAATTTTTTGACTTCATAACTTTGTTTAGACTAGTTAGGAGGTAAACATATCAAAAGTCCCCACCCCTAGGGGTTGAATGTCCCATTTTTCGGTTTTTCGCTTATATCTCGAAAACTATGCGTTCTAGCGATATAGTTGTAATACACAAAATGAAAGCTGATTAAATTTGCTACAAGCTGCACCCCTCAAGTGTTTTAATATCTTGTATAGTTTTTGAGATATCCGCTCTTGAAAGTCAGTAATTTTGGAGAAAACACTTTCCCCCCCACATTTTTCCTCTTTTTTGACCGGATAATTCTTCAATAATGCACCGAAACACTAAATTTTGGCCCTAGAGTGGTAGAGAATTTAATTCTTTTCAATAATATATCTTATTTTACTATTTTATCTATTTTCCTTCAAATTTTAAAGCGGTTTCAGTGTTGAGGGAAGAGGGTACTGGTAGTCCCATAGAGCTAATGCATAAGTTTTGAAATCGCAACTTTGGCAAAAGAATTGCTTTGCCATGTTATTCCACTTTCACAAGGTATTAGAATCATCATAACATCAATTTAACACAAAATTGAAAAGAAAATAACATCCGGTTATTTAATTATTAGTTAATAAAGTTTTAAATTAGTGGCGCCATCTGCTGTATATTTTTGACATTTTTAAATTTCAAAATTATATCATTAAATAACTAAATAGCATTTTCGTTTCGAATTTATGTCATTTCAATGTTCCGTTGATTCCCTTACCTGGGCAAAAAGGGCTAGCATGGCAAAGCATTACATCTGCGGAAGTTGTTATTCCAAAACTAATGCATTAGCTCTATGGGACTGACAACACCTATGTACCCTTTTCCTATACTGAACGTCTAAATAACACTGATACTCATTTTGTAGGCACGTTGTTACTTTAATATGTTATCTATTTAATTTCATTCGTCAAACCCCAGTGGGAAAACGGTCAGATGCTATTCCTGTTCTTCATCTTCGGAGTCAATTTGAGGGACCCCATTAACGCTGTTCCAATGGTAAGTTTGGCATGCTCTGGGACCTTTGAGGCTTGCCATTTTTGCTGCTATACTTAAGCTGACACAGTTTTTCTTGCATCGTCCGAACATAATTTTCAGAACATCGTCAGGTGCTGCTGCTAGCTCACTGTGCACTGGGACCAGCAGAAGCGCTATCGAATCAGGAAGTCGGTTGATATCTTTTTCACTGAAGACACCAAGATAAACGTCAAACAAGACGATTTTCTGTCGAACAATTTAAATAAAATAGTCTCATCAACATACTTTAGGTGTAGCTTGAGGACAATTGGATGTAGGACCCTTCGAGCAGAAAGTGATGTGGACGTTCTGATAGTGGATGCGGCATACGGCTGTTATAATGTCGGAAACAACACAGATACTTATTTTACAGGCACGTTGTTATACTTTAATATTTTGTGTCAACCTCACAGTCCTCTTGATGGCTACAGCTGATGCGCATAAAGACATCAGTTTCATAAAGCCTGGTCATGGGAAGACAAAGGATTTTTTTATTCTCATCCCAAGATCTTCAGCAACTGGGTTTAGGACGTGTCATTTTTGTAAACACGTTAGCTGGATGAGACACTACATCTTTCGTATTTCGAAAAAGCAGGATTGCATTTGCGAAGTTGTGTACGAAGTCATCAGAGGTTCAGAAAGCAGCAGCGGTCTTTTCACACCCTTCCTTAACCACCTATCAATTACAAAAGGCAGGCAATACCTGCATCTTGAGGTGTTATGGGGCTCCAACGAAAGAGGCCTTCCTCAGATATAATTCATTCTTGAAATTCGGGGCCACCATCAAGCCTGATATATCGTCTTCTTCCCACCGAGGAAGCAGTAAAACAGTATTACCTCCCAATATTACACCAAGTTGAGCTGTGCTGGGAAATGGCCTGCCTCCTCAGGTGTATGATTGGAAGATTGAGAATAACTGCTTGATCTCAGTGCACTGTGAGTTAGCAGCAGCAACTGACGATATTCTGAAAATCATTATCTGCAGATACATGAAAGTCTGTACCAGCTCAAACTGTAGTTGTAAAAAATCAAGTCTCAAATGTTCCTCAGAATGCCAAAATTCCCAGGGGACTAGCCGCAATTGGGTCTCTCAAGTTGACCCCGAAGATGAAGAACAGGGGGATCATCTGACCATTTTTCCTCTGGGGTTCGAGGAAAGAAATGAAATAGATAAAATATAAAAATAACAACGTGCCTACAAAATGAGTATCAGTGTTATTTAGACGTTCAGTATAGAATAAGTGTACATAAGAGGGATTGTCAGCCCATAGAGCTAATGCAATAGTTTTGGAATAACAACTTCCGCAGATGTAATGCTTTGCCATGTTAGCCCTTTTTGCCCAGGTAAGGGAATCAACGTAACATTGAAATGACATAAATTCGAAACGAAAATGTTATTTAGTTATTTAATTATATAGTTTTGAAATTTAAAAATGTCAAAAATATACAGCAGATGGCGCCACTAATTTAAAACTTTAATAATTAATAATTAAATAACCGGATGTTATTTTATTTTCAATTTTGTGTTAAATTGATGTTATGATGATTCTAATACCTTGTGAAAATGGAATAACATGGCAAAGCAATTCTTTTGCATAAGTTGCGATTTCAAAACTTATGCATTAGCTCTATGGGACTGCCAGTACCCTCTTCCCTCAACACTGAAACCGCTTTAAAATTTGAAGGAAAATAGATAAAATAGTAAAATAAAATATATTATTGAAAAGAATTAAATTCTCTACCACTCTAGGGCCAAAATTTAGTGTTTCGGTGCATTATTGAAGAATTATCCGGTCAAAAAAGAGGAAAAATGTGGGGGGAGAAGTGTTTTCTCCAAAATTACTGACTTTCAAGAGCGGATATCTCAAAAACTATACAAGATATTAACACACTTAAGGGGTGCAGCCTGTAGCAAATTTAATCAGCTTTCATTTTGTGTATTACAACTATATCGCTAGAACGCATAGTTTTCGAGATATAAGCGAAAAACCGAAAAATGGGACATTCAACCCCCCCTCCCCCCTTCAGCATAGGGGCTAGGAGCGGGGACTTTTGATATGTTTACCTCCTACCTAGTCTATACAAAGTTATGAAGTCAAAAATTGTGTTCCAAAACTTTCCCTCTAGAACTCTTCGTTGCCTGGACTAAATTTATATTTTGAAAAGCTTATAAAGAAGTACTCAACCACATTTAATAATAGGACTAGATTCATGATATAACGATACATAAAATTTTAAAATTAAGAGATTTTTTTCCCCTCGTGTGATATATTCTAACTACCATCCATATATGGCATGACTGATTTCGAAATTCTAAGTTTTCTTCAAAACCTCTATTAAGCTGTATTTTTTTATAGAATAAACTAGAATAACGAGAAAAAAATTTAATTCATCGGCATTCGTTAAGTATAGTATTAAGTTTTTTTTAAGAATGAAGTTTAAAAATACTAGTTTATAAATATGAAATGTAATTGAAACTTTTATACGTATAATATTTTTCACGCAATCTTATTTCAACGTAACACAAAAATCGCATTAAAATTTCTCACAAGTACGCCCCAAATTCCTTAAATGGAGTAATTTTTTTAATTATTTTGTATACATATCGAAAATATGGTTATTAATTATTTAATATTGGTTTGAGTATCTTGAATTTTTCCACAAAAAATGCCCCTCTAACTTCCCTCATTAAACTTTTTAACATACTCTATTTGTCCTCGTATTTTTTGGATGTACATAGAAAATGCGTGCTATTGTGAAAAGAGTTCTTTATTTTTTTATATGAATATTTTTTGGAACATAATCAGTTAGTGTTGGAATGAAAAATCTCGTTTTTACAATCGCGGCGTGGGATTGTTTTAATGAGGTGCAAATCCGCTGAAACAGAATTTTCTGATACAATACAATGGAAAACTACAGCAAAGAGAAAAATTGAGTTAGTAAAATCACTAATGAATCCGCGTGGGCATTAAAATGAAACTCTTATTCCTTAATTGTGTTTTGTTTTCGCACACATAGCTTTCATCACAATGTAAAATAATTGCCTCTTGAAATTCATTTTTTTTTAAGGTAAATATGACTCCGAAAGAAAGCGTTTTATTCTGAAAAGATATTGTTAGTTTTAAAAATACTTGAAGAAAGGCGAAATGATTCAATTAAGTTCTAACAAGGTCTTAGTGAATTATATAATACTACTTTGTATTTTTTTTATTTATTTTGGGGCATCTGAATACTTCAGCTTGTTAAGTCACATAACAAACGAAAAGAACTTATATTTTTTAGATGCAATTAGTTTTTTAAAACTTTTTTTAGGAACCGCTTAATTGAAAATTTTAAGCTTATATTTTAACAATGAAACTTATTGACTTAGTCTATTTAGAATATCCCCAAGCCATTATTTTCAGAAATGTTTTTTAGACCAATTTTGTTTAAGAACTTTTTTTGTGGGGGAATGATAGGCAAAAATATATGCATACAGTGTTTAGAATACTGTGAGTCAAGTCCAGTTCTTGCCATTTTTGAGTTAGCATCCCAATTCTACGCAGAAACTATGTAAAATGTTAGTGCACTATTGTAAGATGTCCTACTTCAGGTAATATCCTTGGGTGCCTATTCAGGTGTTGGCTCGTCACCTGACTGTGGTTCTAAAATACGACGCCCGTCGCCAATAGCCCCCGTGTAGCTCTAGTGCGACGATAATTCAAACCTAACCTAATCAGGTAATATCCGGTAGGAAACAAAATTAACGAGGTAATAGTTTTAAAATACTTTAACTTTAAACCTCTGTAGCACAAAGAAACCAATGATAAACACAATACAATGAATTGATTTTTAATTAGAATTTATTTTTAAGACACTTATAAAGAAATAATCAACCACATTTATAATACAAGTGGATTAATGGAATAATGATTTGTAGAATAATATGAAATTAATATGTATTTATATCGTGTTATACATTTAAACCAACAATTCTGCATGACTGGTTCCGAAATTTAACTTTTTCCGAAAATCTTAAATAATTTGTACCTTTTCATTTAGAATAAACTTGGATAACGAAAAGGAATTATTTGAAAATAATAGACAATAGAATGTCAATCCGAACACTCAAGAGAGCCTAGACACTCAATCAAATTCACGAAATGGCTTGGATTCGTTGAAAACGTGCGAAAGCTTCAGGTCTTAATACTTTCTAGAATGGCCTCATGAATAATTTTGAGCATTCCTGCACCATGATATTTTCCCATGGAATGCGTTATAAATTTAATGGTGTCCTTTAAGTCGTATGGTAATAGAGCCAAACACATGGTAATGTGTTTGAAACGAAGCTCTTAGAGAGTGGTTTAGGTTTTAAAAATGAGATCGCCAAAGTCAATAATTTGTTTGATATTTAAAGGCTTTATTTGAAAATTTTCTAACAACATTGCAATTTCTAAAGCGGTGGTAAAAATTGACAGTTAACAAACCAATTCGAAGTTTTATTTTGCAAGCCTCTAGTCCTCCTCTCTCAAAACCTTTATGAGTATAATAGTGTCCTTTATGTACATGGATAATTCTACCAAATTCATGGTAATGCGCTCGCAAAGTGATTTTATATAATGTATAATTGGTTTACTGTAAACTAGACTAGGGTTTCTCAACTTTTAAGAGCTGGAGTTGACATTTTCCTTATTAGAATAAAGAGGCGTCTCTCTCACTGTCTACCCGTTCATTCGTATTTATAATGGAGAATTTCTTAGACACTAGCGTCACCCACAGAGAACTGGTTAAACATGCATCATGCAAGGAATAGCAATACACGTACTCCGATTGCATAGGGTAGACTAAAAAGTGAATGAACGTTTAAGGCGCTGCATTCACCAGTGAATAAACACCAGGGCATAATGACCAGGACAACCAACCGTATGTCAGATCCTACTAGATGGGAAGAAGTCAGTGTTGCCAATCCATCTAGTGGAATGATTTTCAATCCTTATTTTTAATTATATTTACCAAATGTTCATTCACTGGGGCCTGTTCACTTACTGGTCAGTCTACCCTACATTATAGTTATTTGAATTCTTGGGCTTCGCTTTGTCGTGTCTTCTGATTCTGTAGTCTCCGATGCCCCTCTCCCGATACCTCCCTAGGTCTAAATTTCAAGATATTTACCGTAGGAGGCCCTTTAGCGACTTCTACAAATCCTGTTAGTGATACTGTAATGATAACATTATGCACTGAAGCTAGGTTAGGCGACAACCAGTTGAGAAACGATGGGCTAGGCTATATGAAATCAGAAAATTTTGAGACAAGAGTCAATACTAGAAAGCTAGAAAATTATATGTTTATGATATCTATCATTGTCTATTTAAACAAATAAAAAAAATCGATACAACATAATTATATTTTTAAACAGATTCTCACAAAGCGGATGATTTTTTTTAAAAATTTACATTTATTCCAATTATTTAAATATGTATGATTCATGGAATGGGGTCGCTTCACGGAGGATCTGGCAATAGCTCCGCAGTCTTGTTTTCCTTCTCTCGAATTACTTTTGTTTTGGTTACTTGGTTGGTAGAGATGATTAAGTTTGTGTGCTGACCAAGCACCTTAACATAAATATAGTCTACCAACCAACTTAACTAGAACAAAAGTAATTCGAGAGAAAGGGACACAAGAGCATGCAGCTATTAAAAGATCCTTCATGAAACAACCCCAATGTTTTATTGCTTTGAATTTTAATTTCGCAAAAAATATTATCTATGATTTAAGAGAAAAATATAAGCTAAATATAGACTTCCATTTAAAATTACTTTATGATTGGAGCAATTTTGAAAATAAATAGATGTGAAAATTGTATTATATTTAATTGATAAAAAATAATTCAAAAGCATTGCATTCTGAACATTTTTCATATTTCAGCTCCAGAATTTCTACATTAAATATTTTCTCTACTGGTGAATATTTGCTTTCTTTTCCATAAAACAACAATACATTTTTTTGAAAGGAGAGTAAATATTTATTTAGAATATTTATCAGATCGCTGCAAAAGTGTTGAGGAGAAACTCAAGTGCACAATTTAATCGAAAAATAAATTGTCGTGATAACATTGAGAGATTTATTTTTACCGAGAATAATCTGAACTAAAATGTGTATTAGTAAACCGCAAAATTCTAACATATTTAAATTTAAATAATATAGCCTATTTTATATCTTAATTTGTTTTTGATAAACAATTTATTGAGTGTAAGATAGTATTTACATTTTTTAAAAATGTATTTTATGCATGTACAATTTTTATTATAGTTGTTGTCTAAATTACAGTTGAAAAATTATTAGAATAAAGGTCTTACTATTTATCAGGTGCAATATTTATTAAACTTAGTTTATGTTTTAGGATTATAAAATGCTTTTTTTTACGAATAATTCGATATTTTGTTGCATAAAATAATACAGAATGTATTTAATTATACGAATTATATATCCTGAATAAACAATAATAATTGTCAATAATAATCCTTAATGAGCAATAATAAATCATCCTTAATTAGTTTTTTTTAAAAGAAGCAATTTTTATTCTTTTGGTAATTACATGTTTGTAAATATAGTAATATAGTATCAAACGGTTGGCTGTACCAACGAACAAACATGGGAAATCGTAAAGGAATTTTGTTTCAAGTTCTTTACCACCTGAAATACTTTTTTACAGCTGATACAACGAGGCTTTCTCAATTTACAAGAATCACGATTCAGTTGATGCTATCTATAGACAGCTCATTACAAAAGCTTGACATTAACACTCGATTGGATTTCGTTGAAATGGTGCTTGAAATTGACATATTATATTTTTCTGTTTTAATACATATATTTCACTGTCTGGAAGAAATACGTGGAAGATAAACATTAAGAATCTCGCTAATTTTCACGTTTTTAAAAAAATTCATTTGTCAGTTACCGCCCCTTCAGAGGATTTCTTAAGGCCCAGTGGATTAGTGGTAGTCCTCCGCGCTGTTCTGCGACAGGTCCGAGGCTCATATCCCGGATTGGCAAGGTGCAACCACTTTTTTTTCTCTTCGTTCGAAAACATGCTAGGTCATCAAGTTTGATTGAGTTATCGTTCGCACTAGCTACACGAAGGCTATTGGCGACGGGCGTCGTAATTTAAAACAAGAATGTTTGGAAACCTAACATAAGGTTTCTACGTAAAGTGGACCATCTAACTGGAACATATGCTAAGCACCCCGATGAAAATATGTTGTCATTTACTCATTATTAGTTTACATATTATAGAACTTCTTCGTACTTTTGCAAACAGAATTGTTTCCATTAATTAGGACTTTGATTAAAGGTAAATAGTTTCCGAGCACAATTCTTGCCCCCATCGAGTAATATATAATAATAAAAAAAAGAATACAGATATTTCTATTGATTCAAACTTTTTTAATCAGATTATTTCCTGAGGGCTGAAGAATTACTTCTTCGTAACTTCTCTTTTCCATTTACTTCTGTGTAATATATTCCTTGGCCTTTGATTCGATGTTGGTTTTAGAGGCAACTATTCACTTCGTTCTGGTCAAAGCTCACGACTAAGTTTCTTTTTTCTATTACCAAATTCCGAATTAGTTTCGCCAATGTTTCCAGCCAAGCTATTTCTCAGAATGTGTCTCAAGAGCAAATTAAATGTCAACGTTGGAGAATACTTTGGCGGTAATGGATCTAGAAAGTCTGCACGAGAGTCTTCCTTGTAAAGGTTACTTTTCATGGTGCGGCTTTGGATTTTTTAGCAGCAGATATTTTGAGAGTATAACCTTTTTTATATTATATCGAATTTCGCATAAACTATATGGAAATCATTCTTAGTTTTGAACTCTGACTCCAACTACATGTTCTTGCAAATGTTTTTGTGGCAAAAAGAATTATTGTTAAACTTATATTTAAAAAAAAAAATGGTACATTTTTGTAATGGTACATTTTGCGTTGTTTACTAATAAATTTTAAAAAAAATTGTTTTGGAAAAAGCTTTCTCTGTTTGGTTAAACAACATAACAGTTGGCGTACTTTACTTTCAAAACCCCTTAAAATTGCAAAATAAATTAATACTATTTAACTATCAATGTTAATTAAAAATAATTCATAATCAGCTAGTTACTCTCACACCGTTAGTTAGCAACCAAACGCACTTTGTATCATCATATTTATTACTGTATCCTTTTTTTTAAAAAAAAGCATCAAAGTAAGCTTTAATGTCACCATACAAAATATACTTTTATTAAATTCCATTACTACCTATCACAGTTTATAAAAATTAGCATTTCGGTCTCATTATAAAATGTTTGGTGTAACGTTACTCCATAAATCTGTGACAGCAAGTGTTGCATGCAAATTTACAATGATGTTTAAATGCTATTTTAGCCTACTTTTCTTTTTCTTATTTTAATTCAAAATAATTTTTAAAAAATGAAAAAGTAGGTATTAACATGCAGTCGATGTCTGTCTGTACTTTCCAAAATAGGTTCTATCTATCCGATCGCAAAAATTATTTTTTTGTTAGAAAGGTATGACCTCAGAGATCCAACTTTCATACTTTTTATATTTCTGTTTGTACGATCGGACGGACATGAAACTACTATTTGTCCGCAAATTTCTCATTGGATTAGTATTGAAATTCAATTTCGAGTCATTTAAATCTCTGTTGCCAGCTCAACAATGTCATGAGAAACTTTATTCATTAAAAAATATTATTATTTGAAGCAAAATTTATTTTGGTTATAAGTCAGTTTGGAAATACGTCAGGAATGTGATTATTTGATAGTTAAATTTTTGTATATTTAATAAATGACAAGACATTTTTTTGCGTATAATCCTGATTTGTTTTAATTTCATTTCTTATTTAAGTTCAGGGTAGTTTTTTAGAGTAGTTTCAGGTTTTTTTATCAATAAATATTATATTATTCGTAGAACTACAAATAAATCAAGAAAAAGATTAAAAAAATAATAATTTTATTTGCGATAGAAAATTAATGAAAATCGCTGATTCTGGCTTTAAGTAGTTTAAATTATAGGTGGATGCTGTGCTTATTAAAATTTATTCTGGTGTGCGTAAATTTTATGTAGAACGGTTGTATACGACACTTACTGTTACGAACCTAGTTATTTCAAGATAAAAATTTCAGTAAGTATTGAAGTATTTAGTTCTTTTAAAACTTCTTGTTTTGTTAAAAGTTTCTCATATATTTGGAGTTTAGTAAGCTTACTCCAAAATTGGTGTAACGTTATTTTTTTTACAGTGTACTGTAATAATTTGAACTCCTAATTTTTTTTTAGGATTATAATGTCTCAACAAAATTATTCAACTTCCATTATTCTAACAGGAATCTTAAGTAAAACAATAGTAAATTGGCTTATTTCTTTTACAGCACTTCTTATGAAACTGTTGATGCATCATACGTAGTTGTCTCTTCTGAAAAGTAAATCCACCTGGTATTGACTTTTCTTTAAATAAAACTTCTTAAAAAATCTTCGGTATTTTTAGAAAATTTGCATTGTGATGTAACATGTTTTTGACATTTTGATTAATCGCACTAACTTGGAAAAGGTTTTCTTACATATTTTGTTTGTATGAGTTCAAAATGTCAGTTGTTCAATATCTGGATGTCTTGCCGACTGAGAATGAAAATATAGTTATTTTCACTTCCTTCCATTTTATCTGAAATACACAAAAACGAATTTGAAGATTCCAAAAATAGAATAAAAATATTCGAAGTTCGAACTAGTCTGGTTTAAATCATTATTGTAATGTTCTAATATTAAAAATAACCTTTCATAATAAGCTTATAAACATCGCTAAGAATTGCTATGCATTTTTAATTTAGAATAAGTTGAATAAAAAACCAAATAAAGTAGAAGACAATATTTATATTTTTCAAATTAAATGTACGATAAGGGTAGGTAGCTAGATGGAATGAGGTAAATTTATTCATCATTATTTGATACTAGATTAATGGCCTGTGAAATCTTAATATCTCGTTAAACAGCAAACGAAGTTAAACTTTACGTGGTAGTGAGTTTTTTTTCCTAAGCGGGGCCTCTAGACGAATCCAAAAAATATTATTTGATTATTACTGCTTCCAAGGTTCTCGGTAGTTAATAATAATCCAATATCACAGCTTTTAATGTACACGTTCAAGTTAAGGCTACACAGAATATAACCTTATATTTAAAGGATGTGTGGAATAGCATTGCTGTCAGTTATCAAGCAGATGATAAGTTCTATGTTTTTTTGATTATGTGAAATCTCCGACAATGTAGCTGATTGCGAAGCTTCTAGCCATTCAATGATATTTTAACGATAAAATATTCTGGATTACCATTAAGTAATCAAACTATTTGTTAATCTAGTCCATAAGTCTACAATCCTAAAAGCTACCGAAATTTCCTGTATTTATATTTTGTATGAACAGAAAACTCTATCTCTTCTGCAATAAAAACAGTTATTATCCGTCGTCAATTTCGTCAATTGATCACCGTCAATTAGGAAGCATCGTTGTTGCCACTTTTTTTACTCCGTTTTTCTGTGTAACTTTACTCAGTTTTTTTGTTATAACCTTACTTTGGTTTTGTGGTAAAAGGATACCCAGATCTAATATAAATATGTTGTAAGTTTATACGTAAAGGCAGAGCTTTCTTCCACGATTTTACAGAGTAACAGTTAAAAATTTATGCTTTTCACCATTACTCATTTTTTAACATTTTAAACACAAAACTTTCGATAGTATGCACGAAATCTTTAATTTATCGACAAAACTATCAATTGTAATTAATTTAGTTAGTTAATTTAATGATAGATGAGTTTTCTTTCACAATAAAACTATAAATGTAATCCTTATCTATAACTGACACATTTAATTACCCCAGGATGCAATCGATCCTAATTATTCCGTTTTCTAACGTTCCGTCGCTGTGAAAGCCAGCTTGGCGAATCATTCCGTATTCACTATTCACCAACTATTGTCAAACTTTTTGTCAGAAGTTGCGGAAATCCTGATTACTTCGTTCATCGCCAACAGAAGAGCCTTTTAGAAATCGATTCATTAGTTTGATAACATTGCTATCGAAATTTTGATAAAATAAGCTAATTTCCTATTAAGTATGTTTTTTTTTGTGAGTACCATAACCTCCTCATTTGCGAATAAAAACTTTATCTCACTTTAATTGTTCAGGATAAGGGTTTTCATTTGTATCTATCTGTCTTTCGATAAACTAAAGCAGAAATCCTTATTTTAAATAAATTAAATTTTCATGTCTCTTTTGAATGGAAGTCTCTTTTGATTGCAAATCGTTTGAACACAAACAATGATTGTACGCTTTACGGTGTAAAAGTATCAACTGGGTACCATTCAGTTTAAAGCAAGTGGTTATACAGATTGTCTGTGAAAAAATTTTCCTAGTTTCAAATTGTAATCGTATCAGCTGTAATCGTTCGACTGTTGTGGTTGAAAGTGACAAATAGAAAATAACTCCAACAGTCTCAGATAAGCGATGCGTCATTATTACTAACCTTAAAAGGTATAGAAATGCACAGGCTGTTGCTTCTATTACTTCGGACTTGCTGCAGACAGTATGGGTAGAATTTAATTTTCGTTTGGAAGTGTGCCGTATCACTAAAGGTGCATACATTGAGCATTTATAGGAAAAACTAGGTTAGTTTTCCCTCAATGTCATGAGTGATGATTTGTTTTATTTAATATAAAATAAACTCCTGTAATATACAATTAAAACTCAGACATTCTTTTACCCTGTATTGTGTATTTATCTAACTTGAGTTTCAGTTGCAATTTTATCAAAATTACGAACCCAGTGAAATGCCAAGTTGGCAGTGTCTTCTTCCGTTCTTTTTGGCGCTTCTTGATCCTGTTTCGAACGTCTTCAAATATTTGAAGGAAGTTTGCGTGTTTTGAAGGGTGTATGTAAATAAGTGACAATAGAGTTTTGGGGTTCAAAAGTGCCTATAGAAGAGCTTTAAGTTTTAATTATATGCTGTCAGCTTTTGTGCTTCAATCTTAGACAAAGAAAAACGACGCATTTAAAGGGGGAAGTGATTTTGAAATTTTAAAGTTAATCCGCTCAAACTTAGATTATTGTTCAATAATTTGGGATCCTTACTATAACAATAAAAGTTCGATTCTTGAACAAATTCAAAATCAGTTCCTTCGTTATTTATATTTTAAGTATTATCACACCCATTCATACACACATACGAGTTTTTATTTTAGATCTTCTACCTACTAGAAGGATACTTTCGATAATCCTACGCATAAATCCCTATGTGATCTTTTCTATGTTATGTTTTTTTATGAAGTTTTAAATAAGGAAATAAATTGTGTTGATATTCTTAACTCTGTTCATTTTGCTGTTCCATGTAGATTTTTAAGAAACCATCGTTTATTATTGAACGTTATTAAAAAATGAAATGTCATTGCTATTTTTTTATTTATTTAAATTTTATAAATTATTGAACAAGTTCTCCAATGATCTGGATATTTTTAATATGTCTGTTAAAGTTTTTAAAGTTACATGTGTTTGAATTTTTAACTGATTATATGCCTGATTATTATGATATGTCTTATTATATGACGGATTACGGGATCACTGTAACTGGATTTTTATCTGTCATGTGTGTACGTTCTAAATAAATGAATGAATGATTTCGGCGTTGTCAAATTTCAAAAGTTTGTTAACAAGCAATTTAAAAAAAAATCAAATGAAAGATGATGAAATCACAATATAATTGCTGTTCACGTTGGTCACTCTAAACAATATTTTAAACTGTAACAGCAAATTTATTTTTTAATGACAAGTAGAATCAATTACCATAAGATTTTAATTGGTGACTACTACAAATCCAATTAGTTAATTAAAGTGTAAACAACATGTTTTGGTAACGCATGATTGCACTTTTGTGAGAATTACGAAAAATATTTGCTTCCTAGACAACATTAAAAAATGTTTGCTTGAAAATCCATTTCGACTTTTCCTTTTCAAATAATCAAGTCCGAAATAAGTCAGTGCGTGTTACCTAGTCGTAAATTTTATAAAACTTTAAATCGTCAAAATAACTTATTTGTCAAGTCCTGTAATCGATGTAGGTAACCTAGGATACCGGAAGCTGTCAAGAGTCACTGTCTCGGGTTTTGTTTCGAAGACAGAACAACTAGACTAGAAAATGAAAGGATGTTAGGAGATTTATCCTTTTTTTCCCCTTTTTATTCACTAGTTTTTTTCTATCTTTGTTTTCTATTTTCTTGGTTCACTGCTTTTGTTCAAAGGTGTTTATTGAAAAGAACTAATTGGAAGTTCTATTTTGTCTTTTAAAAAAGATTTTTCTTAAAAAGAAATTTTCTTAGAATATAAATTGAGTTTTAAGTTACAGTTTAGAATTAGGAATACAATGATAACTCTATTTTTTTTTACAAACGGGTCGTACTGTATCTCATACATAAATGTAAAACTAAGTAGTTTAATAATTAAAACTTTTTTAATGTACATGCTTTTTAAAAAATATATTTATGTAGTTTATTCTATTCGCGAATTTATTTTTTTAAAGTCATGCATAAATTATTGCATGACTTTTTCTCTGAAGCTCATTTTTTCCTCTTAAAGGATTATAATATTTATAGTAAGCGTTGAGAATGCAATATCTATTGAGCTGTCTGTACCAATAAAAATGCTTTTGGATGGGAATATTTAATTAAACAATATTTTAAAACTATTTAAAATGTCTTTTGAAGAGATATTTCACTATTTTTGCATGCATACTAAAGTATACTTAAGAATTTTAAGAATTAATACTTTGAAATATATTTTGGAATTACAAACAGGATTTCGAATATAAGATTTTTTTTTTGCAAGAATCAATATTGTGCGGCTTTCTTTTAAATTGGTAAAATGAGTTAATATAAAAAAACTAGACATGATATTATGCGATTTCAATTTAGAGAAAATTGGAACTTATAAATCTTTGCAATATTTTTAAAAATAATTCATCCAAAACGTTTCATACATTTATTTTTAAAGCTATAAATCTTTTAAAAATTGTCATGAACCTTTGAATTTGTAAATTGTACAAAAATAATGGATTTTTAAATTTATTTCATTTAAAATGCTCCACACGAAATTTTAAATTGAGTTCAGTAACCTAAAGTTTACGTTTTTTTTGTTCTCAAATTTAATCTTATGATTAATCTTAAATGTTTAACTTGCAGTTTAAATTCTTTACATTTAAATATTAAATCAAACTATGAATAATAATCATTAAAGTCAGCATTTCTATTTATTCAAGCATTAAACTTTTAGAGCTTTTATTTGCTTTAATATTGAAAAAGAACCGCATAATTTAATATAAATAGAAATTTTTATGCTAGTTACTATGAACTCAAGTCTCCTCAATTAATCAGTTTTATAAAAATAAATATCGCTTGTATTCCGTTGTTAAATAGAATCGTAAATAAATTCCAATTAACAGATTTGTTGAAAAGTTATAATGAGTTTCAAACCTTTATTCAACGACCCTAAATTTGTTAATATTAATTATTTATTTTACACAAAATTAAAAGTAATTAATTAATGTTTAAAGTATTTAAGTTTAAATTAATTTCATTGAGAGTACTGCATTATATATTTTTAATGATGTCGATAATTATTCTTTTGAGTTTTCATTTCAATGAATATTTCCATTCAATAATTTCTTCATATTTTATTTATAGTATTTTTCTTGATACTTGCAAACTTCCAAAAGACTTTTCCTTTCAAGCAAAATAAAAATATTTTTTAAAACTTTGAATGAAATATTGAGATAGCTTTATCGCATAAAAAGCTGGCTATAAAATATACACTTGAGCGAATTTAAAAAGGTGAACCAAGATCCGCCAAAATATAAATAGTTATTTTTTACTTAATATAATATTTTTATTGATGTGATACAACATATTCGAAACTAAAAAATCTAAATTATTTATTAATAATACTGTACATTGTAAAAGTGGGTATTCATATAAATAATTTTAAATAATCGGCATAAATACCTATCAATCGAAATAGGTAATTGATTTTAATAAGTTTTATTGAAAAATGGAATTAATAAATTACTTCTGAATCCTATTTTTTCCAAGCTTAAATTTTAGAATTTATTCATCTAGAAATCGCCAAAGATATTCAAAGTGATCTAAAGTATTAAGTGACTGTTTACTCGTTACATTATCTTTCATTTAGTGTTTTTTGCCCAAATCTGTACCACTACTTCGTTTATATGAATTAATTGAAAACAATTTCTTCATTTAAAATAGAATAACTCTTTCAACATAACTCCAATTCGATATCAAATGGTAACATTCCGTTTCATTCATTCGTAAACTTAACATGCGAAATTCCTGACTTTTTTTTAGTTGCTAGCTCCTTTGTTTAACATACTATTTTGATTCCATTTTCAACATACATACAGTAATTGATTAAAAAAATAAAGAAGGTTATCCGAATTTCGCTGTTTTGAATAGATACTAATTGATTCTGGTGATAAGAGTTTTATTGTATTAGATTGCATGAAACAGAAGTGAACAAAATATCTGGAATAAATCCTACAAGTCGAAGCACCGTGTAATAAGATATAATTGCAAATTGTGACTTTGCAAATATCGAATGTATCTCGTTTTATGCATTGGAAGTTTAATACATATAAGTTCTTAGTTTACTTCTACGCATTTGCTATTAATTGTGTTTTATAATAACAAGAGGTGGAGGATAAGGATTGAGTAACTTTTATTTTTTAGTCCCTTCTGAACTAAAAACAGTTTTGCCGGGCTTTAGACTCAAAATACGGGATATTAAATTTCAATCATGCTTGTTTCAATTAACACTTTGCAATAGCGTTTCAATCAATGCAATTTCTTCATTACATATATTTTAAAAACACAAATTTAAAGTATTAAATGTTATTATTGCTGTAAAATTAAAATAAATATTTAATGCCAGGATATAAAAAATACCCAATAGTATAGTATTGAACACGGTTTGTTATAGATGTTATGGCCATTTGATATTTTACAATATTCTATGGCAATGTATCAAGTACTTTTAAATAACAAGATCTGTGGTATTAGGAAGTTTCAACTGAGTTCCAACGTCCAAGAGTAAGTATGTAGGCTGCTTTAGGCAGTGAGTGCTAGGCTGAAGGGTTGTAGGGTTGAGTGATTTAACAAAGTTTTAAAGTAAGAAAATATAATTTATTTCATTGATTGTTAGTTCCTGCTTTTTACTTTTAATCAAATTCGTCATTTCCTAAGAAATTACTCGTTCAAATTATTCTAAAATTAAGCACTTATTTAAAGGCTGATGCCGGAAAGTGATAAGCATTTTATCAATTTCGACAATAATTTCCACCTTATAATTTATTCCTCCCTCTACGTTACCTATTAACCTCCAGAGCTGCCTGGAAATGAGCAAAAATATATGATTCTTTCGTCAACATAAATTTTAATTTTTAAATAAAATATTTTTTAAAAAAATTAGAATCAATTTTATTTGTGATAATATGATCTTAAAATCCATTACAGCTGAAAGTATTAGAATATCGATATACTACGATGCATACGAAAGAAATTAGAAAAATGGCATTGAATGGTTTTTATGACTCTAAAATTTGTGTACTGTCACAATTCTTTATTACAAGGCTGCAAAATAAACAACAACAATATCTCAAACATTTAAATAATACCACAAAAAATGTTTACCAACTGAAAGCTACAGTTTCAAAAGAACTTCAACATGATCACACATTAAATGTATCATTCAGCAACAAAATGTCTTATTCTCTCAAACTACTTATGTCTTATCCAGAGTTGATGTTCCATATTGTGCTTAAGACACTTGAAATTGCTACAAAATGTTTTTGGGTATTTTTTTGGTAAGCAGTGTAATTGAAAAAAATCATGGTAAATAAATATTTTTTCTTTATTTTAAACTAGGTGTCACTGCAACATGTTGTTGTTGATTATGTGGTTAAAAATATCACGTGCTGGTTTATCTGCTCGTTGACTCTTTTACTTAAGCCATTCCTGGTCCCTTATTTTAATAAAGAAACTTGTTTGCTAATTCTACCAGATTTTTATTTAAAAAAAGTTTATAGTAAAAAAGTAATTAAAACTTAATTAAAGAAAAATTTGATAAGAAAATGTGATGTAATCAAATTCAACGTTGTTCAAAACTTCAAAGCAGGCTTGAAGTTTCTTTAGTTTACGATTTTGAACAAATGGCTAGGTGAACTAAGGTATAAATACAAGTACCTATATTAGTCAAATTATAAATAATTTACAAATTTACATTTACCTAAGCCATACAGCTTTTACGAGTAGAAGCTGTTTTGAAATTGAAATAACGATTGACTCCTATGGTCCTTTTACTATACAAAGTTAACGAAAATGTAAATGGAATTTATGTTAATTTAGTTTGCATAGATAATTTAGGCTGTAATGACGTAAAAATAGGAACGTACTAAATATCGATATGCCCAACTCAACACAGATGACCAGAATAAGACCCGAATTTACTGACATACTAGGCAATTAATAAAATGAATAACTCTGTAACTTCGGAGCTGGCATGAAGATCACATACTTACTCGGACCGTTTTAGGTAGAAGGAATTATGTTCGTGGAATTTATTGATTAGATAGGACAAGGCTTTATATCACCTAATGGATGACTAAATGTTAGTAAGTATGTTAATTGTTTAGGGTTCGTACCAAATTAGCTTATGAGCATACACATAATCTAGAATTAAAATACAACTAGTTACTTGAACACTCGGATATGCAGTATTTTTTAACATGAAAATCATTTGTTATGCGTTTTTGTATTTGTGGTATTATTATTATATAATATATTTTATTATTTACATAATATTAAAATTAGTTTCATAGTTTCACTTATATGTTCCAATTTTCCATAACTTTTAGCATCACTGAATTATTACAGTAATGAAAAATGACTTTATTCAATTATTTATGTTTCTCTGATGAATTAATTCAATTTTGTTGTTTTAAATTAAATAATTGCCCAAGTTTCAAGATCCCATTAAATTTGAACTTGTTAAGTAATTATGTTTTTATTTCTTAACGTAAATTTTGAACGAAGTTTTTTTAAAAAACAAACTCAAATAAGTCGGATAATCCTATAATGGGTTTTCGTAGTTACTTCACTTAGAAGACCCCATTTAGACTTCTCTTTGAACAACTTAAAATAACTTAAATAAATTGATTTTCTCCTTTGAGTCCTTTGGCTTAAATTGATTTTCCTTCATAAAAACTAAAATTATAACAAAAATACGTTTGGGTTAAATACGAAAATAATTCTTTTTCCACAAACTGAAACTTCTTATCCCAATTACTAATTTCGAAACAGCCATTTAAAAGAAAAAAGTATCCCAAATATTTCCTAAAAAATCCGGTTATTCTACAAATCGAAAAAATCTTTCCTGATTGAAATCGGACATTCTCCGTTGAAACATTGAAAGAACTCTTAATAAGCCAACTGCCGACAAAAACGGGACTAACAGTCAATAAAAACATTTTGTAAGTCCAAAATGACCCTCCCATGGGCAGAATTAGACCTCGGAACTTATAAGAAAATCCCACTTGAGAATAAGAGGGAATTGATTCGATACGATTAAGTTTTGTTTTAAAAGAATGCTTATACTTCAGGATTTTCAATGGATTTGAACCAATAGTGCTTCACACGTCGTTTTAAAGATAAAAGTTGTCATCAATTGTAAAACATGTATTTTTATTGTGAAATACCAAGTATCAATACATTTATTATTAAAACAGAAAAAAGTACCATTGAGATAGGTTTTTTAAAATTTAAAGCATTGGGTTTTACATGAAGTGAAATTTCAATAATTTAGTTTTTTTTTAATGCTTTCTAAATTCATTTTTGTGACACAATTACAGAAATAAAAAAATGAAACCCTTTCATAGAATAAAAATGTGGCAGTTATATTTCCGAAACAGAGCTTACTTCCATAACAAAAATGAAAAAAGAACTAAATAAAGAATAACATTTGGTACAAATATATAATTATTCTTCTTCTTTTGTAAAAAAAGGAGCATATTACAAATAACTGTACCTATGCTTAAATTAAAAGACATTAATAGTATAGATTTAAATACATCAAACAATAAAACTACTGTTTTAAAAGCTATAACCCTGAACAGATCAAAATTTTTTCTCACTTATAAATACCTCTTTATGAGGATTGGTGTTTAATATTTCCTTCCTTTGATGGAAGTAGATCGTTTTAGACTTATATTAGATTGTTGTAACGATGGCCGAAGCCTCAATCCCCAGGGTCGCATCAGACACAATTGCTTTATTTTATTACGGTCGTGGAGTGTCAGCGCGTGTTTTATGAGCAATTAAATCAAAGGCGATGGCGCAAAGGGCACAGTTATTAATTTTTCAGAGACTGTGATGTTACGAGAAAAAGAAATGAGATAATTAGTATTTAATTTACATTTTTATTATTTTTAGTTAGATTTTGAAGCGTTATTAAGTTTTTACAATTTGCTTACTTGAATTAATATATGTTTAAGAAGTGTTCTGTGGTAGATGGATTTTTCTTTATTACATTAACTCGCATGGACGGGAAAATGCGATGCATCTGATAGCAAACATTCAAAAGCTTACATTTATATAGTATGGTATTAAAAAAAAGTCATACATTTGTAAAATAATGTAGGGTAAACTAATGTAGGGGAGACTGGGGCTATTTTCTCCATATTGTGAGCTTTTCACCAACATAAAAAAAAACTGTCTTTTAAAATAAAATACCTATATTCCACCACTTTTTGGCAGTATGGAAAAATTTACTCTGCATATGGGGCACGTTTTCTAGCTCAACACGTTTGCATTTAATCAATTTCTGCCAAAAAGTATGTTTACTTTTTGGAAAACAAGAAATGCTAATTTATAGACATGCATGGTAGAAAGGCAATGACATCTTGATTACTTCAAAATAAATAAAAGTAAAAAATATACAATCAAAAAGAAGAAAACATTGAAAACTAACCCCAGTCTCCCCTACCGAAAAGTATCAAGAAACAAAACTTTATTTTTGTATGTATGTTGTTATATTGTATTTAATGTTATCAATACCTCAGATTCTAACAATAATATAACAGAAAATAAAGCACTAGAATATAATTCACTTTTAATATCCATTAAATAAATATTGTTTTAAGCACAAAAAATATTACATGTAGTAACTATTTAATTCATTTTAACTTTAAATCTGTGCGAATTCATTGATATTCTATATTAATTACACCATTAGGACTTTATAAACATTATTTAAGCATGTAACATAATTCGCACATAACAATGCATTAATAAATAACTAATCCTAGTTAATGGCTATTAAATATCTAAATCTAAAGTATTAATCATAATTTACAACTAATGTTTTTCACTACAAAATAAAAAGCTAGGTGTGAGAATAAGAATGACAAAGTTTATATGATATATGACAAATCTCATAATACTGCATCACTAAATGGTAATTCCTAGGCCACGGCTCTTCACTATCTAAATTGATAATAATTTAAAATTTATGTCTTTAGGATTTTTACCACTAAACAAATAACTATGAGAACTAATTAATGACAGAGTTTCTCTAAGAAATCTTGCCAATAAGTATCTCATTACCACTTTTAGCTGTCTTGGCCTCTTTAATTGAAGGACACTCTGAAATGAATCCAATTAGAGAGTTGCTGTGTTAGGTTTCTGTGAGTAAAAATAAATGCAGATTTTCTTGTATTAAAAAGTCCCCTTTGTTGAGTATAATTTTTTGAATGGTTCTATTTTCCCAGCCATACTTTTAAAACTGCCGACCCAAGTAGTAGAAGTCATGGGTTATTTTCTTTTTGGTTTTAAGTTATCGTTTGGGCAAACTGTTCCCTTTGTTCTTCCGCAGAAAGAATACGTGAGAAAATAGCTACAGAATGCTAACTACTTACTATTTTGTTCTTAAGTGGTTTTAAAAAATACTTTTACGATGCTTTTCCTGTGTATTTTACTAGTTATTCTTGTAATTTTTCTTCTAGTTCTGTACTAGTTCTTAACCTTCTGCATTTTATATTTGAAACTCAGGTTAATTTTCTTTTAGTCGTCATTCAATAAACCAAGGTAATAAGTATTAATCCGGGAATTATTTTTTTAGTTGATGAATTGATAAAAACATAAAATGTTAAGAAATAAAGTTATTTTGTATATGTAATGTATATACTTCTTAATTTAATAACAAATTAACTATGTATTTGTTTAAATTCAAAAGTTCAAAATAAAGCATGATTCAAATTATTCTTGTATTTTACTAATAAATACCTTCTTTTAAAGGTGCATTTGTCAACATTCCGAACTGTAGTGAATGAGGTAAGTTTTTATTGTATCCCCCCATCCCCCCTTTTTTTAAAAAGTGTATTTCAATTCAATACTTGATTTTAACAACTTAGTTTATGCGTAGCAGACATAATTACAAGAAAAGGCTAAATTTCTTTGCAGGTTTTTTTAATTAAATCATTGTGCAGAACAACTACTATTTTTTTTTATTTAGATAAGTACATATTTAAGATAATTGATTGTGTTAATAAAGTGTCTGAGCTGTTATTTTAGTTTAAAAGCAAATAATTCGACAAAAAAATTCCCTAAGATCAACAACTTACTTTTAAAATCTTTAACTCTTTATGTAGGAACATATGAGCTTCACAAGTTAGGAAAAAACCTATGTCAATGCAAAAACCTATTCAAAACAACAAATTCAGTGAGCCAAAATAGACCTCCCGTCCAGGAAGTGACACGAGATTGACGGATGGTCAAGATCCTGTGAACGTATTGTCTGTTACTGTTCTTGACCCAAATGCAACTAAACTTGACAGAAGATCAAGTGTGTGTTTACACAAAGACCCAACGAAAATAGAGTTTGAATTTGGAATCCTATTATGGGAAACAAACACGGTTTGGTATATCTTGGACAACAAAAGCTGTAGTCTTTGTTTTTTAAAAGTTAGAGAATATTAATAAAACTGCTTAAGTATTACACAATATTATTATGTACTAGCTTTATAAACACGGCGTTGCACGGGTGTACCCTTCATAAGGGTGATATGTTTAATATGTAAATTTATATATGTAAATTTATATATGTAAATTTATATAGTCTATTTTATGAAAATTGATCCAATCGCCACTGATCAGCACACCATCATTATATTTAACCTAATCTCATTCTGATATAAGCATTAATTAGAAATAAATTAAGTGGATGCCCGATTATATCCAGGCTCTTCCTGGACTCTAAATTCCCCTGAAAAAATTGCCAATTTCATAAACAAACAAAAAAACCTTGCTTAGCTGTATCTCAGTGATCATTTGAGGTAAATAAAAGCTTTTAGATCAAAACACAGAAAAGTATCTTACGTTTATTTCCCTTAAATAAGTTTTAAATATACGTGAAAGTTTTTGTTATAAAATTTCTAAGCTAACAAAAAAATTGCATGAAAATATTGAGAAATTTTGCCTAAAAGTATCTTAATTCATTAAAAAACATTTAGCTTATAGTTCTTAGCATTCTTCCGTGGTTGTCAAACTCCCACTAAAACACATAATAACAACATTAGTGACCTTTTTAAAAAAGCCCTCAAACCCAGTCTTGATTGCTTTTTTTTAAAAGGTCACTAATGTTGTTATTATGTGTTAAACCTTGGTATTAAATTTTAAAATCAAACAATTTGTTTTTTCACAATAAATGAAAGCATCCTAGTACTGAAGAGTTTCATTTTTAACAGTTCTGAAATTAGATATTTCGAGCAAACGAATTACTTTTGAAAATATAGTTTCGAAACGAAATGGAAACAACCTATCATTCATTTTTTAAGAGTTTCATTTTTAACGATGTCTTTATATCACTATCCTATAATTAATTGCAAGTTGTCCAAACTAAGTTTGACGATAATGCAATTTTTATGAGCAAATAATGCAACCAATATTTTTGCTTAATTGCTATTTAATTGATAAATCGATTAATAACTTGTCAGAATTTCAACTTATTTAATTTTCTGTGTCATTAATGATACATCATACTGAGAGTAAAACAAATACTTTTTTAAAACCTTAAATTGAATATTTATCTTTTTAGTTTACGTACTATACATTTATTTAAGTGTTAGGATTTTTATTACAATTTTAATTAGAACTGTTGTAATAAAAGTATAAACTTATGTTTCGGATAGAGTTACATTAAAATTCGTTGCAATTATTAAGTTTTAAAAATTCACATTTTGGAGTTAATTTTTTTTTTTGAGTTAGTTTTTAGTTAGTCTGAAATAAACACTTTGAATGTATGCGTTTTTTTAATGTAACAGTGGAAGAATGTGATTTATATGGTTTCTTGTGTACAATGCAGGCATATTATTTTCAACAAATTTTATAAATGTATAAGTATATAACTTTACCTCAAACTAACTGTGTCATATTCCTTAGTTTATAATGTAATGCAAGGCAACATACTGTACATATATATTTAATTCATTAAAAGTAATTAAATAAAACGTAATTAATCATGCCTTTATATGTTTGTTATTAACTTTTTATTATTATTATATTCACTAATAATAATTAAATGCTTGAATAATAGAGTACTATTCATTGGACTGTACATAACATTGATAAAAAAAATTGATTATCTAGACAACCAACAATTGAAAGAGTAAAAAATAATTTACTTTGTTAACAAACACGGAAAATTATTAAAATTTATTGAAATATAATGAAGTAGATTTGCTTTTCCACAATTGAATATGACAGCGATTAAAAGAAAACGATTTTATTTTCTTGTAAATTTAATTAAAGTATAGCTTTTGTTTGTGAAGAATAGAATTATTTAAGATGCTTTTTCTTTATTCTGTATAAAATATTCCTTATCACTAAAATTGATTTATTCACCCTTAGAAGAACAAAATTTTTTAATCCAAATAAAAATTTTGCTTTCAAATAATTCTGAAGTATTTGGTCATTATTAAGAGAAGTAGAACTAAAAAAGTTCTTTAATGTGATAAGAAAAATTAAATTTGGATTCTAAGTAAAATAATTAAAAATGTCGCCAGTGGATACAAATAAAAATTTTATTTCATCAATAATTAGAAACTCTATACAAAATTCTTTCTTCTGTTTGCAATCGAAAGTTTCATTTAAGGTTTATGTCATTTACATACTTTTTATGTAATTGCAATTAACTTTAAATTTAAGTAAATTAAATTTATTGATTTTTTTATTGTTTGGAAAAATTTTATATACAAAACTCAATTCACTTTGGAACGCATCTATCATTTCTATCATTTTGAAACGCATCCTTAATAATAAACTGAATATCAAAACCTGATAATCACATATTTTTCGGGCATTTCTTATTTGTACAGTAAACATTGTGTTGATTTTTTTCTACTGACTGACTATTCTACTTGTTTACCAATCAAACGACTTGATTTATTTATAATTCTAAATCGGAGTATAAAATCATTCTTTCTCTAAAAACCTTATATACACTGCAAAAAAAATCGGTTAACTTCACAGAATCATCTACTTAAAGACAAAAAATGAAAATTCATTCAAAGAGTTTTTCTTTAAAACTATGTTGTTTAAAGTAGAAATAGTTTTTTTTCTAGATTTTGAACCGCGTAAAAAGTGCTGGACTGGAAATAAACAAAGATTGTAACTGCTTTTTTAAACTCTCTGTGCTGAAATATCTGAGTTGGGACCGAGTTGGGTTAAAGATTGATTCGAACCCAGGTTTGGCAGTGTATTATTCCATCGTAGTATTGTGAGTCGGAGACCCAGTGGCTTAGTGTTAGTGCTTCGCATTGCTACGCCACAGATCCGGGGAGCGACTCCCGGATTGGGCAAGGTTGACCCATCCTTCCATCCCTTGAGTGGGTCGATAGAATAGGTACTAAACATGCTTGGGAACTAAACACTGGAGGATCCGCGCGAGACTGATCACCTTACCGGGACATATGACTAGCACCCCAGAGCCTTATGTCAGGAAAGCTGAAATGGGCACGGCAGGTCTTGGCCCAGTAAGGGGCTGTTGCTCCGGGGAGTTTAGTTTTTTTTAGTATTGTAAGTCAGTATCCACGCCTGCCACTGGGGTGCCCGGGGATTTGAATTCCTCCTGTGGGAGACAATATTTTTTTTTATGCAGTTTGCCATTCACAAACAGATTTTGCTATATTTTTTCACATAGTATTAAATAAGCAGATTATCTCTGTAAATTATACGGTATATTTTGAAATCACAAAGTATCAGTTTTTTTCTGAAAAATAACGTACTTCTTAACAGTGCATATAAACAAACTAGTTTACTTCATATGAATAGATGCAAAGCAATACTTAGCTAAAATATCCCAAACGAATGTTGATCCCTTCTGATTTTCTTTCACTTACGGTTTCTTTTCCCTTTATCATAAAACAGGCCAGAATATTTATGACACCAATCTCTTTGCTCCTCACTTATATCATCTAAGGGCATTTGATTATGTTCATTCATATAAACAGCTGTTTGCTTTATGTTTTTTCCCCAGTAATTATCATTTGAACTTCCTTTTATTCACTGAATATTTTTTTGTAAGTTTATTTTTAAGTACCGACACATGGTATCAAACTCTGTTGGTTTTGAAACCTACTTTGGGCAGGAATGTTCGTGCTTTCCAATGAATCTTAAACTTCTGGAGATATTTTTAATTCCTCACTTAGAAATGCATTTTCTGATCATTCATTTTTTAGATTTTTTAAATATTTTTTTAATATTTTTTATAATTTTGGCGGTCAAGCCTTTGCAGACTCGGCATATTCCCCAGAACAGAGAGCCATTCTTCTGTGGCACCATCTAGGGGACTCTAGCTACCAATTTTAACGCCCAGATTACAATGAATCTGAGCTCTCTGTGGATGTTAAAGCATGCCGAGATTTAATTAGATACAAAAATTTATTAATTTTATATTTGTTCAGTATAATCCTAACTTTATTAAACCTTAATAAAATATTTTTTGAAAAAAGTAATTTCAGTCCATTCAATATCTCAAGCACATGAATAGTTATTTACAAACATACTAAACATTTCAACGAAATTAAGAAATTAAATATTTCGTTACAATTCATGTAGAATTTTATGTAGTCCCTATTACATTTGGGTAGGGCACATTGTGTGGGGAACAAATAAAGTGGTATGATGTATGCAATATGTGGCATATTTTGCAAGTGTTTAAATGTATTAATATTTATTTTAACCAATTAATATTAAGCCTGACATAAATAACACGGTCCTTGACAAACCACGAAAATCAACAAATAATTCTTATATTTTACGTCTCTGCTCATAATTTTCATCCTCTCCTCACAGTCTCCCAATTACAGATACCATCACACCCTAAGTATGTGATCTTCGTTCTCAGAGGAAATGGGATATTTTTTTGTCCTTCAGAGGAGGATTGACGAATGGCAAAAATAATTCTGTTGCCAATTTGAAAAGAGAACCCACTAAACTTAAATTTCAATAATAACATTATATAATTGACTTTCAAAACGTGACAGGACATATAAAGTTTTCTTTTTAAGTTGTCTTCTCGTCAGAAATTACTTTAAAATCTTCTGAAAGGACCGAAAATGAACCAAAACGTATGGTTGTTCTCTTTGCGTAAATTTAATTTTTTTAAATGCAATATTTATTTAGAGAGACCATCAAAATTGTACTTATTTTTTTAAAAAAAATATTTCCAAATCCTTTCCAAAAGTAAAAAAGTTAATTATCAATAAATACTCATTATTGAAGTTGTTTGAAATTTTTGTTTATTTATAAAAAGACAAATGCATAAAATACGGAAAATGCGGCGTCTAAACCTCAGAAGATTACAAATATGTTTTCAATATTAATGGCTTAAAAGTGGAAATAACTTATTATAGAACTTTACAACTATGTTAAAAGTCAATCTATAATAATAAAAGAAAGAGTCTGTCTGTCGGTCTGTCTGTCTGTGTGTATGTCTGTGGATCACAAAAGACCTACTTAGAATGCTCTAAAAAATTCGAAATTTTTAATATAGATTCCTTTTAATACCTACGTGTGCACCTGAGACTTAGTTTTTTCATATTTGATTGTGATTTTTAATTAATATAATTAGTTTCGTAAAAACGTCATCCACGTGGGATGGCGGGACCATAACAGGGCTTGAAAATACATGGACATGGCCGAAACGGGGGCTTGCCGCCATCCTCTATTAGTTTGATTGATTGAGTTTGGTTGAGATTGCGCTCGCCCTAAGGCTGCTTCATCCTCTATTAGTGTTAGATTTTTTAAGTTCGCATGCTCCAACACGAATTTAATTTTGTTTTGATTTTGAGTGTATTTTCACAAGTAAGCATGCCTCTAAAAGGAAGCAATGCGAAGTTAACGGGTTCCCAGTAAGGCGGGACCATTTAAAATAAAACACATTATAATGGAATTAATCATACAAATATCTATCAATTTATGTTAGGGGAAAAGAGGGGCATATGAAAAGAAAAATAAGTTAGCCTTCATGATATTGTAAAGGGCTCCCCACGAAGAAGCGACTTCCAAGTCGATATTTTCTTTTCATTCATAAATTAACATACTTCAATTCAAATTTTTTTAAAAAAAATTCTGGATTTAATTTAAAGTGTAATGTAGGAACATTTTTAGGGTTATTTTCCCTGTATGCGTTGTTTCATGATACTTATAAAATCTTCCCCTAATGCAATATCTTAACAAGCATTTTGATTTCCACACTAAATTTTCCATTTTTTAATAAAAAGCTTTAAGGACCGAGTAAACTAACGTATTAGCTTTATCAACTGAACAAATTATTGAATTGCGGAAAAAATCTTTGACGGGACTGCTTTTCTTTGTCAAAAGACTAACGAAAGCAACTCCAGATAGAAATGTTTAAATTCAAGTGGTCTAATCTGCTGACCGTGTAATGTGTTTTTGAGACGTTATGCTATGTGCCAGTTTAAGAAACGACATCGTCGCTTGACCTCATTTGTGCAGCCAATAAGTAACTCTGGTGCGATTTCTAATTCAACCATACCTATGGTATGCATTAGTGACTAGAAAATGAAAAACTTCACAAACGAACCACCGGACGGCTAATTCGCCTAAACTTGTACGGTCCCGCCGACAGTGACGCTACAGCATGGTCTTCTTTCACACAGCAAACCACCTTTCAAATTGATTGTCCATTTCAAACTTCAGTGAGAAAAAAAAACTAGTCAAAAACAACATCCTCTTAAAGTCTTTACCATCCCCATCCACAACTTACCGAATGTTTCCGCTGTCTCAAATTCAACATCTCATGGATGTGATCTCCTAAGGACATTACGGGTTGTTTTTTGTCCTTGCTGACAAACCCCACAAACTTACCATCCGACGGCTAATTCGTCTTAACTATAACGGTCATGTCCACAGTGCCGCCATCAAGTATTATTGTCGTCTTTCCCATAAGAAAACCTCCATTCCTATAGCCAATTGCAAACAACAGTGATAGGAAAACTAGTCAAAAACAACATCATCCCATAGTCTCTACATCCCCCATACATAACTTACCGACTGTCTCCGCTGTCTCAAATTCATCATCTCATGGATGGGATCTCCTAAGGACATTGTTGTTTTTGTCCTTGCCGAGGGGATGATTAAGTGGATGAAATAGCAACTGTTTTATCAAACCCCACAAATTTACCATCCGACGGCTAATTCGTCTTAGCTATAACGGTCACGTCTACAGTGCCGCCATCAAGTATGGTCGTACGTCTTTCCCATAAGGCCCATTTCACACCTGCACAACTACTTGCAACTGCAACTCGTAACTTATTGTAACCTGGTTTTTCGGGTTTCCACACAAAATTATTTATCTCGGAATTTGGCAAGTTTCTTCTTTTTGTAAGCAAACTTTAATCAAACTATAAGCATCGTTTGCATCAAACAGAAATTTATGCTTCCGAACTTCCTTAATAAGATCAATTTCCATTTTTGCCATTCATTTACTACCCATTTTCAAAAGCACAGATTTTTGTATTTTTTGCAAGCAAGGAAAGTTGGCGACTTAAAAGGTAAATAAACAACCAGTTGGCGAAGTCTACCTCACCACAATGCCGCCAAACAAATAACGAGTCCTGATTGGCTAAGGTTACATGCAACTGAGATTTTTTCGTGCTCGCATGAAAAAATCTCACGACTTGAGTGCAACTTTTTAATGCACGGTGTCCTATGGGAGTTGCAAGTAGTTGTGACAAGGTGTGAAATGAGCTTCAGGTAGGCGAATACCCAAAATTCCCCTAAATTCTAAAATTTTTACTATTGCTTTAATCTTTTCCAAATTTGGCATACTGATTTCAAATACAATGAATAATACTCTTTAGGCATTTTTTAAAATTTAAATATAATTTATTTATTTTAAACGGTGTTTTTCTACTAAAAAAAGGAGGTTTACGCTAACAATTCTACCACATTGAATTTTCATCCTATAAACATTAATTATGTGTTAAATGCTTCGTTTTGAACTGATGCATGCAATGACCCTCTAGAGTTGCATACAATTTACAAGAAAAGAAGTTATTAAGAAAAATGTTATAAATTAACCACAAAAAAAAAAGGATTTTTTTCGATTAACTTACACTTGGACATTTTTTGAAAAAAAAAACTTATGTTTTTACACCGGATGTTAGAGGTTCATGGCACAGATATATATTGAAATAGCATCTGTAAAAAATTTCAGATAAATTAATGTAAAACTTTTTATACTAGAAATGTTGGCGCAACCCCCCTTTTTTAGGTGAAAAACACCGTTTAAAATAAATCAATTATATTTAAATAAAAAAAAAATGGCCTAAATAGCATTGCTCATTATATTTGAAATCACTATGCCAAATTTGGAAAAGATTAAAGTAATAGCAAAAATTTTAGAATTTTGGGTATTCGCCTACCTTAAGAAATTCTCCTTTCATATAGTCAATCGCAAATACCAGTGAGAGAAAAACTTGTCAAAAACAACATCCTCCTATAGTCTCTACCATCCTCCATTCATAACTTACCAACTGCCTCCGCTGTCTCAAACTCATCTTCCCATGGATGTGATCTCCTAAGAACATATGGGTTGTTTTTTGTCCTTGCCGAGGATGATTAAGTGGATGAAAAGGCAACTTTTTTATTAATTCCCACAAACTTATCATCCGACGGCTAATTCGTCTTAACTATAACGGTCACGTCTGCAGTGTCGCCATCAAGTATTGTCGTCTTTCCCATAAGAAACCTCCGTTCAGCCATTGGGGGACTTTCACGGTCATTTCCACCTGAGCTTCAATTCCAAATCGCTGTGGAAAACAAGCGGTTTGACAGGTTAGAGCAGTAGGATAAGATAAGCACGTGGTTTGACAGCTGTATAGGATAACATTAACACGTGCCTCGGAAGCTGTAGGATAGCAAACCGCGTGACATCACATGAATGTTCCCCATTGCAAACAACAGTGAGAAGAAAACTAGTCAAAAACAACATCCTTCTATAGTCTCTACCATCCCTAATACATAACTTACCGACTGTCTCCGCTGTCTCAAACTCATCATCCCATGGATGTGATCTCCTAAGGACATTACGGGTTGTTTTTTGTCCTTCCGAGGATGATTAAGCGGATGAAAAATCACCCGGGTTGACGTTGAGTGCGGGGCAGAGTTACGAGAGGCCGTTACTTTAGGGCAGGTAGTTGGGGTAAAGTTTGTGGAGGAAACTTTATAGGGCTTTTCTGGATATGAAGGGTTATGGATATTGGTGTGCGTCGTTTTGGTTATAAGTTGAATTTAGGGGAGCTTCAGAATAAAATTGTATCTTAAGTTTAAATCTTACGTGATAAATATTCCACTAAGCAAAAATCGTATTAGAAAAATAAATAGTACAAGCATTTTTTATATTTATCTTGGAGATTATTTTAAGAGTTGAATAGTTGATGTTAATTTAATTAATCTGCAAATTTAATCATTTCTTGAACAACACATTATTTACTCTCATTTATGAATTTTTTAAATATTATTTTATGACCTTTAATTATTTTCGAAACAAGAAAAAGAATTTTTCTATTAAATTATCTTATTAATTCCATTACATTAAAATATAATTTTATTTGACTTATAAAGAATATTGAAACAGAGTATTTTAGATAATAACCTTTGAAACTAATTTGAAAAACAATTATGTTCATTTTTATATTAGTTATACTTTTAATCATCTTAAAGTTTAATAATGCAGCATTTTATAAATACATTAACTTTTAAATCCTTAATGAACATTTGGAATTAGCATTGGAGCTTTAATGAAAATCTTCTTATGGATCAGTTGTGGCATCATAAATTTCACTGAAATTGTTAAGAAAATACATTTTCTTTTTACTTATATTTTCAATTATTATTTTTATTGATTCATTCTTCCTTAACTTGTTAAAAAGTCATTGTAAGAAATTTATTGATATTTTATTACTTAAAAGATTTTAAATAATTTGGTTTAAAAATATTTTTGAAGAAACTTCCTTTATACCAAGAGGAAAATACTTTTCTCTTAGCTATAGCTTTGAGGCCTGGTAAATTAGGCTTAGAAAATATAACCACCATTACATTAATCCAAAAGCAACCCTCCACATGACAATGTTATAACAAACAAACCTTGAAATTTCTACGCTATAAACCACAGCCCTCGACGTTACAACCTCACAAACAACAAACCTCAAAATTACTACACTTTGAAACGCAGCCCACGACATTACAACCTTACAAACGAGAAACATTAAAATTACTACGCTTTAAACCACAGCCCTCGACCTTACAGCCTTACCAAGAAGCCTCAAAATAATTACATTGGCTAATTTCATGTAAATGTAGTATAGATCAACATTTAAGATAAGATATTTTTTTTTTTAATTTTTTTAAATGATTCAAATTAAATAAAACACATTATATTATTTAGTTTTAATAAGTTAAGATCAGCTATTCCGTTAATTTTTTTCATTTAATGTTAAAAATTGTAGTTATATTCACCTTTTACACACGTGACTTCCCTTTAAAAAATGTAGTTTTGCATGGAATTAGCTCATTATAAACCACAACCCTCGACTTTACAACCTTACACACAACGTAGCAACTCTACAAAACAAACCAAAAGAATTTCGCCATTTTTTTCTATTCACCTCAAATCCTAAAAGAAAAATTCTGGAGCTGACTTCCTGACCCATTAACACTGTTGGATAGCTTCCAAGGAAGAGGATCGGTAAAACTGCTTATTTATTTGTTGGAGTGTCGCTTTACCCCACCCCGACACTAGAAAAGCTATCTTTTTCGAAAGTATGTTTTTGGAAATTATTGTTGGAAGAGTAGTTGTTTTGTGCTGTGTTATTTATAAAAAGATGTTTTTCTCAAATTTGTTTTTTTTTCGAACGTGTGAGATGATTGCGGTGACTTTTTTGCGACTTGACAATTAATTATTGAAGCATGTTAAGTTATCTTGTATTAAAAGTTTTTGTATTTGTAGTTTGATTGCCATAAACTGATTTTCTTACTTATTATATATATTTTTACTTAGTAAATTTTGCAAGTTAAATAATTATGCCGTATTATAGATAAGTAATACCGTCAAAAAACATAGCGTTCAACACAGCTACTTAGATTGGACAAATAATTACTTCTATGTGAAATAATAACCAAGAATCAAAAGAATTGAAGAGTATAGTTTGTAATAAAAATATGTATCCTTCTATTAAATTGCAAACTTTTGAATAAATAGAGTGGCATGTTACGAATTTTGATATTAAAGAAAAGCTTTATAACAAGATTGAAGTTAGTCTAGTCTAAAATAGAATATAAAAAAAAAGTTTTTTTTTTTTGTACTTTGACAATAAATGATCTATGTTCAAACGTTGGCACACTATTTCTTCTAGACACATACTCAAAATCCAAAAAATATTTTTTCAGTGACGGCGTATAAAAAAAATATTGTGCTGGATAGTTATATGTTAAATAATTAACAAAATAATACCAAAAAAAAAGAGAAAAGAACAAGTAAAATATAACGAGTCTACTGTTCCTTCACATATCTGATAAGAAGCGCAAGAGCAAGAGATCATCCATCTTTAACCGAGAACAACCTGAAAATCGCGGGATAAGCTTCTGGGTCACGCCTTGCAGTGTGCGTAGAAATGCTGGATTGTCAGTGTGATAGATTTGTTAAAAAGAGAGCTGGATTAGAAATAGAAAGTGTGGATTAAGTGGATTTATATAGGGGTGCATGTTTTTGACGTTTTTGACTATTAGATTAAATGCGGAATAATAAATACAAGGGGATTTTATTTGAGTGTTGTTGGTTAGATTCTGATTGTTTTACTAAAAGTTATTTTTTGAATATAATAAATAATTAAATTTTATGAATAACTATATCATGACATACATAATTATTATGAATAACTATATCATGTTACATATCTAAGATATGAAATGTATTATTTGAGCATTTTATCGCGGATAAGAAATATAGCGTTAAGATCAACGAATTTATAGAATTGTTCTATTTGATCGAATTAGACCATTTAACTAAATTTATATATTTATTTTTGATAGTATTGCAATACGGCTCTTTATTTCTAATTCTTATGAGATTTTTAAGGAAATAAAATTGTTGAAAATATAAATTATCCTAACTTACGTCTCGATGCACCAAATCGTTTAGGAATAATTTACTTTCATAGCTATATTTTAAACGTGTATGTATTTACAGCTATATATAGCTATAAAAAAATTTGAGATCTGCGTTTATTTAATACTAAACTTAGTTTAAATAGTTTAACGCAAAATTTTAAACACACAGCTTTGGAGATGGTCAAGTGCATTTTCTCAGTCGTTTGGTTTTGCATTCTTTGGAGATAAGTGATGAAATAAATATTATTTAATAGTTTTATTTATTGTAAATCTAATAAAAACACGTATTCAAGATCATTGTTTTTTAAATGAATACTTATTTAGTTTAATATGACTATGATGCATAAAATATATAGCATTAAATTACTAATTATGTATGCACTGTGATAAAATGTATTAAAAGAAATTTCTTTAATGCAATCAAGGCCTAGCTATAAGCAACGAAACTAAATCTCGCTACTGAGAATTTTTCTACTCAAAAGGGAGGAAATAATCCTTTTTCTGAAACATTATTAAAGTATTTAATTTAAAAAATCTAAGCATTGACTCGGTTATATCAGAGTTTTATTGTCTTTAAAAATATTTTATGCTTCCAGCTGGAATTATATTTTAGAAGTATTCAAATATCCCTTTTGCGTTATGACACTAACTTTTATTTTATGAAACTGCTTAATCTAATATAAAGTAATAATTCAAAATTAATGCATACAAAGTTTATTATTGTTAATGCCGATTCTTGTTTAGAAAGAAATAGTTTTATTACAATTTATATTTAATAATGTTTAACATAAATTTCTATATAATAGTCGAAATTTTTATGTGGTTTGAAAAAAGTGTCGTCCGCAGCGTACTAACCACCTTATTTTATCAAATAAAACAAATTTTAAATATTTAAGGTATGCATTTATTCAAAAGACATATTTTATTTACATTCCAAACAATCTACATAAGTGTATAAGGAAAATTTCCGTGTCTTATTTTCTTTCATTCCCATATAATCGTGACTGAAAGTGTATCAAAAGCTGCTTATCACACTAAGTTGCAGTTTCCCTACGTGCATGCAAGAAAAAAAAGAATCTGCGCAAACCCACATTACGCACAGTCCCTACAGACAACACGTATCCTCACGATTCTGTACCTCAGAATAAAACTGGAACAAGTCATGTCTTGTTATACTTTTGTGAGTTATAGTGCTCAAAGCTTTAACACTACACTGTCAAACATTAGGCGCGTTTCCATGAGCCATCTAATCCATGGAATGCCAAAATCCCCATTAAGGGAAAAAGAGGTCGAGCAGGATTTTCAACCCACATGATAATCTGTGGCCGAATCCATGGTATGAAACGTCGAACCCTCTTTCATTGGAGGGTTTGCGAACCCCCAATGAACCCTGCAATTCCGGTTCTGTCTGGGAAAAAATCCCCAAGTGGGAAAAATTGCCGAGTTTTCTCTTCAATCAATGGATTCGATGGCTCATGTAAACGTGCCTATTGTGTACTTGGTTCCATCATGTTAAGGGCTCCTAGTAGCTGTGCGGCGAAATGTTTCACCATATAGAGAATAAATATAAAGAGAAAAGTATACCAATACAATTATCTGGACACATAGAGTGCTATTTAAATAAGTGTACCCAAAAATTTTGAAACTGCTTAAAATTTTGTAAATTTGAAGAGTGTCGTATTCAGCGGCCATTGCTATAACGCTTTAATCATGACTAGAGCCAATAAAACTTCAAAATAAAATACTTTAATCCAAAAACTATACTCAAAACGCTTATTTCGCTACTCATGACAGGAACATACGATAAGTCAATGTGCTAACATTATCTTTTCATCTTTACGCGTCATAATCACGTTACATAGGAACTATGAAAAAGGATTGTAACCCAAAATAATTAATATGAAATGGCATAACAAGCAGTTATGAGCAAATTCCAAAATATTAATCAATGTGCAAAATAATATAGTTTAGATGAAACATCATAAGTATTTTCACTTACACTCCTACAGTTCTGACTACCACAATTTTTCCAACTCGTAACTGAAATTATATGAAGAATACGTGAATTCGTAGATCATCTTATGATATTGTTCCACAAAAGGGAGCAAAGAACTTTTTCCCTCCCTCATTTCCTGATACATAAGGCCCATCATAAGAATTTCTTTCTTTGAAACTATTTTTTATTGATGGCTAAGGGAAGGTCCATAAGAAATTTGGCCCCCGTGTAAAGATGAAAGGAACTAAAGTCGAATGGATACTTAACCGAAAAGGGTTGAATCAGAGAAAAAGGCATATTCCATTAATATAGTTTAAGTAAAAAATAAAATAAGTTTCATCAAAATTAATAAAAAGCTTTGGTGTAACTTTCTAAGATTATATTTGTTCATTTTGAAATCGGGTCTGTCGTTTTTATCACAAAAATATCTTTTTTGTTTAATCAATTCCAAATTAACATTATGCGTACTAACGTAACTTCTCGATTACTCAACAGGATATGTATTATTTGTATTAAACTCAAATACCTTATCTTCTCGGAAAGACATAACTTAATTTTGGGGGGCTGGGGAGCTCAGTCGGTTAGGCACTCGCCTAGCATGCGAATGGTCCCAAGTTCGGGCCTGGGCATCGCCAAAATAACTGCCGACCTATAAATGGCCCGTGCAGCCAAAATGTCCGACGAATAATACCCCTTGTAATGGAGTGCACGTTAAATACCCTTCAAAGTCCTAACGCTGCGTACGATGTCGCCCTTAACGGTTGCGTTGGGTGCCTATTCAGGTGTCGGCTCGTCACTTGACTGTGGTTCTAAAATACGACGCCCGTCGCCAATAGCCCTCGTGTAGCTCTAGTGCGACGATAATTCAAATCTACCTACATACATATATTAATTCTGAAACAATTTCTCTTAGTACCTTTCAGCCAATCATATTTCCATTCGAAGTGTTGTATGATTTAGTTCTTTTATGGTATTGGATTGGCATGACATGACGTTTTGTGCCTTCTGGGGGCTGCTATGAAAAGACAGGATTTTTTTCAGCAGTTCATGGGTGTAATTGTGTGTTCAGAAAGTTTTGACGAGTTTAGGAAACAGTAATATGTGCTGTTTCTTTAGAAAATATGAAAATAAATACTTTAGTATTGGGTGCATTTGTTTAGAATTAGTAAAGTGTAAATCTAATATTACATGAAAATACTTTGTTTTTGCAGTTTTTTTTAAGTTTGTCCGGAGCCATGCAATGTTATTTATAGAATTGAAATAGAATTCAAATAATAAAACAAATATATTAAAGTAAAAAAAAATAAATGAGTGCACATTTTTTGTGCTTAAATAGTTAACGTGTTTGATATCGAATCCGTAAAAATTCGATTTTTTTTACTAAACACAAATTCAAATTTACAAATAAAAAAAGTATCATGCTCTTACATAACAGATTTTGTATATCTTAGAGTTTATAGAGAAAAATTATAGCTAAATTTCCTGCATCAATTTGAAATTATTTTTGTATAATTATTAAATTTTTATATTTATTAATCTCTAACTAATTTATTATTTTAACTACTATTTAATTAAAACTCAATAAATCCGAACAGACGATGGAAACATATTTTAATTATGTTACAAATCATTTTGTATATCTTTATTATTATTTTTTTTTGGGGGGGAGGTTAACCGCTTGTAGTCTAAACTTTAAATATGAAAATATGTAATAAAATAAAACACATAGAGTAATTATTTCATTTTGTTCATTTTTCAGAGGAAATTTTTTAAAAAAATCAATGACTCAATACATAATTTATGATGCAAAACGTATTCTATTTTTAAATTTCAGTCAAGGTAAATAAAATATCATATTTGAATGACAATTTAAAATCACCAGGAAATAGTAATTTCATTTTAAAACTGCATTTCCCAAAGTACAAATAAATTATTTTTGTTTTTCAAATCTTGGCGCACTGCTATCGCCAAAGAGATTTCTACAGATTCTATTGATTCATACTACAAAAGGCGTCGAATAGTATTTGTGAAAGTGAAAGAGAAGAAAATTTAATTTTGAAAATTCAAACAACTTCCCTTCGACTATCCAACAATTTTAGTTTAAAATTGAAATGAAAGTGGAAAGAATTTGAAAATGTATAAGATTCCAAAATTTGTTTTTATCACAAGGAGATATTTATTGTTACGTAAGTACAAAATACACTTTTTTTATACTAATTTTTGTAATTAAATTTCAATTCGATTTATTAAAATAATAGTTTTATTAAAAATTTCAATCATCACTGTATAATTTTTTTTCTATCTTCTGATTTATAAATATTTTGTCAAAATTTTCATTTGCTAAAAAGAAATTGGCTTTCTTATTCTTTTAATAAATTAAAATGTTATTTGAATATTATAAGTCAATAGAAAAGCTTGGTGAAAAAACTCTCAGTGTAAACAAATGTGCATTGAAATCGTAACATATTACATTTTTACAGATTACCTTTCAATAGCTTAATAGCATGTCATTCATATAAAGTACGAATAGATAATGCTTATAAAATATTATTTAAAAGCAATTTATTCGTTTCTAAATATCTTATCACTATCCTGACAAATGAGTATAAACTTTACATCTAAGAGTGTCACGGAAAATGCAAAGCAAATATACATTATAATATTGTTTTAAACGATTGATTAGTTATGATTTCAGTTCGTCACAACTCAATTTGAAACAGAAAATGTAGATAAACAAAATGCAGTTAATGAAAGTATAAAAAAATAACATAGTTTTCAATTAAATTTCTATTTAAAAAAAACTTGTTTTTTTTTTCATTTTTCGTTTCTTTCTCAATATTTTTAAATAAAACACTTAACAATAATAATCCAACAAATTTTTATTTTTAAGTTTTTTAAAGGGTTATGCAAAGTTTTATCCAAAAGTTAAATAATAAGCATCACTTCTGTATATTTAGTTAAAGAGGCAATATTACGATATTTGTAATATCATATTAAAAGTTACACGATACCTTTTGTTTTAGCAGATTTCTTCAGAGTTATATAAAAAATTTCAATTTGAAGAAATTGATGAGTAAGGTAAATAAAATATATGCTGCTAGAAATTCAATCAAAGAACTTTATTTGTGTTGCTGAAATGGGGTGAAAACAAGCTTGAACTAAGAACCTTTATTTCGTTTTCGAATTAGTTTTACGTTGAATGATAAGCAGCGTTCTTTTAATGAAAAGAGCATGGTGAGTTGCTGCAGTGAATTAAACTTCTATTTTTAGCATCGTTATATTGAATATTCTGCAGTTTTAGTTATATTCCTTATTTAAGGAATGTACGGTTTTTTTCGTTAAAAAGTAGTTATAATTTAAAACGGATAAAGTGATTCATGATCATTGATAAAAAAACAAAACGCATGCATTGTAATTTAGAAAACTTTTTAAAGAAAATAATGTCTCGAATTAAACGGGAAATTCTAAAACTTATACAAAATAAATGTAAAAATAAGCAACACGTCGCAGATTCAATTACTCTTTATTCACGTATTAAATTAAAAATGCTTACGTTATAAGTCAACTATATACCTAACAATAAGTAACAAAAAGTAGGTCTACCACTGTTTAAAAGCATAAAAAGGAGTTTAAACGGCGTAAAATTTCATTAAATGTTGCATTAAGTTCAATAAAAAGTACAATTTATAAAAGACTTAAAAAATAATTTACCAAATGTACCAGAAAAGTTACATGGTAACAATTTTACTTGTAGCACAAAATCAGTTTATCCTGAAACAATTTCACTTGACTTTTTCCTTTGAGTACGACAAGGAAATTCATTTATCTCAAATGGGTTAAATTAGAAACAACTTTCACCATGGAGGTTATAAGAAAACGAAAAAGATGCTTGGCTAGAACTATACCTTTTTGAAAATCTTTGATGGAAACTAATTTTTTTCCTATTATAGATTGCTGTACTGTATTCGAATTAATTTCTTTACAACCAGATATAATTTTTCGCGAAATGACATATAGACTAGACTAGCAAAAGCTGTTCTGCTAGCGGCGCCGGCTGGTAAACTGCAGTGAATTGAACAACATTGAATTGGACCATTTTGACTCTAAAATATTTAGTACTTAAGTATGCTAGATTTTAGCATGGAGTTTTTGAGTGTATAGAACAGTGGTCCAAGTCCTTAGCCTAGATATTGCAGTTTACCTGCCAACAGCAGTGATGTTGTTTACTGTAGAATGAGCGACGTACGCTACGCTGTCCTGGTATTGAAGGGGTTGAGCATGTTCTACAATTTGAACTCGTATGTATGGTTTTAATTATTATTCGGAAAAAAACATTTACCATTACTGATGCTGGTGCAGAAGCCACCTGAAGACTTTCTTACCCAAAACCCAAGAACCGTATTCTGCTTTAACAGAAAATTAAACAATTTAAATTGCATATTTGTGCAATTTCAACCAAAATAGCTAGATAGAGGACAAACCCACGTCAATTGAATAAAAATATTTCCTGATGATCACTGAAATTACGAAAGATGTTATTACTTCCATTATGTAAAAACTTTCCCAGGACAAAATGCACTTCTATAGCGTTCCTAGACCCCACTCCCCCGCATAAACTATCTACTCTCTGGGGGTTATTTAATTAACAGGAGCGTTTTAGAAACTTTTGAACTGAAACTACTTTTTAATACTAAGATTTTAACAAGACCACAAAAAAAAAACACATTGTTATTATATCAGTTTTGACTTATTCACTTAAGCTCGGCATATCACAGTTTGGTTATGCGTAAAAAACAACACTAAATCATTCGCCAAGGGCTTGTTTGGGCTTATCGCTGAAACAATCAATGGCTTCACAGAACAAACCTGTTCTGGAATTGTTTTTACCCAGTAGAATCCCCATGTTATTCTAGCCTCCTTCCTGATTCTGCCAAGTTGTGTCAAAGACCTATACAGTGCCAAAAAAAACAAGGAAAATGTGAAAAACAATATGCGTCACCTGGAAAGTTTCGCGCCTTTTCGAATATCCAATCAAAAGCTCATATCCGGACCAAGGAAGTTGTCCACTTCCGTCCTAGCTCCCAAGTTCAAGTGCAAGTAGTACGTCACTTCCGGATAAACAGCTGAGACCAGCGACACGTGAAAGTTCATTGTTGACGTTAACAGGTTAATGGATAGATCAACAAAGTTGTAAGGACATTTGGTGCTTGCCTAGTATTAATTACACTGAGATTGTCCAATAGGTTCTTATATTATAAATGATTTAACTGGGTAGCAACAAGTTTTAAATTCCTAAATATTTAATTTTTTAATTGATTTAGAAAATTTGTATTCTACTAATTTCATGTAAAGTTCAAATTTGGAATTTCAGATACTTTGAATTAGACAAAATTGGCTTCTTAAAGTAATATAATTTTTGCTAAGCTAGCCTAAAAAAACCTTTAAATTAGGCAATTAAGTCATTTCAATAATAGGGCGCATTGGAATATGTTCTATGTGACAAAATTGTTAAAAACGTGCAAATGAGTTTCAAATATAATGTTAAAACGACCTCATAAATGGTTCTTTTAAATGGTTTAAAATATACCTAACTTAAAGTTTATGAAAAAGTATCTTTAAGGAAGGGAATGAATTTGTTCATTAGCAATTTTTTTAAAATTTCACTTCAATTGAGTTCTTCAATTTGAACATCAGATCTGATTAAACAATAAAGCATTCAGGGCCAGTATCAAGAAAATCTCTTTAAATTCAAAACAGTTCGGCTTATTTCTGTCAAAGACAATCGGTTAAAACACTGCCATTGCCATTAGAACCATAAACTTGCCATTAGAAAAATAAAAATTGATTTCCCACTGTTTAAACAAAATAGCTATTTTTATAATTGAACTCACATCGTTATAAAATACAACGTATAATGCTTATTTTATCTATCCAAGCTCTATACTGAACGAGCAATATAAGAATACTGTAGAAGTCACCTATATAGTTAATAAAATTTTGATGTCTCACTGTACTCGGGAATTAGCGGCACGTACGAAAATCTGACTTTTGACATATGACAAATGTAACAATTAAATGTAGTATTTAGAAATCAATAGTTGCATGACAAAGCAATAAATAAAACTGAAAACCTTTGGAAATTTTTTTCTTCCATATTTTTGACGATGTATGCCACTTTACAATGAAAGGACAGTATGTTTCAATCATAGTAGTATTTTCCTGTTAAACATCAATATGTGTGACATCAAGTTTCTTTTTCTGCTGGTTTTTATTTGAAAAAGAGGAATTCATGACTGTTATTTTATGGTTTGAGCTTTTGTAGAAGAATAAAGAGGAGGTTAACAGGAAAATTGCTTAAATTTACTTAAGAGAGCGTCG